>CM073427.1:57479623-58079623 GCA_037114965.1 Monochamus alternatus | reverse complement strand
GACATTAACCCTGAATGTAAATTGATGGTGTGCTGCAATGGTTGCATGGGGACTCAAATCCGTCCATACGTGGCTGTTATGCATGTTTGTCAATCAATTTCTTGTAAACCAACGGCTAAATTGCATCCTAGAAGCAAAATCTTGAGGAGGAATATATTGTACGGGTTGGATGTGATACGGGTGCAGAAGTTGGGTATTTAAAGTCCGATGAACATCCATTTTTGTACAATTTTCTATTTGTCTAGAAACAATCTTTGTACTTGTGTTTGGTTCTTCTTCTACCAGTGATATAATTTGTTCCTTTTGTCAAGGGCCTAATTTTCTACGTAGGCCGCAAATTCCGAATTTCTGATCCATAAACTTTCCGGTTTCACGAAGATGCCGATCCAAATTTAAGAAAACCTTTCTTTTAGGATGTGATCTGTTGGGATAAGGGAGCTTACTATTTTTTCCTGACATTCATCGGCCGCTAAGACATTTGTAACCCATCAATACATGTCGTTTTTCTCCAAAACGGAGCATTTAAACAAAAAATTACAAAAGAGATAAAATGATCAGAAGAAAATTCTATGTTTGATATTTCAAGAAAAAGCTGCATAGGCGTACTTAGAAATAATTGGAGGGGACAAAGGGTACTGCATCCCTTAGTTACCACCATTCGCCCTTCGATTTTTTTCACCAAAATTACATCATAAGTATGCCGAAATAAGATAAAAGTACGTGCAAAATTTGAAGTGTGTATCTTGAACACACAATGGAATTATTAACAAAAATAGTTTTTAAAAATGTAACTTTAACACCCTGTATATTGAAATAGGGACGCCCAAATAAAAAATGGCATAAGAAAAGTCGCATTATTTTTGTCCAAAGAATATGTGGTTAATGGTATGGGCTTCTATTTTGGGACACCCTGTATATCTCCAAATTGTATTTAAGTAAATATGTAAGTGTATTTTCATAAACCCAGGTACGCAGTTATTATATTAAGAATTATTAAATAATTATATGATAATGTTACAATATGCTTATGTACACAGGGTGTCTTGCAAGTCGTTACGATAATTTTAGGAGGTGATAGAATACTTAATTTTGTTCTTAAGAAAAGTTCCTTGATAAACATTCTAAAAATTTGGGAAATTAATCTCAACACGTTTAAATGTACAGGGAGCGCATTTGCCAAAATAAGACAGTCGTTCAGTATGTAACAAAAATGGTTTAAGAAATGAAGATATTTGCACTTTACACTTTAACTGAGATTCGGACGTATAGTTTGACAGTTGACATTTACGATTGCTATGAAAACTAAAGACAATAATTGTTTTCTCATTGCATACCAAGCTATTTAATAGAAACATTGCTTTTTGTTTTTACGCCGTAACTTTAAATTAGCTTATAATATTTGAACAATTGAAATAAATATTTTGTTTTTTAATCCTCCGATATTTTAATAACTTCAATATTATCTAAAGGTTGCGTTTTTGTTAGAAAATGTCTTAATTTCTTAAACCATTTTTATTACATACTAAACGGTTGTCTTCTGTTTTGGCGAATGCGCTCCCTGCATACTTAAACGTGTTAAGATTAATTTCCCTAATTTCTAGAATGTTTATCAAGAAACTTTTCATAAGAACTGAAAAATCATTGCTTAGGTAAATTTTTAATAATATCTGAATAAACCTACACACAGAGGTTTAAAAAAAATCCACGTTAAAATTTGACTCTTCGCTTTTACAAAGTAGAAAAACCATATTTATGAAGTTCTAGGTAAATAACGAAGCCACTTTGGATTTTATTGGTTAAATAATTTAAATAATCCATTCATTCCTAATAAAAAAGTATAGAAATATTTATAAAAAGGTTTGTTTTTCTTCTACACTTCAATAATTATAGAAAAGCACGGTTAAAACATTAGAACATTAATTATCACAAATATTGCAACACTTGATATATAGGTATGTTTGTTTCAATCGATTCAAAATCAAGTATTCTATCACCTCCTAAAATTATTGTAACGACTTGCAAAAATTAGGACGTTCATTGCAACATATAGATATAGTGATAACTACCAATATCCTTTTCTAATTTTGATATATCTTACTGCGAACATAATTTTGATTAAATATTATCTTTTATAACCTACACATGAAATTAAATAAAATATATAAATTTCCTAATTTACATAAATTAATATTGTCACTGTCTCTTCAGTGGACTAGAACTACCTGCGCATCAGAATAATGTGTCGTTTCAACCTCAGGATATATTCGAAAGTAAGTTTGTTTGATTTTTTTTATATTAATTATATACATTTATAGTATAAATATTGATATCAGTAAGATGGATTTCTTAACGCCTCCACCATTAGTTCCACTTTCCTATATCTTCCCCAAACCCCAACGATCATCACCAGAAGTTGACTGTTGATGATGTCGCCGGCGAAGAGAGCGTTATTGTTATCCAAGATGATGAGGATGACGACTGCAATATTTAGGAATATGTGGAGATAGTGGAAGATGATCTAATAGGCTCGTTGGACGTGAAGGAAGATAGCTTAGAAATAATTTCTTGTAAAGCTTCACACCCGTCGGTTATCTACTGGACCCAAAAATGTAATAATGTATAGTGTTTCTATGAGTAATATAATCTTTTATGTCAACAATATAAGGTTTTATATTTAAATACATACACTAGTAAATAAGCAGCAAACATCTTTTACATCTTTCTAAACTTCCCGCTTGTCAGGCTGTTCATATACTGTATGTGATTAATGGTTTTTTATTATGAGACGCAAGTGTTCTTTGTTTATATTAACAAAATAAATTCTAATGTATTGCTTTTGACTTGGCATTACCGCTAGTGCTATCCGTTTTAAAAAAACAACTTTGTTTATTCCCGAGCTTACCGCTTGTCAGGCTGTTCATATACTGTATGTGATTAATGGGTTTTTATCATGAGACACAAGTGTTCTTTATTTATATTAACACCATAAATTAATCTAATTTATGGCTTTGATCTCGATAAAATATCTTTAATGCGTCTAGACCCGCTGTTTATACAAGCGATGGTCTCAACTTGTTTATATTAACATTATAAATTTCTTTTATTACGTCCGCTTACTAGACTAATCGGTAAAACTCAAAGAGCCTCTTTCTTTGTTCCCACCAACGACTACCTTCAGTCAAATAAACACAGACCTACACCCACAACCAATAGCCTAACATACCACGCCCCATCCTTCTTCCCCACCTTCACACCTGTAAACACAGACCCCCTGCACGACTTAGTTCAATTTCAAGAAATCTTCGGCGTCATCTATTAAAAGCGAACGGCAAAACATCTGAACTAACCCCACTTCGGTCGCTCCCGATGGACACCATGCCATCCTGACCTTAAAAATTCATAGGGTGTGGCCTACCTACTTAAATTAACAATTTATTTGTAAAAACGTCACAATTTATTGAAGACTGTTTTACATGGTCGAACCCATCATCTTCTAATTACTTATATTTCATTAGTAATTAAATAATGAAAGCATAATTGCTTTTTTGAGCACAATATTTCTTTTTGGAGTACGATACATTTTTGTCATTTAACAGTGTTCTAACATGCTTGGTTATAAATTGTACATGTACTTTTCGATAATCTTGTATGTTTGTTATCAAAACTTACGTAACATTGTTATGTGATGACTGCACAGGGTAATTGTTTTATTATGTAAAATGCGTTTATAAATGGCTGAAGTAAAGTGAGTCTCACCAAAAATATTTTGTTTGAACTGGTTGAGACTTGATATTAAGATAGATAATAAAGTCACAATTAAGTCACAGTCACATTTTTCTCAGAAGCATATCATTTCAAGCATTTTTTCCAAATAACTTTTTGGGTCTATAACCGCTCAAAAATACAAATCACTTTTTGTGTATCTATCTGCAATGTTTCGTTTCCCACATTTTCGGTATTTTCGATTTTTTAAAAAATTTAAAAAATATATTTGTGGTTTTAATTAGTCGAAAATAGGACCATCATTAACTCATCTTCATTATACACTAGTCAAGTTCCTTAGCGCTAACATCCGAGATTAGCTACCTTTCACTGACATACAGTTTGAGAACGGTTCTTTGTCCACACCTAATCGTGGACCTGAATGTAACCACATTCATGTCTACCCACCTTTCAAATGTGTAGTTTAGAAAGGAAATATTTTTAAAACTACTTCAGGTAATGTATGCAATGTAAGTAACCTTAATTTAGATTTTTTTAAATGTATCTGCATGCGCACTTGAATTCTATAAGCAAATGAAAAAATAATAATGAGGGCTATTCGAGTGCAGTATGTTTAAACTTTCAAAAAAAATGCCTTTACGTTTGTGTATATAAATAGAGAATTGCATCGACTGAAATCAAAGTATAAACAGTTCTACCCAACAACATATTATATAGTCTGTAAGTAGGTATTGGAACGGTTTGGCATGGGAAAATTTCTTGGACCGTGGGAAAATTTCTTGGACCGTGGGAAAATTTGTAACTTGACACCTTTGTTTTGAAATTTGACACCTTTGTTTTGAAATTTGACACCCTGATTTACAATTAGGTAATTACTGTCACGTGCCAAAGTAGGGCCCCGCCCCTCCCTAACCTATCAGAAAAATCATGCGCAGTAGGTTACACATACAATTTTTAAATTTGAAAACTGATTTGATTGGTGACCTATCACGTGACGCTGTTATTTAAATGAAAAAAACTTTACTCTGTGTGCGATTTGAACCCGGAACCTATCGCATGCAAAGCAGACGCGCTACTACTAGACCACTGTAATTATTAACAGAAGGTTACAGTAACTGCGTAATATATGAATCAGAGAACGCTTGAAGGCGTTCCCCGCCAAGCAGTCTGAGCTATAACAGTGATATTAAATAGAAATATTTAAGATTTTACAGATGATATTAAATACCTAACCTAACCCAAGTTCAAATTGGCGGGGTATTTAAAATTGGGCGGGGAAATTCAAACTGATTTGAAATTTGACAGTAGCGCCCTAACCTAAGTTCAAACTGGCGGGATATTTAAAATTAGGTGGGAAATTCAAAAGTGACAGAAGTGGTGGGATATTTAAAATTAGGCGGAAAATTCAAACTGATTTGAAATTTGACAGTAGCGACCTAACCTAAGTTCAAACTGGCGGGATATTTAAAATTAGGCGGGAAATTCAAACTAAGAAAAAAGGATCTAACCTAACAGAAAAAAACCTGCGCAGTAGGGACCTAACCTATTAGGAAAAACATGCGTAGTAACAACCTAAACTAACAGAAAAAACATGCGTAGTAACTACCTAACCTAACAGAAAAAACATGCGCAGATCTGCAGCGGTAGCGTTATAATGACGTCACACACATACAGTTTTTTGCTAATAACTAAAATTTTAAAACAGATTTGATTGGTTCCTCATCAAGACCTATCACGTGACGTTGTTATTTAAATGAAAAAAAAAAACTTTACTCAGTGTGCGATTTGAATCCGGGACCTCTCGCATGCAAAGCAGACGCGTTACCACGAGACCGCTATGACTGTTAACAAAAGCTTACAGTAACTGCGTAATATATAAATCAGAGAGAGCTTGAAGGCGTCCCACACCAAGCAGTCTGAGCTATAACGATACCTGTATTAATGATATTTAAGATTTTACAGGTGTTAATTACAGGTAATATCAAATATTTAAAAATATGTATGAAATAAAAAAAACTGGTAGCGCTGGGAATCGAACCACGGGCCTTTGTGACAGAAGTGGCGGCAAATTCAAAGTGGCAGCAGTGGCGGGATATTCAAACTGATTTGAAATTTGACAGTAGCGACCTATTTAAAATTGGGCGGGAAATTCAAACTGGCGGGATATTTAAAATTAGGCGGGAAATTCAAACTGGCGGGATATTTAAAATTAGGTGATATATTCAATTTGGTGATATTTAAGACTAATTTCAAACTGGCGGGATATTTAAAATTAGGCGGGAAATTAAAACTGATTTGAAATTTGACAGTAGCGACCTATTTAAAATTGGGCGGGATATTCAAACTGGCGGAATATTTAAAATTAGACGCGAAATTCAAACTGGCGGGATATTTAAAATTAGAAGATATATTCAATTTGGTGAGATTTAAGACGGGAAATTTTGACAAAAACGAATAACTATGACGTAAATGTGACATAAACGTGACATAATTGTGACATAAACGTAACACCGTTACATAAATGTGATATAAACGTGACATAAAAGTGACATAAATGTGACATAAACGCAACATAAATGCGACATAAATGTGACATAAATGTGACATAAACGTGACATAAACGTTACATAAATGTGACACAAACGTGACATAAATGTGACATAAAAGTGACATAAATGTGACGTAAACGCGCCATAAATGCGATATAAATGTGACATAACTGACATCGTGACATAACTGTGACATAAACGTGACATCAATGTGACATAAACGTGACATAAATGTGACATAAAAGTGACATAAACGTGACATTGTGACATAAACGTGACATAAACGTGACATAAACGTGACATAAATGTGACATAAACGTAACAACGTGACATAAATGTGACATAAACGTGACATAAATGTGACATAAACGTGACATAAATGTGACATAAATGTGACATCGTTACATAAATGTGACATAAACGTGACATAAATGTTACATAAACGTGACATAAATGTGATATAAACGTGACATAAATGTGACATAAACGTGACATAAATGTGACATCGTGACTTAAATGTGACATATATGTGATATAAACGTGACATAAATGTGACATAAACGTGACATAAATGTGACATAAACGTGACATAAATGAGACATAAACGTGACATAAATGTGACGTAAATGAGACATAAACGTGACATAAATGTGACAGAAACGTGACGTAACCGTGACATAAAAGTGAAATTTTTTTAGTTTAAGACCCCCCTTTCATATTATTTTTATAACTATTTTTTCCTGCAACTGTTTGAGTTTTAACAGATTTTAAAACTGCAATGTAAATCGATACTTATGTGAAGGTCACAGGTTAATGAATGTATACATCCGGTATTGCATCATTTCTAAACACCTGCATTTGTTCTATGTCAGCAAAAATTACTACCTTATTTCATAACTAGCGTTATCTTTTCTTAATTTTGAAGGTAGGATATAATACCATGTTAGTAATAAGTATATCATTTCTAAAAAATACAATTACCCTCTATCTATTTAAAGTGGTGGAAAAGAAATTTACGAGACGGGACAACTTATTAACTCACAGGAAAAACAAGCATCATCAGATAAATAATAGTACATCGTCGAGATGAAATAACCAAACAGAAAATATGTATACAGACCTATCGGCTATAAAGAAACAGACATGAGTCGTGAGAGCTATGAATATGAAGGTGCTGATGAAGCCATTAGCACAGATTATCCGTTAGGAATAGAAGATAGTATCCATTGTCAGAATAAAGAAAATGATGAAGATTTTAATATACTGGTAAACGAGCTACGATATTACATCGAGTAATGTGGTTTCAGCATAGAACATCGTCTATGTAGGAATATTATTACCAAGTTACAAAATATGGTAATAATTCAGTAACTTAATATACATATAATAAAATGGGCTACACTAAAGATCTTGAGAGAACACTTCAGCAGTTTAACCAATCCAGAATCAACTTATACAACAAATACGCCACATAGAATTATTAGATATACAGAGGGTTATATAAAACAGCGTATCTTCCAACGAAAAATACTTCACATAAATTGTAATAAAACAGAATATTGTAAATTCATTGAAATTAAAACAGGGTTTACATATTTCTGCAGTTCTTCAAGGCACATGATCAGTAGGATAGTTTCAAACCAAACTAGGGGGTCTTCGCTACATAATATCATTCTTTATAATTGTAGCTAAAGTATCTGTTTCTTCAACTCTTCCTCCTGGTTATACATGGCTGCTTCGTTTATCCCCACAGCTAATTGATAGCAATCGCAGCAAAAAATCATAGTATCCAATATTTCGTCTGTCACGTATGTATGTGGAGGCGACTCTGTAGGCTTTTTCCCACATTTTCTCTCCCCCAATCGCATTCTTTGGACATGTTTTTAAAATAGCTAAGTCACCTAAACCTGCGTTTATCCTACCAGCAGAAATTGATGTCTTGGTTTTACTGATAAATTATATTTCAGTAGATCATATAGTCTTAGTTTACAAATTTTACCGCTATGTATTATAAAATGATGCACCCTTATTACAATTATGTCAATTCTCATTTTATTGTTGTCTGACAGTAATCTTAACTAAAAACAGTTTCTTTTATTAGTTTAACATACATCGGTAACACAAAATCTGTCTACTGAAATGGATATTGTATTACACTGTGCAACCAGTGACGTTTACAACCAGTTTATTAAACAACAAGGTAGTCTCTTCTTTATGGTGAAAACTATATATACTGAAGGAAGTGGCAATACCAGAAATTGCTTTTAAGGGGTTACTTGAAATTGAAATTATACCTTACCAATCTACCAATACACTATTGATAGAAAAACTGATCTTGGTGTGATTGTTTCGAGAATACGATCAATATGTGCAAAAAAGAAGGGTTAAAAGAGTTAAATGGTGTTGAGAAATCAGTATATCCTTCAATTGAAATCGGATTTAAAATTTCCTTGTTTGAGCTGATATTAGATAGTTTTGTCAGTAAATATTATCCATATATGCATTATTCAGATACTTACTGCTTTTCATTGGAAAATATCAAGCAATTATAAAACAATTATGTATTGCATTGATGGAGCTATTACAAAATCAACATATTATGCTAAGAGTGATACACTTCGACATCTGTCATTCAAGAAGAATCCAAGAAGATGTACTGGAAATTTCAATCATCGAAAAATCATCGTCGTAGTAGTCTCAAATGAGGTGAATAAAAAGATTGGATATCATGTGTTTGTCTTATAATTTGTTATAATTAAATTATTACGTAATATTAATATTTGTATTACTTTGAAATTATGTAAGTATGGGGACTCTAATAAAAAATAAATAAATCATTTCTGCATATTCTTTCACCTCTTCTCCTTTGATATCTGGCATTTTTAACTAATAAACGTGTAATGTTTTATCAAAATCATTTAAATAAATTATATATGCTTTCTTGATAGATATTTGTTTTATATTGCAGGTGGGGCAAAGGTAATATATTTGTATTGTGAGTGTCATGTTACCGTACTACTATTACATTACTATTAATGTTGCTGATATAAAATTGTATCAAGGCCACCCATTGAAACTAAATTGTATATAATATTTCAAGAAGGTACTTCCTACAGTATATTATTTTAAAGCTGCGGCTTTTGAAGCTATTTTTTTTAGTTTTAGACCCCGTTTCATATTATTTTTATAACTATTTTTACCTGCTTAGAACTGTTTTGGACAACTTTTTGAGTTCTAAGAGATTTTAAAACTGCAATGTAAATTGATACTTTTGTGAAGGTCACAGGTTAATAAATGTATTACATCCGGTATTGCATCGTTTCTAAACACCTGCATTTGTTCTATGTCAGCAAAAATTACTACTTTATTTCATAACTAGCGTTATCTTTTCTTAATTTTGAAGGTAGGATATAATACCATGTTAGTAATAAGTATATCATTTCTAAAAAATAAAATTCCCCTCTATCTATTTAAAGTGGTGGGGATTACTCCATAAAATAATGTTAGGAAAAATTTGAAAACAGTCAGAAACAAGCAGTGTTGTGTATACTAGTAAAAATAATATTGAGTTATAGTGTATAACCAAACAAAGCCAGAATAATGTCTTTTTCCCAGCTGAATATTGTGAAGAATTAGTTGAGAAATATGGAAAGGCGTTAGTATTGTGTGAAGATTATTTAAAGGAGCAATGTACCATAGATGATGTTGTTAATGGTTTTATTAACTTGGACATGACGGAAATGCTCCGTGATATTAAACATTTACTGCAGAGCCATTTAGCCAATAAAATTCCTGAACGCGAATGGGAACAAGAATCTGATGGCCAGGAGGAAATCGATGTAGAAATGAGTCAGCAATGAATCTGTATTAATATAATATTAACTTTATTATCATAAAATCGTTTTATTATTTCATATAAATTATATACGAGTATCACTACCAAAAAAAACAGTTTGTCTTTAGAAGCAATAATGAACGCTTCACAATTAATAGTTCTGCAAACAATTTTGAAAAGTTCGCTAATTATACAGCGGTGTGTCATATTTCAGTTCATCGACCTACATCCGATATCATGTTTCGTCTAGAAAGCATCCGGTGTCATGTTTTTTTTATTAGGTTAGGTCCCTACTGCGCATGATTTTCTGATAGAGCTGCAGTGTATAGTTGCAACCCAAAGATCAGGCTATCCTTAAACTTGGGCAACTATGCAACTATATTTCAGGAAGAAATCTATACCATCGAACTATGCTTACCTACTTAATTAATAACGTAATTTTACCCTTTATGTAATCGTTTTTTTATATTTTTAGGTATTAACATATTATCTTCACGTTTCTGTCACATTTATGTCACGTTTATGTCACATTTATGTCACGTTTACGTCACATTTATGTCACGTTTATGTAACATTTATGTCACGTTTATGTTAGATTTATGTCACGTTTATGTCACGTTTATGTCACATTTATGTCACATTTATATCACGTTTATGTCGCGTTTATGTCACATTTATGTCACATTTATGTCACATTTATGTTACATTTATGTCACGTTTATGTCACATTTATGTCACGTTTATGTCAAATTTATGTCACGTTTATGTCACATTTATGTCACGTTTATGTCAAATTTATGTCACGTTTATGTCACGTCAATAACTTACGCAAGTTCTTGCCCATTAACTTGCACAAGTTATTGCCCAATATGCTGCGCAAGCTCTTGACCAATAACTTGCCCAAGTTCTTGGCCAATATGTTGCGCAAGTTCTTGCCCAATAACTTGTGCAAGTTCTTGCCCAATAACTTGCGCAAATTATAGCCCAATATGTTGCGGAAGTTCTTGGACAATTTTTTGTGGCCAAGAACTTGCGCAACATATTGGGCAATAATTTGAGCAAGTTATTGGGCAAGAACTTGCGCAACATATTGGCCAAGAACTTGCGCAAGTTCTTGGCCAATATGTTGCGCAAGTTCTTGCCCAATAACTTGCGCAAGTTCTTGCCCAATATGTTGCGCAAGTTCTTGAGCAATAACTTGCGCAAGTTCTTGGCCAATATGTTGCGCAAGTTCTTGGTGTGGTTCGCTGCGCCCTCTAGGCGGATAAAAAATTTTTTTATTGAAGCAGGCTATGGCCACAAAAAATTGTCCAAGAACTTGCGCAACATATTGGACTATAATTTGCGCAAGTTATTGGGCAAGAACTTGCGCAAGTTATTGGGCAAGAACTTACGCAACATATTGGCCAAGAACTTGGGCAAGTTATTGGTCAAGAGCTTGCTCAGCATATTGGGCAATAACTTGTGCAAGTTAATGGGCAAGAACTTGCACGTGACATAAACGTGACATAAATTTGACATAAACGTGACATAAATGTGACATAAACGTGACATAAATTTGACATAAACGTGACATAAATGTGACATAAACGTGACATAAATGTAACATAAATGTGACATAAATGTGACATAAACGCGACATAAACGTGATATAAATGTGACATAAATGTGACATAAACGTGACATAAACGTGACATAAACGTGACATAAACGTGACATAAATGTAACATAAACGTGACATAAATGTTACATAAACGTGACATAAATGTGACGTAAACGTGACATAAATGTGACATAAACGTGACATAAATGTGACAGAAACGTGAAGATAATATGTTAATACCTAAAAATATAAAAAAACGATTATATAAAGGGTAAAATTACGTTATTAATTAAGTAGGTAAGCATAGTTCGATGGTATAGATTTCTTCCTGAAATATAGTTGCATAGTTGCCCAAGTTTAAGGATAGCCTGATCTTTGGGTTGCAACTATACACTGCAGCTCTATCAGAAAAACATGTGCAGTAGGGACCTAACCTAATAAAAAAAACATGACACCGGATGCTTTCTAGACGAAACATGATATCGGAAGTAGGTCGATGAACTGAAATATGACACACCGCTGTATAATTATCGAACTTTTCAAAATTGTTTGCAGAACTATTAATTGTGAAGCGTTCATTATTGCTTCTAAAGACAAACTAATTGTTTTTTTTTGGTAGTGATACTCGTATATAATTTATATGAAGTAATAAAACGACTTTATGATAATAAAGTTAATATTATATTAATACAGATTCATTTCTGACTCATTTCTACATCGCTTTCCTCCTGGCCATCAGATTCTCGTTACCATTCGCGTTCAGGAATTTTATTGGCTAAATGGCTCTGCAGTAAATGTTTAATATCACGGAGCATTTCCGTCATGTCCAAGTTAATAAAACCATTAACAACATCATCTATGGTACATTGCTCCTTTAAATAATCTTCACACAATACTAACGCCTTTCCATATTTCTCAACTAATTCTTCACAATATTCTGCTGGGAAAAAGTTTACCATACCATAAATAGCTTCATGATGGGCATCAAACTTAAGATTTGAGATGGTCTGACATAGATTTCGAATACCACTATCCAAGTCTTTTATTTCGATCTCTTTCACATAAGCTGTCCACATTATTCTGGCTTTGTTTGGTTATACACTATAACTCAATATTATTTTTACTAGTATACACAACACTGCTTGTTTTCGACTGTTTTCAAATTTTTCCTAACATTATTTTATGGAGTAATCCCCACCACTTTAAATAGATAGAGGGGAATTTTATTTTTTAGAAATGATATACTTATTACTAACATGGTATTATATCCTACCTTCAAAATTAGGAAAAGATGACGCTAGTTATGAAATAAAGTAGTAATTTTTGCTGACATAGAACAAATGCAGGTGTTTAGAAACGATGCAATACCGGATGTAATACATTTATTAACCTGTGACCTTCACAAAAGTATCAATTTACATTGCAGTTTTAAAATCTCTTAGAACTCAAAAAGTTGTCCAAAACAGTTCTAAGCAGGTAAAAATAGTTATAAAAATAATATGAAACGGGGTCTAAAACTAAAAAAAATAGCTTCAAAAGCAGCAGCTTTAAAATAATATACTGTAGGAAGTACCTTCTTGAAATATTATATACAATTTAGTTTCAATGGGTGGCCTTGATACAATTTTATATCAGCAACATTAATAGTAATGTAATAGTAGTACGGTAACATGACACTCACAATACAAATATATTACCTTTGCCCCACCTGCAATATAAAACAAATATCTATCAAGAAAGCATATACAGGGTGAATCTTAAATAAGTACAAATATTTTAACCAGCAGTATAGTTTTGTGTGTAGAACACATAATTAATAGTTTTTTTACAAAAAAATCAGAAATAAAAAAGTGAAATTTTAAATAAATTTCGTAATTTTTCAGTAGAAAACTTGTTGAGGACCGCTGGCCTAGACCGACCCTTCATACTTTTATGAGTCATAGTGCTGCAGACTGAACGTGTGATTCACAGTGTTGCCAGTATTACACAAATGTCTTTGCTTCAAGGAAGAGAAAATCTCACCTTTTAGCGAATTTTGTTAAGTGTAACATTTTATATTATTTTTTATTATCAAACTGTCATTGACTGTTACGACAGATTATCGGAAACCCAAGTCAAACTTGTTAACCCCACATAATGCATGAAAATAGCAATAAAATTTGCTAAAAGTTGACATTTTTTCCATTTTAAATAAAAAACGCGTGCATAGTTTTTCGTTATTCTTCATAAAATAACTTAAGGAAATTGTGTTTTGTGTCCCTTTCTAACAGTGTACAATGAAATTTAACTTGTGAAATGTGGATTACTGATTAAATAGTTAATTGTTTTAACAAACAGGTAAGCTTGTGTGCACGTTTATGTATAATTTTTGAACATTGGACATAGTAATATCACGTAATATCTTCCTAAATATTTTACGGTAGTATTGAACTTGCGGAAATTCATTTTTAATCGTTGAAGTATAGTAAGGTTAGTTCAGATGTTAAAATTTATGTTAATATTGCTGCGTATCATACTACATACCCAATTTTACTGTACTTATGCTTAAAACAAGTATTTTTAAAATAGAACTATTACGTTAAAGGAAACGTAATATTTATATTGGAGGAGATATGGCAACCTCGCAACAAATCATATGTTTCATTACGTTGTTGGATGAAATATCAGCCAGCGGTCCTCAAAATGTGGGTATTTTTTAAAAAAATTAATATCTCCGTAAATATTAGAAATTTTTAAAAATGGCTTTCACTAGACTGATTTAAATGACGAACTACACCAGCAGTTAAAATATTTGTACTTATTTAAGATTCACCCTGTATAATTTATTTAAATGATTTTGATAAAATATTACACGTTTATTAGTTAAAAATGCCAGATATCAAAGGAGAAGAGGTGAAAGAATATGCAGAAATGGTTTATTTATTTTTTATTAGAGTCCCCATACTTACATAATTTCAAAGTAATACAAATATTAATATTACGTAATAATTTAATTATAACAAATTATAAGACAAACACATGATACCCAATCTTTTTATTCACCTCATTTGAGACTACTACGACGATGATTTTTCGATGATTGAAATTTCCAGTACATCTTCTTGGATTCTTCTTGAATGACAGATGTCGAAGTGTATCACTCTTAGCATAATATGTTGATTTTGTAATAGCTCCATCAATGCAATACATAATTGTTTTATAATTACTTGATATTCTCCAATGAAAAGCAGTAAGTATCTGAATAATGCATATATGGATAATATTTACTGTCAAAACTATCTAATACCAGCTCAAACAAGGAAATTTTAAATCCGATCTCAATTGAAGAATATACTGATTTCTCAACACCATTTAACTGTTTTAACCTTTCTTTTTTGCACATATTGATCATATTCTCGAAACAATCATACCAAGATCAGTTTTTCTATCAATAGTGTATTAGTAGATTGGTAGGGTATAATTTCAATTTCAAGTAACCGCTTAAAAGCAATTTCTGGTATTGCCACTTCCTTCAGTATATATAGTTTTCACCATAAAGAAGAGACTACCTTGTTGTTTAATAAACTGGTTGTAAACGTCACTGGTTGCACAGTGTAATACAATATCCATTTCAGTAGACAGATTTTGTGTTACCGATGTATGTTTAGACATCAATTTCTGCTGGTAGGACAAACGGAGGTTTAGGTGACTTAGCGATTTCAAAAACATGTCCAAAGAATGCGATTGGGGGAGAGCCTGCAACTGCTTAGAATGCACCTCAAAGAAGATTGTGAAAAATGTGGGAAAAAAGCCTACAGAGTCGCCTCCACATACAGACGTGACAGACGAAATATTGGATACTATGATTTTTTGCTGCGATTGCTATCAATTAGCTGTGGGGATAAACGAAGCAGCCAAATTCATGTGTAATCAGGAGCAAGGGTTGAAGAAACAGATACTTTAGCTACAATTATAAAGAATGATATTATGTAGCGATGAAGACCCCTAGTTTGGTTTGAAACCATCCTACTGATCATGTGCCTTTAAGAACTGCTGAAATATGTAAACCCTATTTTAATTTCAATGAATTTACAATGTTCTGTTTTATTACAATTTATGTGAAGTATTTTTTGTTGGAAGATACGCTGTTTTATATAACCCTCTGTATATCTAATAATTCTATGTGGCTTGTTTGTTGAATAAGTTGGTTCTGGATTGGTTAAACTGCTGAAGTTTTCTCTCCGGATCTTTAGTGTAGCCCACTTTATTATATGTATATTAAGTTACTGAATTGAGTTACTCAAACCACATTCCTCGATATAATATCGTAGCTTGTTTACGAGTATATTAAAATCTTTATCATTTTCTTTATTCTGACAATGGATACTATCTTCTATTCCTAACGGATAATCTGTGCTAATGGCTTTATCAGCACCTTCATATTCATAGCTCTCACGACTCATGTCTGTTTCTTTATAGCCGATAGGTCTGTATACATATTTTCTGTTTGGTTATTTCATCTCGACGATGTACTATTATTTATCTGATGATGCTTGTTTTTCCTGTGAGTTAATAAGTTGTCCCGTCTCGTAAATTTCTTTCCCACCACTTTAAATAGATAGAGGGGAATTGTATTTTTTAGAAATGATATACTTATTACTAACATGGTATTATATCCTACCTTCAAAATTAAGAAAATATAACGCTAGTTATGAAATAAGGTAGTAATTTTTGCTGACATAGAACAAATGCAGGTGTTTAGAAATGATGCAATACCGGATGTATACATTCATTAACCTGTGACCTTCACATAAGTATCGATTTACATTGCAGTTTTAAAATCTGTTAGAACTCAAACAGTTGTACAAAACAGTTCTAAGCAGGAAAAAATAGTTATAAAAATAATATGAAAGGGGGGTCTTAAACTAAAAAAATGTCACTTTTATGTCACGGTACGTCACGTTTTTGTCACATTTATGTCACGTTTATGTCACATTTATGTCACGTTTACGTCACATTTATGTCACGTTTATGTCTCATTTATGTCACGTTTATGTCACGTTTATGTCACATTTATGTCACGTTTATGTTACATTTATGTCACATTTATGTCGCGTATATGTCACAATTATGTCACGTTTATATCACGTTTATGTCACATTTATGTCACGTTTGTGTCACATTTATGTCACATTTATGTCACGTTTATGTCACATTTATGTCACATTTATGACACATTTATGTCACGTTTATGTCACATTTATGTCACGTTTATGTCAAATGTATGTCACGTTTATGCCACGATGTCACGTTTATGTCACGTTTATGCCACGTTTCTGTCACATTTATGTCACGTTTATGTCACATTTATGTCACGTTTATGTCAAATTTATGTCACGTTTATGCCACGATGTCACATTTATGTCACGTTTATGTCAAATTTATGCCACGTTTATGTCACGTTTATGTCACATTTATGTCACGTTTATGTCAAATTTATGTCACATTTATGTCACGATGTCACAGTTATGTCACATTTATGTCACATTTATGTCACGTTTATGTCACATTTATGTCACGTTTATGTCACATTTATGTCACGTTTATGTCAAATTTATGTCACGTTTATGTCACGATGTCACGTTTATGTCACGTTTCTGTCACATTTATGTCACGTTCATGTCAAATTTATGCCATGTTTGTCACGTTTATGTCACGTTTATGTCACGTTTATGTCACATTTATGTCACGTTTATGTCACATTTATGTCACGTTTATGTCACATTTATGTCACGTTTATATCACATTTATGTCACGTTTATGTAACATTTATGTCACGTTTATGTAACATTTATGTCACGTTTATGTAACATTTATGTCACGTTTATGTCACATTTATGTAACGATGTCACATTTATGTCACATTTATGTCACGTTTATGTCACATTTATGTCACGTTTATGTCACATTTATGTCACGATGTTACGTTTATGTCACATTTATGTCACGTTTATGTCACGTTTATGTCACAATGTCACGTTTATGTCACTTTTATGTCACATTTATGTCACGTTTATGTCACATTTAAGTCACGTTTATGTCACGTTTATGTCACACTTATGTCACGATGTCAGTTATGTCACATTTATATCGCATTTATGGCGCGTTTATGTCACATTTATGTCACTTTTATGTCACATTTATGTCACATTTGTCACGTTTATGTCGCGTTTATGTCACATTTATGTCACGTTTATGTCACATTTATGTAACGTTTATGTCACGTTTATGTCACATTTATGTCACATTTATGTCGCATTTATGTTGCGTTTATGTCACATTTATGTCACTTTTATGTCACGTTTATGTCACATTTATGTCACATTTATGTAACGATGTTACGTTTATGTCACAATTATGTCACGTTTATGTCACATTTACGTCATAGTTATTCGTTTTTGTCAAAATTTCCCGTCTTAAATCTCACCAAATTGAATATATCACCTAATTTTAAATATCCCGCCAGATTGAATTTCCCGCCTAATTTTAAATATCCCGCCAGTTTGAATTTCCCGCCCAATTTTAAATAGGTCGCTACTGTCAAATTTCAAATCAGTTTGAGTTTCCCGCCACTGCTGCCACTTTGAATTTGCCGCCACTTCTGTCACAAAGGCCCGTGGTTCGATTCCCAGCGCTACCAGTTTTTTTATTTCATACATATTTTTAAATATTTGATATCACCTGTAATTAACACCTGTAAAATCTTAAATATCATTAATACAGGTATCGTTATAGCTCAGACTGCTTGGTGTGGGACGCCTTCAAGCGCTCTCTGATTTATATATTACGCAGTTACTGTAAGCTTTTGTTAACAGTCATAGCGGTCTCGTGGTAACGCGTCTGCTTTGCATGCGAGAGGTCCCGGGTTCAAATCGCACACTGAGTAAAGTTTTTTTTTCATTTAAATAACAACGTCACGTGATAGGTCTTGATGAGGAACCAATCAAATCAGTTTTAAAATTTTAGTTATTAGCAAAAAACTGTATGTGTGTGACGTCATTATAACGCTACCGCTGCAGATCTGCGCATGTTTTTTCTGTTAGGTTAGGTTGTTACTACGCATGTTTTTTCTGTAGGTTAGGTTGTTACTACGCATGTTTTTTCTAATAGGTTAGGTCCCTACTGCACATGTTTTTTTCTGTTAGGTTAGATCCTTTTTTCTTAGTTTGAATTTCCCGCCTAATTTTAAATATCCCGCCAGTTTGAACTTAGGTTAGGTCGCTACTGTCAAATTTCAAATCAGTTTGAATTTCCCGCCTAATTTTAAATATCCCGCCACTTCTGTCACTTTTGAATTTCCCACCTAATTTTAAATATCCCGCCAGTTTGAACTTAGGTTAGGGCGCTACTGTCAAATTTCAAATCAGTTTGAATTTCCCCGCCCAATATCATCTGTAAAATCTTAAATATTTCTATTTAATATCACTGTTATAGCTCAGACTGCTTGGCGGGGCACGCCTTCAAGCGCTCTCTGATTCATATATTACGCAGTTACTGTAACCTTCTGTTAATAATTACAGTGGTCTAGTAGTAGCGCGTCTGCTTTGCATGCGATAGGTCCCGGGTTCAAATCGCACACAGAGTAAAGTTTTTTTCATTTAAATAACAGCGTCACGTGATAGGTCACCAATCAAATCAGTTTTCAAATTTAAAAATTGTATGTGTAACCTACTGCGCATGATTTTTCTGATAGGTTAGGGAGGGGCGGGGCCCTACTTTGGCACGTGACAGTAATTACCTAATTGTAAATCAGGGTGTCAAATTTCAAAACAAAGGTGTCAAATTTCAAAACAAAGATGTCAAGTTACAAATTTTCCCACGGTCCAAGAAATTTTCCCACGGTCCAAGAAATTTTCCCATGCCAAACCGTCCCAATACCTACTTCTGTAGTCTGTATATATATAGGGTGTTAAAAAAAGAGTGTACAATATTTAAGGAGATAATAGTATGAACCAAAATAAGCAGAAAAGTCTCAATATGGGTCCGCAAAGTAACGGTTGCGGAAATATGGAATGTTTTATGTTTCTTATCACCTTTTTTATTTTGCAAAAACGTTGTGTATTTTCTTATAATAGTTGGTTGATGTTTAGTGAAATAAACAGTACGTATTTGACAGTTGTTCTCAGTGCACAAGTTTTCTTTCGCTATAGCTGGTTACTATAACGCAGAATTATTAACAGACATGCATTTCATGTATGGTCGTGCTAATGGGAACGCCACCGAAGCGCCACGTCTTTATCTTGACGCTTATCCAAATCGCCAGATTCCTTCACAACGCATGTTTGGAAGAATTCACCAAAGATTGCGTGATCCCGGTTCCTTGAGCAAACAGTGCCATTATCGGAAGACCAAGGTCGGTATCCACTCCTAGAAGAGAAGAAGAAATTGTAGCACTGGTAGAGCAGAATCCAGGTACGAGTGTGCGGAGAATATCAGCCGAGGTAGAAATTAGTGGTCCTCTTGTTTGGAGAATCCTTCACGAGCAACTGCTTTATCCATACCATGTGCAACGAGTACAGGCAATCCAATAAATGATCATCAAGCACATTTGGTTTTTGCCGCTGGTTTCTACGTCATGATGCTGAAGACCCTCGTTTTCTTGCAAACATTCTTTTTACTGATGAGACCGGTTTTTCACAAGAAATGAAGTGTTTAACTTTCACAATACGCATATTTGGGCCGACAAAAATTCTCATGCTCTAATAAAATCTGGACATCAGGCACGTTTTTCATTAAACATTTGGATGGGTATTGTAGGTGACAGGTTTCTAGGTCCTGTTGTTTTACCAAACCGATTGGCTGTTAGAGCATTTACACCAAACTTTTCCATAGATGGGTAGGAAGGGCCGGACCTGTTTTATAGCCTCCAAGATCGCCTGATCTGAACCCTCTAGATTTCTTTGTTTGGGGATATTTGAAGACATTAGTGTATGGTACTCCTGTAAATAGCCTGGAAGAGCTGCAGCTACGGATTAATCAAGTGTCAAGAAATCCAAACCAAAGAGGGTGTTTTCGAAAGAGTTCGAATATCGTTGAGACGAAGATGTCGTGTCTGCTTGGAAATGGACGGAGGGCACTTTGACCATCTTCTGTAACTTTGTTTTTTGTGTGTTAAAAGCTTCCTTTGTCGGTTTATTCATAATAAAATAAAATGTTTGAAAAACGAATAGTGATCCATATCTCCGCAACCGTTACTTTGCGGACCCATGTTTATTAAGACTTTTCGGTAAAATCTCATTTACCATCTTCAGGTCTTCTTACTTCTGCTTCGCGTTACTACGTTCGGCTTACTGGAAGATGTTTGTCCACTTGGTGAGTTATATACTGTGCTTTCGCTCCGGTGTGTGGTTTTCTTCGCATGGCTGCGCGTCACGGGTCTTGCGTTTAACGGTGGTGTGGGTGCTTGTGTTCTGCTTCGTCTACTCTCAGCGTTGTGTATCACTGGTTTATTGATCTTTTTGGTTTCCAGGACAGGTTTCCAAGCTGTTGGTAATCTTTGGGTATCATCACGTGTATTGAGATTTAGAGGATGTTTTTCAATTTCGATGGCTTCTCTAATTATTCTTTTTGCCTTATGCTCCATTCTTGCTAGTACCTTGGTATTATCGAAATCAATCTGGTGGCCGGTGTCTTTTACATGTTGAGCTAATGACGAAGTTTTTTCATTATTCTGGACAGCATTCCGATGTTCTTCTTTCCGGGTTTGAATTCTTCTGTTAGTTTGTCCAATGTACGTCTTCTCACAGTCTCCGTAAGGAACTTCATATACTCCTTGGTCTTCTAGAGGAATGTTTGTTTTGGCTGATGGTAGCATATTACCAATCTTCCTGTCCGTGTTGAAGACGGTTTCTATTTTATATTTCTTTAAAACCCTGCTTATTTTGTCGGTAGTTCCCTTGACATATGGCTTTGCCTATTGGTTTATCTTCTTCCTTCTGTTCTTTGTTTCGCCTAGGTCTTAATGCCCTCTTGATGTTGTTACCGGAGAAACCATTTTGTTGTAAGGCTAATTTAACGTTTTTAATTTCCTCTTCTTTGTGGTCGCCGTCAGAGAGTCGTTCTGACCTTATCATTAGTGTCATTAGTGTCAATCAGTGATCAAAACGCTAATGAGAAAGTCAGAACGACTTTCTGATGACGACCACAAAGAAGAGGAAATTACAACCATATCTTTTTTTTGTATAGTTATTTTAACTCCAGCATCTTCGTAAGTAGATATAATCTATCTTGATTTTGTTTGGAATGGTTAAATATACAATATTAATTAAAATTATATATTTTTTTAAGACAAAATGTAAAATGAGGATTTTTAAATATTATGAAATTTTTTTATATTTTACCTAACGTACTTATCACATTTTCATGAAAATTAAAATTTTTGATGGATTTTTAAGAACATTTTTACGTTATACTAGTTTTAAGATTTTTTACGTTATTTATATTGTAATCAATTAACTACCACAACCTACCTGTTTTGAACGGTTGAATATACAATAGCAATGAAAATTGAGTTATTTTTTAAGATAAAATGTTAGATAGATTGTTATTTTTACCTATACAGATTATCGATGTTTATTAAATTATATTGAAAGAAATTATTCTTATCTCATCTATTGTTGAAACAAAGTATAGGATTATTAAATTTTATTAAAAAATGTATTAAAAAAATAAAACATAAATGATTATAGAATATTTAATTTTTTTTATGAATTACAAAGGTACATTTCATACACAACTATTAAAATCATGATAATACAATTTTTATGACTTCAGCATATCAAAAGGTATTTGAACTATTTTGATAAAATATAAAAGTACCTACACGTTTCATAGAAAGCATGTTTACGGAGTCTTCCTCAACGGAGCCTTGTTTACAACTGAAGTCTATAACGTTGAAGTATCAAACACTACAATGTGCGTGGCCGTCAAAATAATTGTGAATTAAATCTAGATAATAATGCTAATTCTTCATTTTTCAATATATGATATTGCACTGATGTATTAAACCAGTCTTCATATAAATCTGTTTCTTCCAACAAATATTTGTTACATTTTAAACATAACATTAAAACTGGCAATGAATTTTTTGGACTCCATAATAAAAACAGTAAACTGCAAGAAATAGTCAGAACCACAAAAACTATGTTCTAAGGTCCGCAAGTAGATGAGTTAGACGGGTTCTACGTCGGAAGTGGGTAGTACAAGATAATTAAAATTTGAAAGCTGATTTGATTGGTTCCTCATCGAGACCTATCACGTGACGTTGTTGGTTTTTTTCGTGACTAGTGCCCTTCTAGCTCTTAGCAGTTTGGAGCATGACTTGCATTTACTACTACTGTTTGAAGTATATAGTGTGGAAGAAAAATATGGAATAAATTCATTATTTCTAAAACAACGAAGTTTCATGAAATTTCCTCTATTTCGTCTATTTTGCTTTTTAAAAATACTCTTTTTTATATCAACTCATTTCCGACGTTCCTTTGTTTTCGCATGATGACATCATTGGATATTTTTTTTAATAGAACTCTTATATTTTTTCATCGGATTCTTGTAGAGCTTATCTTGCTGAATTCAAAAATGTATAATTTCAACACTTTATTCCTTCAACTTTCCGAGAAAATAATATAATAATTTAATAATAATAATTTGTTGTTGTTAAATTGTTTTAAAAATAAAGAGTCCTTATTTTGTGATACTGTCGATGAATTCACTATATCCATTTTATTCTCAAGCTGCCCATCACAGATACAAATGGAAATATTCACATTTTTTTCAAGCCGATTTTATTGGATCGGTTATTATTTTTTTCTCATAAAGTTGAAGGAATAAAGTATTGAAATTATACATTTTTGAATTCAGCAAGTTAAGCTCTACAAGAATCAGATGGAAAAATATAGGAGTTCTATTTAAAAACAAATCCGATGACATCATCACGCGAAAACAAATGAACGTCGCAAATGCGTTCGTATAGAAAAAAGAGTCTTTTTAAAAAGCAAAATCGACGTGTCCGAGGAAATTTCATGAAAGTTCGTTGTTTTAGAAATAATGAATTTATTCCATACTTTTCTTCCACACTGTATAATAATAATTTTAATATTGAATAAATTTGGAATGTGGTGTTATCACAGTGTAACGGAAGCACAGCATGATATGAAAGAAATAGTTTACAATGTATTTCCGCTCGAGTTTGAATTTTTATATCAGTAGCGTCGTTGTTTTATCTTTTATTTTACATACTGATGCTGTTCCCCTTTACATAGTCATAGGCGGAGTCATATATATTTAGCGTTGTTTGTTGTGACTTGCATTTGTGATTTAAAATATAATTTGAATTTTAATAAGTATTATTATTGTGACAGGAAACCGTTAGAAAACAGCGAACGCTGGTTGAACGTGATAAGAGTCGAGTCAAGGTCTACTACACTTTTATATAAATTGAAATTAAATGAATTATTCACCAATCCACATCGACAACTTACACCAGCAACAGCAGCCAGCAACAACAATATATTATTCAAATTATTTGGTATAGTAGTGTCCAGTGCTCCATTTACGAATACAAGTAAGTTTTTATTTAATATTTAATAACTCTGTATGCCTGTTCTTTATTTCTTTTACAAGTTTTTTATATTAATATACAAATTTTCTATTGTTCTAGTATGAATCTAAGCGAGATCAACGCCGCTTCATCAATTAAACAGAAACCCATAATCAAACTGCAGGACCTACCGATCGATATACCTGTACCTATATGGGACATTAAAATTGTGGAAACTAAATACGGAAGGTCGGCACGAACTGAATGGGAAGATCATATTGTCTTCCTACCGAAGAGAGCAGCACAGTCTATAGAAGATATGAACTGTCAGCGCTCCCGGCCTGCTAGCAATTTCGAGATAGTAGAGATACATCAATCGGAACAGCCTGCATCAGCATAGTTAATCATATTTTATGTTTATAATAATAATAATAAATATTAAAAAATAAATATTTTTTAACAAAATACAGTTGTTTTATTTTCTTCTTTATAGTAAATATTCTTATTGAAATAGTGTTTTATATAACAGTTTAGTCAATCATTTTTAAAAGTCGAATTAGCTCAGTGCGTTTGTACTAACCTAAGATTCAAATTGTCTATTAATATTAAATACACCTACTTCTATGAGGTCCAGGTTCAAATCCGCATGTGCTGTGTGGAAACGACTTTTTAATAGAGTTGAAAGAAATGAAATAAGAAATAGAGATGTTTTCTTTTTATTGATAAGATTATACAGTTAGATTACCATAGTAACTTCAAGTTTTACATGACATAAAGTATAGAATTTTATAAACTTTCCACAAATCCAACATATTTCCACGTGACCGCAAGGTAGAAAAAGTACGGTTCGCTTGTGGTTTTGACATATTTTGCAAGTTTTAGCTTCAACCGGTGGTCCCCAGCATTCGTCCTCAGGTACTGAATTTGACATTACTTCGATTGGTCTCACGCCAGACATTATGCTTCTTAACAGGATCTATCGCTGCACTTGACTACGATATACTAAATACTAAGAATAACATCTAATGATTAAATTTCGGGTTATATCGGATTTTAATTTTCGAATGTTTTTAAGATGTTCATCTAAAAAGGGTTTCAAATCGTCTCTTGAAACTAAGTCTATCCACAGTGAAAAATTCCTAGTATCTACGTCGAGCTGCAGTGGATGCATACGCCCACGTTGTCATTTCGTACACTCTCGTATATTTAGCGAAAGAGACTGTTTTCTTCATTGCGGTAATAGGTTGTACACTCAGCGGAAAAGATCCTCGCAGTTCCTCTTGCTGCATCTGATTGTTTTATTGTAACTGTGATACAAACAGCAGTGAAGCGCATCTACTTTTACAAGCGGTGGGGGGTTATTCCAGTAATTATCAAATTTTTCGACGTTTATCACGTTGGGTAATTGTCGGTTGGAGGAGGAAGCCAATTGAGGTAGTATCTTCTCTAAATAATCCAGCTTTAGACGACCGCTCACATAAATTATATCGGCACACAGCAGATTATCGCCCAGTATAGCGTTCAATTTGCCGTATATAGAATAGAATCTCCAGACGAATAATGGATGCCGTTTATATTTTGTTCCGTGTATATTACTTTTTTCTGATTCAACCGAGACAAACTGCGAAAACTCGTAGGCGATTTCAGTAAATAATGGTTCAGTTGACGGGCGTCCTAAATCGTTATTTCCTTCGGATAAAATTCACAACCCCCGTTGGTATTCAGTAACATAAAACCCTCGATGTCTAAAACCACAACCTTCATCTCGGCCGATTATCAAACGATTAACATATTCCTTTACACAGCATGACATTTTTATGGTAGATTCTGAACGATTTCGCTAAGTGGGAGGTGTTTCATGATAGAGTCGTGTACGATTATGCAGTAGGTGGAGGTATTAGCGGAAAAATCTTGGGTTGCTTCAATGTCCAATCTTACGTCTACGGTAGCCGATGTCATGCTTTCGTCTCGCCTCGAGCAGTCGATGACGAAAAGAGCGTGATTCTTAAAGGTGCTGTAATCCAGCAAAGATTTCTTCTGCTGGCTATTTGCGTAACTGGGATAAAACTCTGTGTATGTATAGTGAGCTTCAACGTTGTTCTTAGCAAAATTTAATTGCATCCTCTCGTTGGGGTTTCATTTCGTCTCTAGGGTACAGCCGTTTAATTTTAACCTCGACGTTTTGAATGTCCAGCGTCACTGTTATGTGGTCGGTAGCCACGTTTTCAAGCCAAAATGTTGAAAAGATGCTTCAACGGAATGAGAAAATTAAAAGTTCCATCGTTATTTAGGAAAGGCGCATTGGGATAGTTGCATCCGGTTATGGATAAATGTTTAGAATCCTCGGTGGAATAGCACAAATACCCGCGAACGGTGCTCACTAAGCCAACTTCGCGTATACTTTCCATTTCCATGGCGTTTATTTCATATACAGCCGATAAAAACATAAATGCAGCTGCATTGTTTACAAAGGATACTTGTCCGTTTCCGCCAGCCTTTGCAATCTTTCCGCTGATACATATCTGTCCGTCGTAGGTGTCATCGAAAACATCGGTCTGATTGATGGTAATTTCAATGACGTCGTTGTTACGAAAGGACTTTACGTAGGGGTAATACGTTCTCCACTTCACTTTTTGTATGGATTCGTTCATTGCGGGCTGACGGAAAAGATCGAACGTTTGATGGGATAACATTTTATCCCAGAGACTTTAGGAATAATGTGTTCGTTAGGGACAGAGACTTCTGTTGCTTAGCGAATGTGACCTTATCGTGAGATGTTTCTCGCGATACTGACTTATGCCTCGATAGCGGTTCTCTTATATGAATAGAATTTTGCAGTGTGTTCTCGAAAACTAACATTATGTAAGTTTCTTAATCTCCAAGCGAACGATGACTTTTCGCCTCTGAAATTTACTGGCTCAAAATTCTGATTCAACACGTCGATTGTCAGTGTGCTTATTTCGGTTCTGTATACAGGTAGGTAGATGTGGTGGTTCGGGGCTTCGTCAATGGCAAATCCTGGGTCGACGCTTACGGGAAACTCGTATATTGTATGTGATGGTCTATCGTTGTAGAAGGCTTCCGACGTAATGTTACAGTTTAGGTGGATGGTGTGTACTTTTATAATATCTACCGGTAAATCGGATTTGTGGAGGTTCCTAGATGCAAGTATTTTTCTCGAAAATCCCAACGTCCTACCGATACTGTCTTCTTTTTCAAAGACGTATTTGTCGCTGTATATTTCACACCTTAGAGTGTTATTATTAGGTTTTAGCGAAAATATCTCATCAGCTTTGGGGTCCTTGTCGACATTTAATCCCCTTCCAATATAATTTTCAATGTCCCGAATCTCGTAGGCGCTCTCGGCAAATTCTATAACGGTGTCTTTCTTCAAGTCGTTGTTCTCGTACAAATAAATCTTTTGATCTGCTTCAATGTTCGGTATGCTGTTGTATGAGTGAAAATTAAGAAGTGGCAACCCGTAACTGAATTGTGGGTCCAAACGTACGATAGGAGTAAAGTTGAATGTTAGAGTAGGCGTATGGCTCTTTAGCGTCACCAATGTAGACATGACTGACGATGTTCATTAGATGTCGTTGCTATAAATAGAGAAACTGCAGACATAGGTGCCTGCAATTTATTTGATCATACTTTTGATAACGATCTACGTTATAGGTTATGTTCATATCTAGCCAGTTCCTTAGGCGGTTTCAAATGTCCGAAACTATCAAAGTACTCTACATTGTTGCCGTTTTTTAGTATAAGCTACCCAGTGAGTGCTCCTATTTTTATTCAAATCTAAATTTAAAATGGCACTTTCGCGTCGTTGCGGACCCGATGGTAACGTATCTCGCATGAAAACTCCTCGAAAATATGGAATTCGTAGTCGTTTGGCGTATCTCATCATGTCAGGGTCAGACAGCGGTTTACCGGGTAGCTTTATTGGTAGTTTTTTTGCTTTTTCAAGAATAAGCCGTAACCTCCGTGCCGATTCGTTCTCAAATATAGACCGGATCCTTTTGCTCCTATAGCTTCCATGGCTTCGTTGTGTTGCTGCATTCTTAGCATCGATTACGGTCTTTGCGACGCCACAGTGGCGTAAAACGCCACTGTGCCACTCAAATTACTGTACACCCCTTAGGGTTGGGCCGTTTGAGGTGATTTTTTTAGAATGTTCATAAAATTCCTTATCGATCCCTCTTTCTCAATTTTCGATTTGGGTCTTCATTTTCGCAGAATTTGACTCCAAAAATGGGTTTGCATGGAAAAAACTAGATTTTTTGCACAAAAATGACCCTACGGAATACGAGATTGAGATTTTGCCGGACTTTTTTATGGGAGAATGCTCATCTTGGAAAGCCCTACAAGACTGTCCACTTAGATTTCTGGAAGAAATTTTCCGTTGCCCTTAAAATGGCTAAAATCATCCAAAAATTTTCACATATCAGAAATCGTTCTACTGAAAACTGGCAAAGTATTGGAAAAAAATCTCATCTCACAAAAATTATTTTGTACAATTTTTGGACTCATTTTTGGACATACATATT
The DNA here is from genome assembly GCA_037114965.1 of Monochamus alternatus. NCBI lineage: Eukaryota > Metazoa > Arthropoda > Insecta > Coleoptera > Cerambycidae > Monochamus > Monochamus alternatus. The sequence goes on along the minus strand of CM073427.1, from coordinate 58,050,789 downwards.
TTCCGAATTTTCCCGTAATTCTGAAAAAGGTCAGAAAGGTTCCATAAAAAATGATTTTTAACATGTTTTTGGAAATTCAATTTTTTGATAAGAGTGGCCATTTTGGATACAATAGTTCATTGTTAATAAGAAATGATTAATTTGATTATTTTCTTCACTAACACACAGAGATAACATAAAACAACGTCGAAATTTGCTTTTTTATATCGAGCGCTGTACCAAAAAAAAAAATAAATAAATAAAATATACAAAAACAATATCTGTCCTAGAAAAACATACACTATTCTACATTAATTTATATACAAGGTATTTATAAAATATATAACAATAACCCTTCAAAAGACTGAGCTTTTTGAGAATTTGTTTGGACAGCCAAAATATTTAAACGTTTCGGGAATGCCAGATGATTTCCCAGTATTTTTGAACATTTGTGGATTTTGCATCAAAATGACCAAAAAGAGAAAGATCCACATAAAATCTTATGGTCTCGAAAGTTTAAAGCATCCAGTAGATGCTGAAGACTTTCACTATCATACATTTCCATCCGAACAGTTCCAGGAAAAATCAATTTTTTACGCGAAAATTCGGAAAATCTGTATGTGGCCATTTTGGTGAATGTCTAAAAATGAGTCCAAAATTCTGTAAAAATTTTTGCGGATTTCTCGGATGTGTACAAATAATTTGTGTGAGATGAGATTTTTTCCAATATTTTCCCAGTTTTCAGTAGAACGATTTCTGATATGTGAAAACTTTTGGATGATTGTGGCCATTTTAAGGTCAACGGAAAATTTCGTTCCGAAATGTAAGTGGACAGTCTTGTAGGGCTTTCCAAGACGAGCATTCTCCCATAAAAAAGTCCGGCAAAATCTCAATCTCGTGTTCGGTAGGGTCATTTTTGTGCGAAAAATCTAGTTTTTTCCATGAAAACCTATTTTTGGAGCAAAATTTCGCGAAAATGAAAACCCAAAGCAAAAATTGAGAAAGAGGGATCGATAGGATATTTTATGACGAACATTTAAAAAAAAATCACCTCAAACGGCCCAACCCTAAGGGGTGTACAGTAATTTGAGTGGCACAGTGGCGTTTTGCGCCACTGTGCGACGGCCCCCGCACCTCCTGCAAGCGAACCCAGAGCTCCGAGGGCGCCGAGTATAGGCATTAGCAGAGGTATGAAACCTCCAGAGTGTTCTCCGGCGAGCGGAATGATTCTCCGTATGCGAATGTTTTTCTTACCACCAGCCCTTTTAACTGCTACCCTTGCTGCTTTTAAAGCCGACAAAGCGTTTTTTTCTCAACGAAGTACTAGGTTGCTGCTTTTTTAAACTGTTTGCAATTTTTGTTACTACATCTCTGCGGAACGATGCGACTTGACGTTGTGGCCGTTGTCCTTTTCCATTCTTTTTCAAGTCCATTCCGAGATTACGTTTCGCCTTCATGGCTGTAGTTACGAACCAAGTGGCCGCTTTTTCTCCTAGTTTCGCGTCTTTAGATTTAATGCGTTCCCAAGCTCTATTCTCCAACACCAGATCGGCCTTATGTCTATCTTCTACGGATTTATTTTGAGAATACGCTATATTCAACTGTATTATATTTTTGATCTTTAGTGCCTGTTTATAAAAATAGAAAATTGTTGCATCCCATATGGTACACCACTGAATTGAGGACAAATATAAAGATAAAAAACTACTATAGAAATAATTATCGCAGAACAAAAAACAATAATTATTTGCTGGATTTCCGACGTCTAAGAAAAATAACAAAAACTCAGATATCTCAAGCCTATAAAAACTATATACAAAATGTTGAGAGTAATATATTGGCTGATTGTAAACAATTTTGGGCATTTGTTGTTAATAATAAAAAAGGAGTTTCACGATTGCCTGGAACGATGCATTATAAAAATCAAGTTCTTTATGATTCTCCTCAAAAAATAGTTAATGTTTTAGCAGTGTTTTTCTTCCAGATAATTTAGATTCTTCCACATATAATAGTAAATTTAACAACTTACCCAATATTAACGTTGAAAACCTCTCTAAGAATGTGATCCTTAATTCAATTTTTAAATTAAAAAACAAATTAACAGCCGGTCATGATTTAGTTCCCAGTTTTTTAGTTAAAGACTGCTCACGTGTATTAGTGACTGCGGTGTCAATTTTATTTAACTTAGCTCTTTGAACTTTGCAATTTCCCGATTGTTGTAAATTGGGAAGAATTTGTCCTGTCTTTAAGAGTGGTGATTCTGGTGATGTGGTTAACTATAGACCCATTTCTATTTTACCAAACTTTTCCAAGGTTTTTGAGAGGTCCATATATGATTTTATTTATATGTCCATTAAAAATACATTATCTCCTTATCAACATGGCTTCATAAATAAACGTTCAACTATAACTAATTTATCTTTAGTTACACAGAATATAGCTGAGGTACTAGATTCCAAAGGTCAGATGGATGTGATCTATATCGACTTTTCGAAGGCCTTTGACACTATCAACCATAGTATTATATTACTGAGACTAGCTGAATATGGATACAATATTATTATATGCAAACATGATCGATTATTATTAATATCGTTACTATTATTAGTATTATTATTATTTAATTCTATAATAAGTTAAAACATGGAACGAGCTTTAGTGCACTTTGCGCTAATGACCCACAGATGGCGCCAGCATCGGAAGATCCATCAAATATCGCAAATACTTTGATATTAGTTTTCATTTTTAAACTACAATAATAGATATACCTACAGAAAAAAAGTATTTGTGTATTTATGAAATGGTCGAGGGAAATCAAGAGGTACCCAGCAAGTACAACAATTTTTACAACGACAAGTTATAATGTAAACAAGTTAGAAAACAGAAAATAATTCAACTTTCTTGAAATCTCCAAATATCAGTCCTGGAAGTATCAGTAAGGTAGGTTTTACTCTCAGTGCTACCATATCGTGTTTCTCATTAAATAATCTAGTATTTTGTAAATAAAACTTTCTTTAAAAGCACCGTAAATCGTTACACGTGGCAACGCAGTGCTCTGTCACTACCTTTGACAACTTTGACTTTGGCAGAATATACCTAACCTCGCAGCTGATAGGCGGCATAGTCGCCGAGAAATTAGGGGTTAATAAGGTTTTAAAAATAATTTTTTTTTCGCTTTATAAATAAGTTTGGAATTTTTTTGAAGGGTGATACCGTTAATTCTGAATTTTTCCTATCCCCTCTTAAAATATTTGTACTAAGTCATAGTTAACCCTGTATACAGACGCTTCCAAAAATGACGACGCCACTAGTTGCTCTGTTGTTACTACATATTCTACCATATCAAGACACCTTCTTCCTAAAATCTGCAGTGTTCATACTGGTGAACTGTATGGAATCCTGATGGCACTGAAATCGATAACAGGTACACACAAGAAAGTTACAATATGTACAGATTCCCTCGCTTCCATTCACTCTATTGAAAATCTTTTCACTCAGAATTCCTTAGTACAGAAGATCCACGACACCTGCTAACAGCTTAACACACGCAATTTTTCTATAACTATCATATGGGTACCATCACACATTAACATCCTTGGAAATGAGAAAGCGGATGGTGTTGCTAAGAAAATACTTTCCCTAAATCTAACGGTAGAAAAGATCCAGCTCTACCAGGATTTAAAGAACGCCTTTAAAAATTCCATTTTAAATAAATGGCAAAGCTTGTGGGACCAAACAAATTCGAAATTAAGGCAAATTCATAAAAAAATAAACTCCTGTCATCTACCACAAATGAACAGAAAAGTCAAAATTGTATGCCGCAGATTACGAATTGGACACACCCGTGCCACACATGGTTACCTAATGACGGCCTCCAATCCATCCTCATGTGCAACTTGCAACAGGCGCCTGACAGTACAGCACATCCTCTTAGATTGCCCAGTGTATGCTGAACCCCGTGAACGGTACAACATTTCGGGAAACCTTAAATCAGTTCTGCATCCTACAGCTAATTTCAATAATATAATTAGATTTTTACATGCGATAAATATGTATAGCAATGTTGAATGTGTATGTTTGAATTGTATCCAAAATTATACATTGTAATGTATGTACTTTAGTTTCCGTTCCAATGCCCTAGCAGGTGAGGAACATAAACGAAATAAAAAAAATCCATTGTGGTTTAAGTCCAGCTAGATCTTATATCGGTGCAATAATTATGCGGAATTACGTTACTGGTTCTAAAATATCGTTTTCTACCTATGAATGGCACACTCTCCTGGACCTACTGCAACGTTTGAAAACAGATTTCTTCCAAGCACCCATACAAGGTTTGCCAGATGAGTATGGCACTGTGACTCATTGCTGTGGGGATTACGCTACTGTTACCCAATTGGTCTACGAAGATACTAAAAGGTTACATATCGCCAAATATAATATGTACATTGAACTTTTCATATTCGAATTGATGAACTGCTAAAGCTTGACACTTGTGTACTTTCTCATAAAATAAGTATGTTAAGTTCATTGAAATTTTGTGCTTAGTATTATCATGTCTTAGCTAGTAATTGAATAAATTCCCATAAAATTAGTTTAAATTTTGAAGAAATTATTAATAGCTTTGGTGATGTATCTAATGATAGTATATTAAGTACTGCTCTACGTGAATATCTTTACTTTTATAAAACTAATGTTTTGTCTGATATATACAGGGTGATTCAGGTTTAATCTTGATAACTTCAGGAATCGATAGAACAGGTTAAAATAATGTTCATTTGTGATATAAACTTATTTCCTAAAACGTATCGGATCGTTTCCGAGATAGAAGGCGTTGAAGTAGGATTTTTTTTCTTATTTTTTCCTCATAAATAATTAATTTCAATAAAACATCTACACACCACTTTGACCTGATTAATTTCGAAACTTTTTCGTCTCCTGTTTTTTTTCGACGTTTGGTCTTGTTTCTGAGATATTCAAAGAAATTGGTGACAGTGTAGCGCACCAACCGCGTAAATTTCATTTAACGTTATAGCAACCTATGAAAACAAAACTCAGTGATTTGTGTAAACTGATGTTCTATCGATTCCTGAAGTTATCAAGATTAAACCTGAATCACCCTGTATAATAATATGAAATGTTAAGAGTAGTAGTATTGTCTTTTATTTTTTCCTACACATTACATGTTCAATAACAATTTAATTTAACTGTAACATTGCACAAGTATGAACAAACAGGAAGCAGATAAAAATTATCAGTTTCCTGTTTCCTGCTTACACTTTTAAAACATGTCACCATACAATAAATAAAACACATTTATAATTTAAAATGTTTATTTCTTGTATATATATTTATAAAATATTATATTTATCTTACATACTATGTATGGCATAGTGCCCCCAGGGTAACGTGTCGTGGCTTTCATTTAATAAATAACGTTTATCATTAGCTGCACTGAGAGCGATTTTTGTTTACTCCATGGAATATACGTTATGTAAATTTGACTGAATAGTTCTCTGCATTTTATAAGGTTCACTTTTATTTATTAAACAGTTTTTATAATCTTGAAAAATGATGGATTTCTTGACGATGTTTATCTTTACACCTTTAAACTTCTGTATACAAGGTTTACCATCTATTAAGATGCTATACATTTTAGAACGGAATCCTGCAAAGTGTGTCATAATAGCACCACAGCATTCATCTTTCATTAACCAGGGTATTTTCTTATTCACTAAAGGTATATTATACTGATTGTTAGGTTCGTAGTCGGAAGTATTAAATTTTTCTAAATTTGTTTCATTAACATGTTATAAACGCCATCACAGGTTACTTGATATATGAGGCTGTCAGTGTCTGTGTAAAGCAATTTGCAATCATCGCCTAATTTTGATAACATGAAATTATAGTGAAAGTCGTACACACAAGGTTTAGAAATGTCCAGAATGCACATGCCTACATAAAGCGGCTTATTAAAATAAATTTCCGACTTGTTCAATTCAATTGCTACTAGGTCTTCAGCGAAGATTTTGGTACTATGGAACCGTCCCAATGATTTTTTAATTTTATATTTCTGTTTACGTATATTTTCCATCGTTTTACTGAAAATAGCGTTTAACAGCAACTTATACAAGTTCTTTTCAAATTCGTCCGTCGAATTGGCGCGTAAGTGTGTATTTAAATCGATGTAAGTTTTCAACCATAGAGACTGTTTAAATTTTAGAACGCGATGAATAAGAACAACTTTAACGCCTAAAGAAAGGGCCTGTTTTAAATTTCGATAATGAATTATATAGCGCGTCTTTGAATACAATGTAGGCATCAGTTTCGGTACAAATGTTCGGGATATTCCAAATCCACTTCTAAGATGTATCCTTCGGGTGACGTATCAGATACCGTTGTTACGTCGATATTTGGAACTACCCGTTCAAAGCCCCCATATGATAGGTACTGCGACATAGCCCAGCCGTAAAGGTTATTAGCGTGAAAGTACATAAGATACTTTGATTGCTGATTTGGGTCGTAATTAACCATAAACTTGTTGTTTGCCTCACCGTAACGATTGCAGCACTGACTTACCCCGCCCCTAATGCCTCTATTCATATACAACATGTCCACGTCTTGTCTTGTCCATATAATCTAATTCAATTTTGGTATATTTCAACATACAGTCCCACGTATAGCCCGGTAACGTATAATAATGACTTTATCCCGATGATAAATATTCAAACATTTTTCGCGGAAATTTTCAAAGATGTCTGCCAAAAGTAAAATGTCGGTTTTCATATATAAATCTGAATATTCGCTTAAAGTTGATATGTTAAATTTAGCCCATACCCTCTTAGCATGTTCATAATCGTCTTGGTATATGTTACTATCATTTAATTTATTATAAAAGTTATATATGCCAGGCAGTTCGGTTTCGTTATCCTCACAGTCTATGTAATCATATGGAAATACTTCTTTTCTCGTAAGTAAATCGAATGTTTTCATATCTAAGTTACTGGATTCACGACGTAAATTCACTAATTCATCTTTACCTAAATAAGACGATAACTTATCCAAAGATGATGCCATAAACCTAAACGAATCGATAAAACGAAACTTTCCCGAACAGTCTGGTACAGTTTTCGTAAAAGAAGTATACTTCTCCTTATTCATGGGAAGTAAATAAACATTGCCGCTTTTTGCCAAGTCCCTAATCAAGAAGTGCGAGTCATATCCCGTCAGATTATGAAATACTACTGGAATTACAAAAGAATTTTTATAATTTAAATTGCAGCTTTCATGCGCAGATCCTCTGTAGTTTGCGGTGAAATGACAGTGGTATTTAACCTTTCTATCACCCCCCACAAAAGGCTTTTCACAAATATGACAATTGGTTGCACGCAGAAACTGAATTGACTGTTCTTAAGAGATATTCTTAGGTATAACGATTTTTAATGTATCCTCGATAACCTTGGACGTGTTTCCAAATTCTTTAGTAAACCATTCAATGCAACCCCAATTGCTAGCGTAATACGATAGAGAATCATCATATAAACATTTAAAATAATATCCTGCACTAATAGCGGCATGTTTTTGATATTTTTAGTTGACGTTTGACGTTGTTGTTCATCAACAAAAGACTCTAACATGGACTCAAGATCACAATATAAAATAAACGATACTTTTTCCTTATATCTATAGTTTTTAAACGATAAATATTTCTCCCCCGGAAACGTAATTTTACATTTATTTATTTTAGAATAGTCGACCGTATGCTTATCTAATGTAGTTTCGCTATTATCCGGGTGCCACGGTAGGAAAGAACTGATGAATGATGTGATCTGGTTTCTCGTTAGAGTATGAACCCACTGCTAAGTTACAATCGACACAGATGGCGTTCACTTCGATGATTTCCGCCGGAACATCCGATTGAACTGATTTGTTTGCAGGAATTCTTTGATTTTTAAAATCCAATAATTTATCTATGGAATCATCAGTAAAATGTACTTCCTCTGAGCACTTAACCACTGACCTTAAACTATTGTTACTGTCTTTAATAATTATAGATACGCCTCCGAGGTGGGTATCTAGGTAATCAATTATATCCGTAATTTCATAAGATCCTGTAGGAATTTCCACACAATTTTTATATTTACTATAATAAAATTTATTATTTGTCTCGTCTATATTAGGTATTACATTAAAAGTTTTGAAATTAGATAATCCAATTACATATTCACACATTATACAGGGTGAGTCAGTCATAATGTCATTAATTTTAAGAGGAGATAGAGAATAAAGAGTATAATACGAATACGCAACTAAAAAAATCTAAATGCATATTTACGCCAAAAATAAATATTTTCAAATCATTATGTAAACTCCCTCAGACTGTCACTGACCGCTCAAAGCCTTGGTCGTTTACAGCTTACAGTTTAACTCGATGTCGACCTGATGCTACATTGCCAAATTGAAATATTTTCCTAGTACTGACTATTTTAGAATCTCATATTTTTTCTTGCTCAGTTCAGTCAATAATAATTTAATATGTTAATATCCAATGAAATCACATAATAATAATCAAATAATTCTATTCAAAATTGCAAGTAACGCGCTCTATTCAGGTTTTCCGGTAGAATATACGGTCCTTGTATACTCCTGCCTACACGTTGACAACAAATCGCCTTTGAAAGATAAACCGACGACTAGCGTGTGGATTTTTGTGCGACCAAATGTGGCTGTTATAACTGCAAAGAAATTAGCTTGGTCACAGTTTAAAAAATATTTTACATTGAAATTAAAAAACTCCAATGTAACTAATAATAAACCGAGTAATAAACCATTTAGGTACATTACATAAAAACATATACCCAATGGGTAAATTATTAAGAGAAGATAAAAAAAAACTTTCGTGTTGTCAGCAGAAAAACTGTCCAAAACCGAAACGGCACGCCTCTGATCTGATGCTCATAAAAGTTATCGAATCTTGACCGAATAATACGATAGGTATTATTAGGTCAATAACCTAGTTACCTAGTTTTTGTACTGTTATTTAACGACAAGGAGTAAAGATAACTTTTTTATCTAGATCCATGAATGAAGTTTCCTTAAATATTAATAATTAATAAAAACAAATTTAGATAATAAATAAATATTTTCGAATGTTAGGTTATTACAGTTTAATAATTTTGATATTACGTTTTCACTACGTTTTACAATTGAATATGAATTTCTAGTATTATTCGTAAGTACAATTAATTATTTAGTTTATAGTTACATACATCTAGCCTAGAAATTTATTGTTTTCTATGTAGTATGGTACTAACCTGTGTAAAATGCCAGTTCGAGTAAAGTTGCACTCATCCATAGCACTTTATTAATAAAATTAGGGTCAGCCAATTGCAAAATTCAAGACGGTCCAATCAGCAGGTTCTAGCCTGAACTTTCTGAAAATGATGCGGGTTCAATGGGTTTTCACGTAATATTCTGCAGACCTTGCTTTAGGATATCTTCAATCGCCTTGAAATGGTTCTTATATAGTAGACGCGGTTTCACAGAACCCGTATCGCAAAGGCGTTGATGCACTTGTACACTGTTATGAAAACGTCAACAGCTGCGGCATGCATTTCGTAAACATTCTCGCATTCTCCGTATAAAACTACCATTTTCGCATATTAGAAATTTGTATAATTAGGCATTGTGAATTTACAACCAATACACGAGACCGAAATAAACAAACTACTGCTTGTGCTTGTATTCTCTCCATCCCCCCTCCAAATGTGTGGTGTTATCTTCAAATCTGGGGGGAAAGAAATGCGGGAAATGCAGAAAGTGCGAATAAATGGTGGCAAATTTAAATAAGACGCTGAAGTGTTAAGACGATATTATGTATGTAAACATGATGTGACAACGATGTTTCCACCGGCATTCGATTGTCGTATGGCTGCGCCTTCAGAAAATTTGTAGCGTACCAGGAGCATCGTGTTACCGAATTTTATAAGGTAATTTGTTTATTTTTTTAAAGGTCGAGTAAAAATTATTTTTTTTCGATTTTCTGTCATTATTAGGCCTTCCGAATACGTAATTAAAATGAATGACATTATGACTGCCTCACCCTGTATTAAAAATTTAAATAGAGTTGTTCACAATTTATTGCATTATCTTGATGAAATTTATAATTACTATATTTAATTGTATTTGAACTACCATCGCTATAGAAATACTTTGTCAACGCGTTTGGAGGTCTTAAATTCAAATAACTATCGAAATATATTATAATATTGTTTTTCTTCACATACGACGTCCAGTGAGTGCCTGGTTCTGATGAAATATCCAAATTAACGATACCACATTCGTTTTATCTTATTTTTCTTGGTAAGTCATCCTGCATAAACACTCCTCGGAAAACTCAACTTTTTAACAAATTTGATTACGTCGACATTAGTCAATGCACGACGAGGTAGCTTTATTGGGAGTTTTTTTATAAGGCGTTAGGTACAATCCCATTCCTTTTTTATAGGGGTGCAGATATAGACCTTTTCCCACAGCAGCCTGTTCCATAACCAAGTTATGTCTCTTTTCCTCCCCCATCTTCTCCCTTGCAACTTTCGCGTCATTCACAGCTTTGGCTATCCCAGCAGCTCCTCCCCCAACGCTTTCAAGTGCACTAGTGCGGCAAATAGTGGAATGAGATGAAGAAATCCGCCAGCTTTTGGAATCGGAATTATCCACTTTCGTGGTTTAGCTATCTTTCATGTTGACAGAGCCTGCTTCACCATTTCACTGAGGTTACTAGACGGATTACCCCGCATACCAAGTCGAGCTTTTTGTATTGCTTGCTTAAAACTTAGACCTCCACCCCGGTGTTTCATGGACTTCTTTTTTCTTTGTAATCCCATTCCCAGCTTGGTTTTAGCGTTCATTATGTTGGTAACTGCCCACGCCGCAATTTTTTCTCCAAGACTGGTGTCTTTAAATTAAACTCTCTCCCAAGCACGATGTTCAAGGTCACGGTCTACCTTGTGACGGTCTTCTAAATTAGAACTGTCTTTATAAGATATGTCATGGGCGAGACAGGCGTTATCCAGTGGATTAATTCCTCGATCACCTCTGGCAAGTCTCTAGTCAAGCTTGGTGCCGGGTCCGCAAAAATTATAGTCAGGAATGTGTAGTTCAAATGGAAGTTTAATTATAAGCGTATTAACAAATCCAGATACTTTCTCTACACTCTTTTTTGGTCGATTAACTACAGACGAGTTAAGCACAAGCATTTATATATGTTCCGGGGTGATCTAAAAATACAACTGAATTTATTCGAAAGCTTATAACTTTATATATATATTTTATATTTGTGAATCGGACAGTACATACGATTTACTTTAAGAATGAAGATCAAGAAACAGAAAACTTTACTACCAGTAGTCAATCATGATGATATTTCATTAAGTGTTTTTAAAGAACACGGTCCACTTTTGGGAGGCTCACCAAAATGCTTGCTGATAACCGGAGGTAGTGGAAGTGGTAAAACGAACGTCATAATAAGTCTTTTGGAGCATCTGAATGGTCTACGGTTTGAGAATGTATACGTGTACTCAAAATCTTTATATCAACCGAGTACCTGAAACGTCTATTGGAACCTATAAAAGAGATTGGATATTATGAGTATCAGGATGGTAACGATGTAATTCCTCCAAGCGAAATAAAACCTAATTCCGTTATAATATTCGATGACGTAATATGCAGCAACCAGAGTGTTATGAGAGATTATTTTTACTTTGGTCGTCACAAAGATACCGACTGTTTCTATTTAAGTCAAACATATTCATCCATTTCAAAATAACTAATACGAGATAATGCAAATTTTTTAGTGCTTTTCAAACAAGACGCTACTAACCTAAAACATCTTTACGATGATCACGTTAAAGTCGATATGCTTTTTGAGCAATTTAAAAATATCTTTGCCGAATGCTGGAAAGATAAATATGGGTCCCTGCTTATAGATAAAGATTTTTTCCTCTGTCGAATGGAAGGTACAGAAAAGGTTTTGATGCATTTATCCTTCTCTAGATTATGAATAAATAGACGTGAAATTATCGACGCTTTTCGTTAACAAAGCAACCATGAATAAGGAATTAACAAGGCAGAACCAGAAAATCGGTGAAACAAAAATATCAAAGTCTGAAATCTGACATAGACCAATCCAGGTCTCAATTAGAAAAGAGTTATCAACCTATAACTGAACAGCTACAAAAACTACTTTCCACCATTAAGACAGATGTAGCCATCAAACAAGAACCCAGCGAAGAAATCAAAACTGAATCGCCTGCTTCTACACCTAAAAGAACTAGTATAGATACATACAGTAAATATTTACCAATGAACATGCCCAGTTTTTTGGAAGATACATATCGATATGAACCGGAAAAAAATGAAACGAAGACAGTGAGGAATTGATTAACCGAGAAGTTGAACAAAGCCGTCTATTTCTTCAAGACCTTTCAAACATCCTAGCCTACCAAGAGTATCTCGAGGCGTACGAGCTTCTTTCGAGACAATATATAGATTTATCTATTAGGGGAGATGAAACCCATAATGATCGTCAGTATGGGGTGAAGCATGACACTGACACGGAAAAGTTTAAAATTGGAGGCTCAGATTTAGAAATTATTGGAAAAGATGTGAAGGTAAATGGAAGAGCATACATTGGAACACCAGGTCTGTACGAGTTGTTGTTTAAAAAAGAACCCACCGGATATAAACAATCGGATTTGGATAATTATATGGATATTCTAAATAGATCTAACGCCTACCGTAGACACTATAGCCCCGACGAACAAGTACAGGGGACCCTATCTCAGAAGTACAGGGCAATTATAAAGCCATATTTGATAAAAAAAAGGAATATTGAAAACTGCATCTGTTCCAAAATCTTTCTCCAAGCCTCCCTCACCCGATAAACCGTTGCGTAGAACGCAGTCATTAAAACATCATACAACGGGTGGACTATTAAACTTATCCAATAACAAAATAGATTATGTGTACTACGATGATCCTAATGAACTAATAGATAGATTGCGTCTTCTAATCGCTTCTCAGTTAGCAAGTAACGACTCAGTTAGTAATGAGATTTTGTCTATCTTGGAAGAAATGAGAGAATCAAAAATAATTAAACAATGGATGTTATAAATAAATAATCAGTTTATTTCTGTACTTCATATCGCTATCATGCCTATCGATAAGTTTGGTCGTCATATGTTGAGAGATAGATCAGTTCCATATTCACCGCCGATAATAACATCTTTTTCTCTTCTCCATTTTATATTTGTAAACCTAAATTAAATCACAGTAAGTGTGTGATAAAATTAAGGGGACATTCTGCAAAAAGCGGCATGTACACTCTGATAAACAATAAAGATGAGTATATCTTCCCAATAACTGGAAAACTGGAAATTTTGGAAATTATGCCAGCTACTTGTCAAATGTTTTTAAATGGAGGCACCGCTCTTACGTCGATTGAACTTATTTGAACAAATATAATTAAAGGAGACAAGATACATTTTATAACTGTATCGAAACAACCATCTTTGTATGTGGAAATAGTTTTACAGTGTCCCATAACAAAAAATGTCTAGTATTAGAGAACAACTTGTTGAAGAGCTTCACAAACCAGCTCGAAAAAAATTTCTGAGGAGACACGTCATCGTAAAGGGTTTGAACGACCTTTTCCAGGCAGATTAAAGGATATAGATACATTCTTATTAGTTATAAACATATTTAGCAAGTTTGTATGGGCGAAACCAGTAAAACGAAAAACTGCTAAAGATCTGACTAATGCAATGCATAAAATTCTGAACAAAATGAGTACTAGTCCCCAGAATTGTCAGACTGATTTGAGAAAGGAATTTTATAAGAAAGACTTTAATTGACGAATAAATATAAAATAAATCACTACTTCACTTATTCCAATTTAAACGCTTCTGTCGTAGAACGGGTGAATAAAACATTGAAACATTTAATGTGGAAGCGGTTCAGTCTTCAGAGAAATTATAAATGGATAAATATGTTACAAGATGTAGTACATCAGTATGGGTCGGTCAGTGGTCGCGCGGTTTAAGGCGTCAGTACTTGAATCGAGGTGACTAGATCGGTGTTGGTTCGAGCCCAGCTGCCGGTAGACCGGCTATATTCGTGGAGAGGTTTGGCGCCCTCTCTGCGGGTATGGTAGGGTGGAAGAATGTTGGCTTGGGTCAATGTGAGAGATTGATACTGGTTGATATTTGACTACCCCCCTAATTAATGAGGTTTTCCAGGTTTCCCTCATTTCTGCACTGAATAGTGGTTAGGGCCTACCAACGTAGGCCCTAACCGTGATTAACGTGATTAGTTGAGTTGATCTGCGTCCACGTAGTTGTGCTTCATTGAGCTCTTCATAAATGCTTTATATTATAGTTCCTAAATTGTTTTAAATATTTTGCAAACTTGATTTGTATTTTGTGAACTGGTAACAGTATTTAGTGTTGTGTTGCGAGTAAGATTTTGTGTTTTTCTGAACTAACCTATTGATAGATAGTATTAATTATACAAAACACTGATCTGATATCGCAAGTGAGTTATCGTGTTGACTGTTTTTATTCAAATTGGGACGGACGTTTGTAAACTCGACTGTGTTTGACAAATTACTTCTGTAAATTTTATTATGGCAGAAAACGGAGTTTTATGTGCGGAATATATGACTAATTGCATTAGATGCAAACATCCTGCACGTACAGGGATCAAATGTATACGCTGCGGTAGAGTTTCACATAAAAGCTGCCTAAAGATGCTTAAAAATATAACATTTCTAGAGGACGACAAAATTATCTGTTGCGTGGATTCTCGTGATGATCAAGCAAGTCCACATGATAATGCGGCAACTATTGGTGATAGTACTGCACCATCCAGTGTGTCTGCGATTGATGCTTTGGACATAATTACATTGAAAGCACCATCCAGTGTGTCTGCGATTGATGCTTTGGACATAATTACATTGAAAATCTCTTACTTGGAAGACATTATTAAACAGAAAGACCAAATTATTGATACTCAAGCAATTGCTATCAGGTCTCTTCAGGATCAGTTATCTTTGGTTCGCAATATACCGCCGAATAATAACACAAGTATACATGGTTATGGACCTGAGCAACCAAAAGCTAGTTGTAAGCAATCATCCTCTAAAATTTCTCAAGTAAGTGGTAGAAATAAGAAAAATAATCATAAGAAGGACAGTCCTACACCTACTGCTTCTGCTGATTTGCCATTGTGTTCTGTTATCTCTGAGAGTGCTGTATCTGATGCAGTCCACAGTGCTAAAGCGTTGAGCATCTGCGATAAAATAATCAATATTGAGAGTGATTTGCCTGCATATCATCCAGTATCTCGTAAAAGTGCCAAAGATAGGAGCAGAAATAATATTTTGATAGGCAATCAAGAAAGTTCTACAAACTGTCCATTCAAAGCTGCATCTAGAAGTAACGAAGAGCGTATCTCTGAATACCATGTGACTAATTTTGCGGTTGACACTGACACAGCTGCACTTACTACTTATTTAAGGAACTTTGCTCCTAATGTATTTGTGGCTAAGTTAAATAGCAAAAATCCACTCAAGTATTCATCGTTTAAGGTGTCCGTTCCAGAGGATGAATCTTCAAAGTTATTGGAGAGCAGCATATGGCCTCAAGGTGTCAAGCTGAATAGATTTTTTCGTCCTAGAAGATCAGGCCAATCGCGTGATAATAAGTGTAATTTGAATTCTCACAAATTGACTTGTTCTGTGATACATGTCAATGTCCAAAGTCTTTCGAATAAAATTGATCAACTGAATTTATTTTTTAATGATAACAAATATGATATCTTTTGTATCTCTGAGCACTGGCTAAATAATACTAATATAGGGAAAGTTAAATTGAATAATTATAACCTTATTTCATCATATTGTAGGCCAGATTCCACGCATGGCGGTGTTGCCATTTTTCCTACAGATAAATTTAATCTAAAATCTATAGATCTAGACAGTTTTTGTGTTCCGCAACATGCGGAATTTTGTGGAGCAGAAATTAAGTTTTCTAATTCTGTCATTATTTCTGCCTATAGGTCATCAGCCCATGGTGACCTTGTAATATTTAAGGATAGAATTACAAACTTATTTGACTACTTATCTGCTCGCTATAGATACATTGTTGCACTGGGCGATATAAATTTGGACTTGCAATGTAACACAGAACATGCTATGGATATCCGTAATATTCTTGTTATGTACGGGCTGCAGTTTTGTATTACTTCACCAACCAGGGTGACAGCAACATCTAGTTTGTGTCTAGATAATGTTATTTGTAATCTATCTTCCCAGAATTTTACTGCCAGTGTCATTGATCCTCTCATTTCTGATCATTGTGCAGTGTATATTCATTTGTATACAGTCTGTGATAGTACATCTCCTCAGGGTTGTCTCACAAAAAGAAATTTTAATAAACATAATATTGATAAATTTGTATGTAGTATTCGCTCATTTGACTGGTCTCAGCTTGATGGGAACAATCTAAGTGCAGATCAGTTATCAGAATCACTTTTAGAGACTTTATGCACTCAGCGTGATAATTGCTTCGTCTTACAATCTACCAGACCTAGAAAACCTGGAGTAAAATGGTTTAATGAAAGGCTCCGTAAACTTAGATCTGAACTACGTGTATCTAATAATAATTTTAAATTGTCTCGTTCTTATCATGATTGGACTATATATGTTGAATTACGTAGGAGTTATAGGCGGGCATTGAAAGTAGAGAAAACTAATTACTATGCTAATCTCATATCTGTGGCAGATGATAAAAATAAAATTGTATGGAGCCTGGTTAAGCGCGAGCTATCTACTGAGACCAATTCAATACATAGCACATTACCTCCACATGATTTCAATATTTTTTTTTAGTACCATTTCGGACACTATTGCACAAACAATTGAAACAACTCATAGTGTCGTAAATGATAATACAACACCCGTAAGACTGAATCGTGTCTTTGGATATACGCCGCATTATTATTATTATTGTTATTGTTATTGTTATTGTTATTGTTATTGTTATTGTTATTGTTATTGTTACTGTTACTGTTACTGTTACTGTTACTGTTACTGTTACTGTTACTGTTACTGTTACTGTTACTGTTACTGTTACTGTTACTGTTACTGTTACTGTTACTGTTACTGTTACTGTTACTGTTACTGTTACTGTTACTGTTACTGTTACTGTTACTGTTACTGTTACTGTTACTGTTACTGTTACTGTTACTGTTACTGTTACTGTTACTGTTACTGTTACTGTTACTGTTACTGTTACTGTTACTGTTACTGTTACTGTTACTGTTACTGTTACTGTTACTGTTACTGTTACTGTTACTGTTAC
The DNA here is from genome assembly GCA_037114965.1 of Monochamus alternatus. Taxonomy (NCBI): domain Eukaryota; kingdom Metazoa; phylum Arthropoda; class Insecta; order Coleoptera; family Cerambycidae; genus Monochamus; species Monochamus alternatus. The sequence goes on along the minus strand of CM073427.1, from coordinate 58,033,393 downwards.
TGTTATTGTTATTGTTATTGTTATTGTTATTTTTATTTTTATTATTATTTTTATTATTATTATTATTATTATTTTTTTTTTTTTTTTCAGTAACACCTTCCGAAGCTCCGACACATTCGGAGATGTTCTGAAGAGTCAGCCCCGCTGACCTCAAAAAAGCGAAGGTCAGCTTTTCAGATAAGCCAAGCCCCTCTAGATGACGGTAGAAGAGACCATGCATTGGCTTATCCTTATGTAGCTGCAGAAGATGACGCGTCTCTGTAGCTTTAATTTGGGCTTTTAACTGAGCAGGGTCCCACTCGGTGACAGAGTCTGGATTTTCCCGCTCAGTATCGAACACGAGACCAAGTTCATTGGCTGCTCTTCTCGCTGCCTTATATACAAACGATCTTGGATGCAAACTCTGATGGAGATGCATCATTTTGCGGGTCCCTACATCGAGTTGCCTCAGCTCTTCTTGTGTCCATTTCACTACTCCAAAGGAGTAGAGAAGGATCGGAACGGCAAGCATATTAGTGGCACTCACCTTGTTTTTACCCGACAGCTCCGAAGACCAGATTTGTCGGAGGCGGTGCCGATACCTGCCGCGGAGAGCGTTTTTCACCATTGCCACCTCATGAGTGCCCCGCTGTGGGACACCCAAATAGGTGTACGACTCTCCGGCATCTAGGTGGTGGAAGATGCTTCCGTCTATTAGCTGGGCGTCCTCTCCATATGCACCGCATCGTCCTCTCTTGAGATGAACCAGTGCACATTTGTCCAGCCCGAACTCCATCCCAACTGCCTGCGTGTACTCCTGTACCACTCTGAGGGACTGATTTAAATCCCTCTCACCGGAGGCATAGATTATTATTATTATTATTATTATTATTATTATTATTATTATTGTTCTTGTTCTTGTTGTTGTTGTTGTTGTTGTTGTTGTTGTTGTTGTTGTTGTTGTTGTCGTTGTCGTTGTCGTTGTCGTTGTCGTTGTCGTTGTCGTTGTCGTTGTCGTTGTCGTTGTCGTTGTCGTTGTCGTTGTCGTTGTCGTTGTCGTTGTCGTTGTCGTTGTCGTTGTCGTTGTCGTTGTCGTTGTCGTTGTCGTTGTCGTTGTCGTTGTCGTTGTCGTTGTCGTTGTCGTTGTCGTTGTCGTTGTCGTTGTCGTTGTCGTTGTCGTTGTCGTTGTCGTTGTCGTTGTCGTTGTCGTTGTCGTTGTCGTTGTCGTTGTCGTTGTCGTTGTCGTTGTCGTTGTCGTTGTCGTTGTCGTTGTCGTTGTCGTTGTCGTTGTCGTTGTCGTTGTCGTTGTCGTTGTCGTTGTCGTTGTCGTTGTCGTTGTCGTTGTCGTTGTCGTTGTCGTTGTCGTTGTCGTTGTCGTTGTCGTTGTCGTTGTCGTTGTCGTTGTCGTTGTCGTTGTCGTTGTCGTTGTCGTTGTCGTTGTCGTTGTCGTTGTCGTTGTCGTTGTCGTTGTCGTTGTCGTTGTCGTTGTCGTTGTCGTTGTCGTTGTCGTTGTCGTTGTCGTTGTCGTTGTCGTTGTCGTTGTCGTTGTCGTTGTCGTTGTCGTTGTCGTTGTCGTTGTCGTTGTCGTTGTCGTTGTCGTTGTCGTTGTCGTTGTCGTTGTCGTTGTCGTTGTCGTTGTCGTTGTCGTTGTCGTTGTCGTTGTCGTTGTCGTTGTCGTTGTCGTTGTCGTTGTCGTTGTCGTTGTCGTTGTCGTTGTCGTTGTCGTTGTCGTTGTCGTTGTCGTTGTCGTTGTCGTTGTCGTTGTCGTTGTCGTTGTCGTTGTCGTTGTCGTTGTCGTTGTCGTTGTCGTTGTCGTTGTCGTTGTCGTTGTCGTTGTCGTTGTCGTTGTCGTTGTCGTTGTCGTTGTCGTTGTCGTTGTCGTTGTCGTTGTCGTTGTCGTTGTCGTTGTCGTTGTCGTTGTCGTTGTCGTTGTCGTTGTCGTTGTCGTTGTCGTTGTCGTTGTCGTTGTCGTTGTCGTTGTCGTTGTCGTTGTCGTTGTCGTTGTCGTTGTCGTTGTCGTTGTCGTTGTCGTTGTCGTTGTCGTTGTCGTTGTCGTTGTCGTTGTCGTTGTCGTTGTCGTTGTCGTTGTCGTTGTCGTTGTCGTTGTCGTTGTCGTTGTCGTTGTCGTTATCGTTATCGTTATCGTTATCGTTATCGTTATCGTTATCGTTATCGTTATCGTTATCGTTATCGTTATCGTTATCGTTATCGTTATCGTTATCGTTATCGTTATCGTTATCGTTATCGTTATCGTTATCGTTATCGTTATCGTTATCGTTATCGTTATCGTTATCGTTATCGTTATCGTTATCGTTATCGTTATCGTTATCGTTATCGTTATCGTTATCGTTATCGTTATCGTTATCGTTATCGTTATCGTTATCGTTATCGTTATCGTTATCGTTATCGTTATCGTTATCGTTATCGTTATCGTTATCGTTATCGTTATCGTTATCGTTATCGTTATCGTTATCGTTATCGTTATCGTTATCGTTATCGTTATCGTTATCGTTATCGTTATCGTTATCGTTATCGTTATCGTTATCGTTATCGTTATCGTTATCGTTATCGTTATCGTTATCGTTATCGTTATCGTTATCGTTATCGTTATCGTTATCGTTATCGTTATCGTTATCGTTATCGTTATCGTTATCGTTATCGTTATCGTTATCGTTATCGTTATCGTTATCGTTATCGTTATCGTTATCGTTATCGTTATCGTTATCGTTATCGTTATCGTTATCGTTATCGTTATCGTTATCGTTATCGTTATCGTTATCGTTATCGTTATCGTTATCGTTATCGTTATCGTTATCGTTATCGTTATCGTTATCGTTATCGTTATCGTTATCGTTATCGTTATCGTTATCGTTATCGTTATCGTTATCGTTATCGTTATCGTTATCGTTATCGTTATCGTTATCGTTATCGTTATCGTTATCGTTATCGTTATCGTTATCGTTATCGTTATCGTTATCGTTATCGTTATCGTTATCGTTATCGTTATCGTTATCGTTATCGTTATCGTTATCGTTATCGTTATCGTTATCGTTATCGTTATCGTTATCGTTATCGTTATCGTTATCGTTATCGTTATCGTTATCGTTATCGTTATCGTTATCGTTATCGTTATCATTATCATTATCATTATCATTATCATTATCATTATTATTATTATTATTATTATTATTATTATTATTATTATTATTATTATTATTATTATTATTATTATTATTATTATTATTATTATTATTATTATTATTATTATTATTATTATTATTATTATTATTATTATTATTATTATTATTATTATTATTATTATTATTATTATTATTATTATTATTATTATTATTATTATTATTATTATTATTATTATTATTATTATTATTATTATTATTATTATTATTATTATTATTATTATTATTATTATTATTATTATTATTATTATTATTATTATTATTATTATTATTATTATTATTATTATTATTATTATTATTATTATTATTATTATTATTATTATTATTATTATTATTATTATTATTATTATTATTATTATTATTATTATTATTATTATTATTATTATTATTATTATTATTATTATTATTATTATTATTATTATTATTATTATTATTATTATTATTATTATTATTATTATTATTATTATTATTATTATTATTATTATTATTATTATTATTATTATTATTATTATTATTATTATTATTATTATTATTATTATTATTATTATTATTATTATTATTATTATTATTATTATTATTATTATTATTATTATTATTATTATTATTATTATTATTATTATTATTATTATTATTATTATTATTATTATTATTATTATTATTATTATTATTATTATTATTATTATTATTATTATTATTATTATTATTATTATTATTATTATTATTATTATTATTATTATTATTATTATTATTATTATTATTATTATTATTATTATTATTATTATTATTATTATTATTATTATTATTATTATTATTATTATTATTATTATTATTATTATTATTATTATTATTATTATTATTATTATTATTATTATTATTATTATTATTATTATTATTATTATTATTATTATTATTATTATTATTATTATTATTATTATTATTATTATTATTATTATTATTATTATTATTATTATTATTATTATTATTATTATTATTATTATTATTATTATTATTATTATTATTATTATTATTATTATTATTATTATTATTATTATTATTATTATTATTATTATTATTATTATTATTATTATTATTATTATTATTATTATTATTATTATTATTATTATTATTATTATTATTATTATTATTATTATTATTATTATTATTATTATTATTATTATTATTATTATTATTATTATTATTATTATTATTATTATTATTATTATTATTATTATTATTATTATTATTATTATTATTATTATTATTATTATTATTATTATTATGTGGATATAGCGGACAATTACAGACCTATTGCAATCGTACCTATTATTGCAAAAATTTTTGAAAATATTATTAAAGAGAGACTTACCGTTTACTTGGATAGTAATAATATTATTTCCGCTCAACAATTTGGTTTCCGCAGGAGTTCCTCCACAGTTAAGGCATTGTTATCGCTTATAGACAGCATAGTTGATGGTTTAGATGGGGGAGTACCTACACATACAGTACTTTGTGATCTGACTAAAGCGTTTGATTGTGTCAATGTGGATATACTTTTGCTGAAATTACAACATTATGGTATACGGGGAAACGTCGCAAATTTGTTTAAATCCTATCTATCTAATCGGTGTCAATTTGTTAGTTTTAACGGTAATGTTTCTGATATGAGAAATGTATCATGCGGGGTCCCACAGGGTTCTGTGTTGGGACCTATATTATTTCTGATTTACGTCAATGACCTTCCATCGTCATTGGGTGATATTAATTCTGTCCTATTTGCTGATGATGCAACATTGTTTGCTAAGGGGGATCCAAGTCTCATTCAGGAGGGTTTCAATAGAGCTAAAATTTGGTTTAACACAAATAAATTAAAACTAAATGAAAGTAAAACAAAAAATTATAATATTTAGCTCTGACCGCTGGGAAGATAAATCTGAGCCAGTACGGCTTTTGGGAGTTTTTCTTGACACTGGTCTGTGTTGGTCGGCGCAGATTGACAGTCTCTGTGCAAAATTATCCACCCAGATTTTTGTAATGCGTCAACTGAGATCATGTTTGAGTAGTAGCACTATGAAAATAGTATATTTTGCTTTAGTTCACAGTTTATTGTCGTATGCTATTGTCCTATGGGGCAATGCATCGACGTCATTCAAAATATTTCGCTTGCAGAAGTCGGCGGTTAGGATTATAGACTCTGCTCCTTACGGCACGCATTGCAAACCATTATTTAGAAAGTATGGGATTTTGCCGTTGCCTAGTTTATTTATATTTGAAAGCCTACTTCTGACACATAAAAATTTAAACATCTTATCGTCACACGCAGATAGGCATAACTACAACACTAGGCTACGACGGAATCTTATACCTTCTTTTTCTAGGCTCAGAATGACTCAAGTAAATAAAATTGATGTTAGTCTATATAACAAATTTATAAATTATCATAGAGACATAAATGTGAAACAAATGACCTACAATGTGTTTCACAAATTTGCTAAAAATTTCTTCATTGATCACTGTTTCTATAGTGTAGACGAATATCTTCAACTTGCATGAGTATTTTATTTTATTATTAACTGTTTTGTCATATTTTAACTGTTTATTTATTTATTTTATATTTTAACTTATTTTAATTGATAACATTCCTCTTGTTAACTATCATTCTGTTGTGACATAAATGTACTACTGTATATAATGTCAATAAAGACTATCTATTATTATTATTATTATTATTATTATTATTATTATTATTATTATTATTATTATTATTATTATTATTATTATTATTATTATTATTATTATTATTATTATTATTATTATTATTATTATTATTATTATTATTATTATTATTATTATTATTATTATTATTATTATTATTATTATTATTATTATTATTATTATTATTATTATTATTATTATTATTATTATTATTATTATTATTATTATTATTATTATTATTATTATTATTATTATTATTATTATTATTATTATTATTATTATTATTATTATTATTATTATTATTATTATTATTATTATTATTATTATTATTATTATTATTATTATTATTATTATTATTATTATTATTATTATTATTATTATTATTATTATTATTATTATTATTATTATTATTATTATTATTATTATTATTATTATTATTATTATTATTATTATTATTATTATTATTATTATTATTATTATTATTATTATTATTATTATTATTATTATTATTATTATTATTATTATTATTATTATTATTATTATTATTATTATTATTATTATTATTATTATTATTATTATTATTATTATTATTATTATTATTATTATTATTATTATTATTATTATTATTATTATTATTATTATTATTATTATTATTATTATTATTATTATTATTATTATTATTATTATTATTATTATTATTATTATTATTATTATTATTATTATTATTATTATTATTATTATTATTATTATTATTATTATTATTATTATTATTATTATTATTATTATTATTATTATTATTATTATTATTATTATTATTATTATTATTATTATTATTATTATTATTATTATTATTATTATTATTATTATTATTATTATTATTATTATTATTATTATTATTATTATTATTATTATTATTATTATTATTATTATTATTATTATTATTATTATTATTATTATTATTATTATTATTATTATTATTATTATTATTATTATTATTATTATTATTATTATTATTATTATTATTATTATTATTATTATTATTATTATTATTATTATTATTATTATTATTATTATTATTATTATTATTATTATTATTATTATTATTATTATTATTATTATTATTATTATTATTATTATTATTATTATTATTATTATTATTATTATTATTATTATTATTATTATTATTATTATTATTATTATTATTATTATTATTATTATTATTATTATTATTATTATTATTATTATTATTATTATTATTATTATTATTATTATTATTATTATTATTATTATTATTATTATTATTATTATTATTATTATTATTATTATTATTATTATTATTATTATTATTATTATTATTATTATTATTATTATTATTATTATTATTATTATTATTATTATTATTATTATTATTATTATTATTATTATTATTATTATTATTATTATTATTATTATTATTATTATTATTATTATTATTATTATTATTATTATTATTATTATTATTATTATTATTATTATTATTATTATTATTATTATTATTATTATTATTATTATTATTATTATTATTATTATTATTATTATTATTATTATTATTATTATTATTATTATTATTATTATTATTATTATTATTATTATTATTATTATTATTATTATTATTATTATTATTATTATTATTATTATTATTATTATTATTATTATTATTATTATTATTATTATTATTATTATTATTATTATTATTATTATTATTATTATTATTATTATTATTATTATTATTATTATTATTATTATTATTATTATTATTATTATTATTATTATTATTATTATTATTATTATTATTATTATTATTATTATTATTATTATTATTATTATTATTATTATTATTATTATTATTATTATTATTATTATTATTATTATTATTATTATTATTATTATTATTATTATTATTATTATTATTATTATTATTATTATTATTATTATTATTATTATTATTATTATTATTATTATTATTATTATTATTATTATTATTATTATTATTATTATTATTATTATTATTATTATTATTATTATTATTATTATTATTATTATTATTATTATTATTATTATTATTATTATTATTATTATTATTATTATTATTATTATTATTATTATTATTATTATTATTATTATTATTATTATTCTAAAATGTGATATCTTCTTTTCGAAACAGTGTCGGTCTACAGCAACAGTATTTTTCTCTCGAAGAATGGTAGGCGTATCTCCAGGCCAGCATTAGATATACTTGATTTTCGTTTTCGTTGAAGGTCACCTTTCTCTTTTACCACATGATAACATGTTGAAACATGTTGAAGTGCTTCTGGGTAATATGTATCTAAAAATTATAATATTCATATATAGAAGGCGCCTTGGGAGTAAACTGCTGTTTAACATATTAAACTCCTATATAAAAATTGAACCCCTCTCTTAGGATATTAATAACTTTATGAGCGGTTTATCGAGTCAGTAATTAGTTAGCTATAGACTAAGACGGTGTGTTGTTTTCCTTGAATAATGTCATTGTCGGATTCTGATATGAAAAATAGTTCAAATTGTCTATCTTACTGGACATATGTGGACAACGTCCTTTTAAAGTATGCAAAGTATGCAGAAGATATAGAACAGGAGAAACAATTAATCGCCGAAATAAAATATTCGTTACCAAATTCAACAATTCATTTCGACGATGAGTACATTAAATATATTATCAATATTAAGCATCTTATTGAATATAGACTGGAATATTGACACTACTTAGATTTCGAAATATTTTATAATAATGCTTAATTTTATATTACTAACTGCGATGGTTGTTCGATAGAAACATGTATAGGTAAACTAATGAACTTATGTTGCTTAAATAAATGTGAATAAAGTTATTGTTTGCTTGAGTACATAACTTTTAATCAAAATCTAGTTCTTAGTGATATTGAAAAAATGTATGATTATCACATGTAAACTGTTGTATGTAAATTATTAAAGACAATTATTAATAATATTCTTCTTTGTTTACCCCATATCTACCACTTACGCATTTTCCTAATTTATTCTTTTTTTCTTGAATACAATATTCACAGTTAATAATTCTTTTGGGTAGACCGTCTATAAAATCATTGTGGGTGTCGGATAAATAATGTCTTTTACAAGATATATATTTCTGTATCACTGGGTCACTTTGTATGTAATCGGATAATAAATACCATCCGTCTTCTAGATCAGACACACTAATTATTTTGATGTAGTTCTTCGGTAAGTAATATATTTGTTGCAAATCCATTTTTAATAAACACTTTAACTTGATGTGAGAATAAATAGCTTGCCACGTTTTCTCAGCAATACATCTTTCTCTTTCATTCATTTTTCACGGCTGATAAAATTTAAGTTATACTTTACCTTTATTTCAAAACAATATTAAATTAGTATAGCATTAATATAGAGCATTAATTTAGTGTTATCAAATGTATTAATCTCCTTTATTTTTTTAAAATCAATTTTAAATATTTAATAATTATTAATGAGATATTTTTAAAAACCGAAATAGCTCAATGGGAGTTCATTAGACTAAAGATCTAGAGATTTCTGTTTCAAATCAAGATTGCGGCATACTTTTTCGTAAAAAAAGATTAGATTAAATTATTAAATTTCATTTATCCAAATTTTTAAGACGCAGATGGAGATGGAGAGTTATCATTGTCCTAGCATTCTTCCAGCGGCGGAGCCAATTCGTTTTTAAGAATTTCATTTGTCACATTCATGTTTTGTGACATGCTGAAACAAAATTTGATTTAATTATTGATTAATGATTCAATCGTATAAAATGGAAATTTTTATATCAAGAAGCAATGGATAAGGTAAACTGTATATTAATTAATATATATTAACGGTATTGAAATATTAATATATATATATATATATATATATATGTTAATTCGTAGGCTTCCGCGGGTGTTATATGTGGTTGTAAAATTTCTCCGGGTTCCTCTCCGCGATGAATCTGCATGGTCTCCAAAAGAACCATTTGTTTGACAACGTTTCGGTAAAATCTCATTTACCATCTTCAGGTCTTCTTACTTCTGCTTCGCGTTACTACGTTCGGCTTACTGGAAGATGTTTGTCCACTTGGTGAGTTATATACTGTGCTTTCGTTCCGGTGTGTGGTTTTCTTCGCATGGCTGCGCGTCACGGGTCTTGCGTTTAATGGTGCTGTGGGTTCTTGTGTTCTGCTTGGCCTACTCTCACCGTTGCGTGTCACTGGTTTATTGATCTTCTTGATTCCCAGGACAGGTTTCCAAGCTGTTGGTAATCTTTGGGTATCGTCACGTGTATTGAGATTTTGAGGATGTTTTTCAATTTCGATGGCTTCTCTAATTATTCTTTTTGCCTTATGCTCCATTCTTGCTAATACCTTGGTATTATCGAAATCAATCTCGTGGCCGGTGTCTTTTACATGTATATATATATATATATATATATATATATATATATATATATATATATATATATATATATATATATATATATATATATATATATATATCCGTTTGCCGGAGTCGGGGTCAGAAATTCTCCTGGAAGTCGTATAGGCTCGCCGAATACCATTTCAGCTACTGTTGCCTTCAGATCTTCCTTCCAGGCTCCGCGAATGCCAATTAAGACAGTGGGTAGAATCTCTGTCCAGTTTTCCGTTTCGTGACACCTGACGGCTGCTTTGAGTTGCCTGTGAAAACGCTCCACCATGCCATTGGCGGCTGGGTGGTACGCAGTTGTGCGCCAGTGTGTCATTCCGATGAGTTTTGTTAGTTCGCGGAAAATATTTGACTCTAGCTGCCGACCTTGGTCCGTGGTGATACGTAGGGGTACACCGCAGCGTGCAATATATATATATATATATATATATATATATATATATATATATATATATATATCCGTTTGCCGGAGTCGGGGTCAGAAATTCTCCTGGAAGTCGTATAGGCTCGCCGAATACCATTTCAGCTACTGTTGCCTTCAGATCTTCCTTCCAGGCTCCGCGAATGCCAATTAAGACAGTGGGTAGAATCTCTGTCCAGTTTTCCGTTTCGTGACACCTGACGGCTGCTTTGAGTTGCCTGTGAAAACGCTCCACCATGCCATTGGCGGCTGGGTGGTACGCAGTTGTGCGCCAGTGTGTCATTCCGATGAGTTTTGTTAGTTCGCGGAAAATATTTGACTCTAGCTGCCGACCTTGGTCCGTGGTGATACGTAGGGGTACACCGCAGCGTGCAATCCATCCCTCGTATAACGTCCGCGCGACGGTTTCGGCTGTAATGTCCGCGATCGGGAACACTTCCGGCCAGCGTGAAACGCGGTCAACACATGTCAGGCAGTAGCGAAAACCATGGGAATATGGTAATGGGCCTACTAAGTCTATATGTATGTGTTCAAATCGCGCACTTTTGAACAGAAACTCGCCGACGGGGCTTGACAGGTACCTGTTTACTTTGACCTGTTGACACTGCATGCATTCGCGTTGTACAAATGGCCATACGTAACGTTGTGCGACTAAGCGTGCACTTGCTCGCGCCCCTGGGTGTGACAAGTTATGCTGAGAAAAGAACACTTGTCTCCGGAATTCTTGGGTCACAAATGGGCGCGCAATGTTTGTCAACACGTCACAAACGAGCGGTATTTGTGAACCTGGGATTGTCACTTTGCGTAACTGTAATGACGTACCGACGCGCTGTAATTCGCGGAGTTCGTTGTCATTTTCCTGTGCGCGGGCTAAGGCTTCGAAGTTTATAGCTTCACTTATCGATTCTACGCGCGATAATGCGTCCGCTACTACGTTGTCCTTGCCTGCAATGTGCCTGATGTCCATGGTGAACTGGCTTAGGAAGTCCAGGTATCTGAATTGTCGCGAGGAACACTTGTCGAGTTTTTGTTTGAACGCGAATGTTAGGGGTTTATGGTCGGTGAAAATACTGAAATTTCGACCCTCAACCATGTGCCTGAAATGTTTCACAGCTTTGTAGATGGCTCATAATTCGCGGTCAAATGCACTGAATTTCTTCTGTGCCTCACTCATATTTTTCGAGAAGAATGCTAGAGATTCCCAACCGCTAGGTGATAGCTGTTGCAGCGATGCCCCGGCCGCCCAATCGGACGCGTCGGTGAAGATCGCGAGCGGTAGTTGCGGGTTCGGGTGTGCTAGCACTGTAGCCTGCGCCAACGCTTCCTTGCAGTTGGAAAATGCATTTTCTAGCTCGCTCGACCAAGTTATGGGAGTTTTCTTAGATATCTTGGGTCCCGATAGACACTTATTTAGCGGCAATTGTAGTTTCGACGCGTGTGGTATGAATCGTCGGTAAAAGTTCAACATACCTAGAAAACGGCGGAGCTGGGTTACCGTCTGTGGCTTTGGAAAGTCGCTAATTGCGCGGACTCGTTCGTGGAGCGGTTTCACGCCTCCTGCGCTCACCGTGTAGCCAAGAAATTGAACTTCGTGTTTTCCAAAAACACATTTTGTCGGATTTACCACGACATCGAACTCGTGTAAACGGGTGAAAAGTTTGTGTAGATGCTTCTCGTGCTCGTCTTCCGACGACGACGCGACGAGAATGTCATCTATGTACACGTACGCGAACTCTAGGCCGCGAAGTACCTCGTCCATAAACCGTTGGAACGTCTGGGCCGCGTTGCGGAGCCCGAACGTCATTGCGGGAAATTCAAAAAGTCCAAACGGTATTATGATTGCTGTTTTCGCGACGTCGTCGGGGTGTACCGGGATTTGGTAATACGCGCGCACAAGGTCTATTGTTGAAAACACTTTTTTATGCGCGAGACTTTGTGCAAAATCCTCGATGTGCGGGATTGAATACTTGTCTGGGACGGTCCTCGCGTTTAGCGCTCGGTAGTCGCCACACGGACGCCACTCACCCGATTTTTTTGTAGCGGGGCGGCCCAACAGCTGTCCGACGGTTGCGCGACGCCGAGTTTTAACATTGTTTGAAACTCGGCGTCGGATACTTTTTTGGCGTCTTTCAGTCTGTCCGGCGCTAGGCGTCTGGCTTTGGCTGAGGTGGGTGGACTAGGCGTCGTCTTGATATGGTGGACGGTAGAGTGTTTTGCCTGTCTTGGCAGTCCACTGGGTTTCGACAACTCCGGGAATTTCGCGAGTATGCGGTGATATCTTGTGTCGCCATTACTTTTATGTGTGCAGCGACCTCACACGGTCCGAGATGTCCGCTGGTGCAGAGGCTGTCGACCAAACGTAGGTGCTTCAGATCAACGAGCAATCCGTAATGCGCGAGAAAATCGGCGCCTATAATCGGTCGCGTCACGTCGGCTACCACGAAACGCCATGTGAACTCGCGGCGTAGTCCGAAATTGAGTGTTAATGTGACGTCACCGTATGTGGCAATATCCGACCCGTTTGCGGCAAACTGCTTGTAGTCTGTTGGTAAGGCTCTCTCTCGCATTCGGCTGCGGGGAAACACACACAAATCCGCACCTGTGTCTACCAAATACTGTACTCGGGATTCGCGGTCGATCACGCACAAGCGACGCGATTGGAGGTCCACGCCGGCGGACGCGTCTACCGTTCGGCGTTCTCGTTTCCCGTTGCGTAGCTACACGGCGGGGTACACTTCTTCGCTTTCGCAGAGAACTGGTTGTGGTACCAGCACACTGCGGAGTTGCGCGGCCGCGAGCGCGAGCGTGGACGCGAGTACGAGTTTGTTCGCGAGCGTGGTCTATTCGCGTGTCGTTCTTGCACACTGAACAGCTCCGACACTTTTTTCTCGAGCGCTGCGATCGCTTGGTATAGCTGGCTGTCGTTTCCCTCCGAAGTCGCGGCTACCTGTGGCTGACATTGCCTCATTGTCTCTACGATCTTGTCCGCCTTTTGAGCAACCTTGTCTAGCGGTATGTCGTCGTCCAAGGTTAGGATGGTCTGCGCCTGGGTTGGCAACCGACTTATCCAGAGGGATCGCAGGATCGTGTCACTCACAGCGGTCCCGGCTAGTCCGCGGAGGTGGCGGAGAAATTGTGAGGGGCGCCTGTTCCCCATTTCTTCGCCCTCTAGAAGGCGGCGAATTTGTTGCTCGGCCGATGCTGAGAGGCGTGCTATGAGCTCTGCCTTGATTTTTTTGTACTTGCCTTGACTAGGTGGTGAGTCAATAATGTCGCCGACTTCCTCAGCGATTCGTGGGTCCAGGTTAGCAACGATGTGGTGGAATCTGGTCTCGTCGTTTGTGATATTGCTAAGCGCGAATTGCGCCTCGATTTGCGAGAACCATCTTGCCGGATTCTTCTCCCAAAATGGCGGGACTTTGATTCCTACGCGGTTCACGTACGCGTTGGATGTTCCACTGGCTTCTGTGCTGTTTTCCATTGTGTGATTCACGTCGGGCACTTTGTAACTTAACGCGTTTTTAAAATCACGTCGGGCACTTTATTAACTTAACGCGTTTGTGAGATCACGTCGGGCACTTTATTAACTTAACGCGTTTTTGAAATCACGTCGGGGTCACCAATTTGTGGGGTTGTTAGATTAGAAATAACAAGTCCACGGTTTGTAACACGTTAAATATATTAATAAAGATACAACAGCTCGGAAAGAATGTTCCACCAATATAGAAGTCTGGACGGATGTTTAGCTGAAGACAAGCGAATAGTAACTGCCGTGGTCCTCGCCAGACCTTTCGAAGAAGGTCTCGGAAGGCTGGCAAATGTCTGGCCATGTGTTTACTTTCATAAATGGGCTCAGATCTAAGGGTTAGTTTTATGGTTTTGTTGGCATTGATTTGTTTGGTTCCTTAGTGAAAATGTCGTAAATTGTAGGGATCACAGATGTAGGTCGGTGACCAGTGTCGGTAACCGCTACAATTGGCATTTGCTCTGGCAAATTATTTTTTCACTCCAAGACACCTACACGCATGCATATCTCCATAATCGGTCACTGAACACGCTCTTTTTTGATAAAAATAACCCAACTCCTGAAAATCCAGGTGCCGACCTTGAATGTGCCGTAACGAAAAATCCTGACGGCAGATTTTTTTGTGTCAATTAGCTTTTTTGTTCAGGATGTTGAGAACTACCTTTTCCACCAAAAATTAAACCTCCCGACTGAAATCACTTTTCCATATAAAAAGTGCGGGGTCCTTTCTAAATGTTATAAATTCTACAAATATCATTAGTTTTTAATACAATTGAAATACCTCGATAAAATTACATCTAATTTATGAAAAAAAAATATTTCACTAAAACTGAAGAAGCCAATCTGGAAATTCCTAGGTGCAGCAGCGATTTTTCTTAACATTTTTCACAAAATGCGAAAAAGTTCTCCTTCTACAAAAGTTGTCTATATAGCCTAACACATCCTAAAGTTTGGTTTGGGTCCCATGTCTAGTTATTGACATATGACATACCTGAAATCTCGCCATAGTTCTATAAAATAGTGCTCCCAATGACAAATATGTAGCATTTTTTTGTTATATTATTAATCTCTATTCAGTGGCCTGGAATCATAATTATATTAATAAAGATCATATATGGAGTACAAATCTTGATAAAGTAGTGTTAATATTTAGTTTGGTAAATGCCATTTCTGCTACTGGATTTTTGTCTTTTGTCACAAATGTGTGAATTTAAAGTGGCCATAAAGTGGCAATTAGGTTAGTCACTTTAGGGACGTGGCGCCTGCGGACATTAATCATCTTTATGACGTGATTGTGATATGGTTTTCAACATAGAGTGTGATGTCACAGCCACCAAGGTGATGACATTATCACGAATTTACGACTGTATTTGGTTTAGTGGGTATGTATTGTGTTTACATAAAATAATTTCCAAATACTTCCTAATATTTTCTAAATAGAAACCCTCAATTTCTACCCTAATCTTTCAATATGGTTACCCATTTGATATATTTTATCTACTCTAGCTTAGTCTATTAACATAAAATTTTAAATCTTGTCTATTAATTTATTATTTTACTTAATCTAAACTATTATATTTTTCAAAATGTAGTTGTTTCACTGCAGTTCTATATATACGTTTACTGTGACCAATAAAAAATCTACTGTCACCCTTAGAAAAATTAAATTAAAACAAATTATACCACTTACTTATTACTAAGAACGTACCAAATTTTTTCCAAATCGGCCAAGTAGCTTATGAGATGTTATGAGATTAAAACCTGAGAAGATTTTTTAGTCGGAAACCCTTAATTTCTACCCTAATATTTCAATATGAATACCCATTTGGTATATTTTATCTACTCTAGCTTATTCTATTAACATAAAATTCGAAATCTTGTCTATTAATTTATTATTGTACTTAATCTAAACTATTTTTACTTAGCCTTCATTTCCAATATGTCTATGCACATGTATGTCTTTCCACTGCTATGTGTTCTACTTCACGTTGCAAATTAAATTAATTTAGTTGCATGTTTCTGATGTAATTACTTATATTTTTAATTCATATTCAATTAGTCGCTTTTGTTCAAATTTCTTTCATGTAATTGTCCCAAACTGTTCAGATATAAGTACAGTATATTCTTGCAGCGCGCTCTTTTATTCTAGCTCCAGACTGGGTACAAATGGATAAAACGCAAACCTTCCTTCTTGTTAACCACAAAACATAAAATTTGATGGTACATATGTGGATATCCGATGGATGTCCAGTATTGGACATATTCTGTAATAATTTGAATTTGCCGCTAAAATTCGTGCAGCGCATGTGCATTGAAGAAAAATGGGCCCAGAATCCAGATGTAACACTAACCTCTAAAGTTTAAACAAACTGTTCTGTTCCTTTTGGCGACGCCGATAAAGTGATAAACGTTGATGAGTAAACCCTATAGAAGAATAAATTAGGAAACCGAAGCGATATAAATCACATTTTGTAAGTAAGAAAATTTGTATTTTTTTTAGTCTGTTTATAAATAATTGAATTATTTGTTGACTAGGCTAAATTAATAACATCTTTATGTAGACAATTTATGTCACAGTATAATTATGTACTAACAACCGACAACAATCGAATTCGTTTTTAGATAAAGAAGTTTTCATTTTCACTCTAGTTGTTGAGTCTTCTCGTCTTTAGCTATTCTAGGTTAAGTTGAGTAATGTAATTATATGGTTTTGTTAAAGAATTATATATGGTTGTATTCTTGTTACTTGTTACGTGTTTTATAGTTGTTTTATTCGTATCTCTTAATTATTTATGTATTTGTTATTCATGTAATAATTAGAAAAACAATAAATACATATTATCAAAAAGTATTTCTATAATTCCAATGCAGACCTCCATTAAATGTCCAAAACAGGACATCCAGGGGTAGCACAAATTTGGTACAGAGGCGGACATCTGTGAGTCCGAAAGTGGTACAGTAGTGAACGTCCCTGGGTTGCACGAAGTTGTGATATTTGTGCGTCCGTGGGACTTCCAATGGACGTCCATCGAACAAAAAAGGGACGTCCACTGGATGTCCGTACTTCCGACTTAGGACCTTTCCCATCCTTTGGATGTTCATAGGACGTCCTTGTGCTATTAAGGTAAATACATGCAAAAAAGGGCATGAAAAGTACTTCCACTGGTGAAGCCTGCGTTACATTTCGCTATTTTAAAGAAATGGATACTATTTTTGGTAAAAAACAAATGTAGTACCAGTTAACCATCAAATTTAAAGATACGTAAGGTATGTGTATCAGATGATGAATTATCTGTATTGAATAATTCTGAAAATTTAAAAAATAATTCTGTGTCTTGTGAAAATCAGAATCCAAGTAAACAACAAAGAAATTCGGCAAAAAGAAATGTAGAAAAATTAATCGTTGAAATTAAAAAAACTCTGCAACTTGT
Organism: Monochamus alternatus; assembly: GCA_037114965.1. Lineage (NCBI taxonomy): Eukaryota > Metazoa > Arthropoda > Insecta > Coleoptera > Cerambycidae > Monochamus > Monochamus alternatus. The sequence goes on along the minus strand of CM073427.1, from coordinate 58,015,631 downwards.
GAAGTTGCAAAGAAAACACGTCATGATGAAAATATGCAATTTAAAAATAAACTTATAGAAACTCTAAAATGGATCTATGATTGATGCTTTGAAAACCAATTAATAGCTTGTGAATATTCAAATTTAATGAAGTAATATGAAGTTGTAATAAATATAAGTAGGTATACCTATCGTTTGTTTTGTAATGTTTTATTATAAAAAGCCGTGGGCCAAGAAATTATATCCTGTGAAATTTGTTCAGTGCTTTAATAACTCTACAAAATGAAACTGACAATGACGATTTTCCCATGTCAAATCTATCAGCCACGGACCTAATGGTGTTTAAATGTAAATATAGAATGTACTTACTTATTCAATATTTCATTTACCTACATTATTTACCTAAAAGAATCGGGGGTAGCCAAAGTACTGATGGGATTTGTTTTTCAGCACTAATGGTTTGTCTTCCAATGTTCCCTTTTCTTGCAAGTGTATTACCTATTTTCTCTAACAGTGTCTTATACGCTAATTTAGGAAGTCGAAAATGTTGTTAAAATTGTTGATCTGTATATCCTGGAACTGTTCTTTCAACATACGACACAATCCTCGTCACTTTCTGTTCATCAAAATGGCCACTCGATGTTAATAATGAAAGAGCGAAGTCTTCATCTCTGCAAGAATTAGAACTTGATTCTTCAAGTAAATTTATTAATATATTTTTAGTTACACAGACTATTAATAAAGCGCACAAATAGTTATTATTGCTCATTTTGTGCAGTCACTGTCTTAAAAAAAATTAAGCTATATACCTATAAAATATAAACTCCACCACGTCACCATAACCAAAAACTACAATTTATTTTGTACAGTTCAGAAAACTTTTGCTACGAGTCATAAAGATAAAAACTCTGGAAAATATATACTCCAAACATCTCAAATATTCCTGAATGAGCCTCTGATGCTCCTACTTTTTACGTGTTCTGTGACTATAATTCGGGATTCTGCCTCTAGTTCCTTGACAATTTTGTCAGTTGACAGCTATTTTGTGATTCTGCTTACTTGGAGGTTTGCTGATGCAGTGGCGGCTGGTGAAATTTCAGGTATGTCATATCTTAATAACCAGACATGAGACCCTAACCAAACTTTAGTATATATGTACTGTGGCTATATAGAGAACTTCAGTAGAAGGAGAACGATTTTGCAGTTTGCGAAAAAAAGTTTAAAAAAACGTGGGCCTCACCTAAGATTTCCAAATTGACTTGTTTAAATTTCGAGAAACATTTTTTTTCATAAGCTAGACATAATTCTACTGATAGGTTTCAGATTTTATTAAAAAATTTTAATTTTTGTTAAAGTTACAGTAATTTGAAAATTAATATTGTATTTGTGATACATTACAAAAATTTCTAAATGCCATAACTTCTACAAATATAGTTATTTTTTAATAAAACTTTTTTAATAAAACTTGAAATCCCTAAAATTACATCTAGTTTATGGAAAAAAATGTTTCTCAAAATTTAAAGAAGCCATTGTGAAAATTTGAGGTGAGGCCTACGTTTTTTTCAATTTTTTTCGCAAACTGTAAAATCGTTCTTCTTCTACCAAAGTTATATGGCCACAGTACATATATCCTAAAGTTTGGTTTGGGTCCCATGTCTGGCTAGTGAGATATGGCATACCTGAAATCTCACCAGCCGCCACTGTGCTGATGTTATATAAATTAAAATAAGGTCTTTTGTAGTACTTGTTCTTCCTACAAATTTATCGAATTCTGCCTCGATGTTTAATTCATCACCTCCACACCTTGTTCTTCTTAGCGTCGGTTATAAGCAACCATGTTTATCTACTTGGAAACTCAAGCATTACTTGGATGTTCAGTAAGTATTTTTCACTATATAAGGATATACAGGCTGTCTCACATAAGAGGGCCACTCACATGTATCTCGCTTAATATGCTAGACACGTCAAAAATCTATAAATGTTTTTTGTTGCATTTTTGGAGGCCTTTATGCTCGTAAAAACAAATTTGAAATCCATGGCCAACTTTATGAGTAATAACAAAAACTCCCAAACTTTAAGGCTGTCTAATTTTTTTATTTTAAGAGATAGAGAAAACTTATTGGTAATACATTTTTATTGCAAAATTGATACCTTTCACTTGATATATATATCAGATTTTTGAAATATCGTATGTGGTTCACTGCGCCCTCTAGGCGGCAAAAATTTTTTTATCAAAGCAGGCTATGGCCACAAAAAATTGCCTGTTTTTTCGTCCTTCATGCAATATTCTACATGTCGCTCTTATCTTTTGTATTTATTACAGTTTTTTCAATGTTAGTATAAAAAATGTACCTAAATATTTTCGTGTTGCTTAAAACAATGTAGAAAGTGGTTTAAAGACGTTAACTACAAAAAAATAACTTGATAGATGACTTGTTACTAGAAAATAGACGAGACTTCATCTATTTTGAGCAAGATGGAGCACCCCTCACAATTCGGAACTGTTCAGAATTACCTTAATCAGCAATATCCACATCGCTGGTTGGGTACACATGGTCCCATTGAATGGCCAGCCCGTTCACCCGATTTGTCACCTCTTGATTTTTTCTTTTGGGGTTATGTAAAAGATAAAGTTTTCCAGACGGTACCAGAAAATGTAGAGGATCTAAAGTTAAAAATAAAAGAAGCTAGTGTGTTTGTGCCTCCTGAAACCCTAAGAAATGTAATAAATTCTGTACCAAAGAGGGTCCGATTATGCGTCAGAAATTGAGGTTTTCAATTTGAGCATCTCACCTAATTCATTATTACTTGTCTTTATTAGTTATAGGTACTAGTATTAGCTGATGTTATTAATATTTTTGAATTTTTTAGTTTTAAGCTTACCTTTTCTGTTTAAATTCAAATACAAATTTGTTTCTAATTCAGCACTGCTTATTTTAGTACTCAACTAAATCACTGAATTGATTAAATTAATATTTCGAGAATTAGGAGCATCTCAACTCAAACTTTAACAATTTTCAAACTAACGGTTATGTATAAATTATGACTGTCGAGTATAAATACTATGACAAGAACAAACAATTTGTAAAATGGTGATTGCAACATTTAGCGTAAGCTACATTGTCTGTGTTAGAACAATTTTAAAGACCCACTTGCTTCTAATGTGAAAAAAATACATAATAAAATCTGTATTTTGCATAAAAAAAGTGCATTCTGTTTATTAATTGTTTTCAGTTGGCGTCTTTAAAATAGGTTCTAAATTATCTTGAGCAACACGAAAATATTTAGGTATACATTTTTTATACTAAAATTAAAACATTGTAATAAAAACAAAAAACATGTAGTATATTGCATAAAAGACGAAAAAACAGGTAAATTTTTGTGGCCATAGTCTGTTTCTGTAGATTTTGCTTTGTCCGCCTCGAGGGCGCAACGAACCACATACGACATTTCATAAATCTGTTTATATCAGGTGAAATGTATAAATTTTGCAATAAAAATTTATTACCAATAAGTTTTCTCTATCTCTTAAAATAAAAAAGTTAGACAGCCTTCAATTTTGGGCACTTTACAGGTTCTTTTGTTATTACTCATAAAGTTGGCCATGGATCTCAAATTTATTTTTACGAGCACAAAGGTTTCCAAAAATACAACAAAAAACATGTAAAGATTTTTTACGTGTCTCGCATATTAAGAGAGATACATGGGAGTGGCCCTCTTATATGAGACAGCCTGACAGCCTGTATATATATATATATATATATATATATATATATATATATATATATATATATATATACCGGGTGTTCCCTCTAAGACTTTCAGTCTCAGAAACCATCATAGCCAGTGCGACGAAATTTGGTATACAGACACTAGATGGCGCGTAGAATCTGATGATAACATCAATTTTTATACAGGGTGTTCCATTTTCCAAGAAATCGATTTAATTTTGATTCATCACTCCTCCATTCAACATTAATAATGATACTTACTGAATTCTGTATCATAATTTATGTGTGAGGTGCTGCTACTACTGATAATAAGCATTAAACAGCTAGTCCGACTCTGACGGATAAAAAAAATACTCAAGTGCCAATACCCTACAGACCGTAACTAACGGCATCTTTTCGATAGTGTCCCAACTAAAACATGCTTAAATTAATTCACGTCCTTTAATTTTTGGTGAATAAACGCGCTAGAAAACAGATTTACCTATTCAAAGACCGTGAATTGCACCTTTTTGCCTTGTTGCAGTTACTGTGAAAAATACTCAATAATTTATATCAGTTAAAGTATTAATGTCTTTTAAAAAGTATTCTGCCGGTTGTGACAGTGATTATAATACCGCATACGATTTTTTCAGTGCATAATTGCCCCATAAAGTTCTGAAACGTAACAACGAAACATAGGAGGCGAAAACATGATTTTCTTCCTATTTCCTAATGACTTACTAGCCTATAAAATATGTCGCACCCTGGAGAAAACTTGTATGATTGGCACAGTGAAGAGATATTTTTTCTAACTTGCTTAGATTTTTCTTAGACTGCGACAAGAAACACCTATAAATTCGTTGAAAATTGCACACAAAAACGGCGCCCTTATTAAAAGGGTAAAACTCAAATAATATGGTAAATATCTTGTGAGAACTATCAACTGAATAGTTGATTGTTAAGGGAGGTAAGTTAATAATAAATAGGTAACGACGCTATTAAATATAAACCACAAATATTAAATTAAACAAAACATTGGATTATTGTTAATCTTAAAATCATTCAATATACTCTTCATATACATATACACATATACACCAAATAAATATAAATAATTTATAGCTATATATTTATAGGTAGTCAATTTCATAAGTACAGATAAAAAGTAAAAATACGGTGAATAATAAAACAATTATTTAAACAAAACTATTAACTAACTAAACTATAAACTAACTGAACTATTTATTATAACTGATATGGAAATACCTAACTATTACAACTAAAGGACTGAGACAAATTCTGACACATTATAACATTATCAAACAGCTTTGCTCGACAATTGCTTTACTCAATTTTTTAAATTCATTATATATATATATATATATATATATATATATATATATATATATATATATATATACCGGGTGTTCCCTCTAAGACTTTCAGTGCGAATATCTCAGAAACCATCATAGCCAGTGCGACGAAATTTGGTATACAGATACTAGATGGCGCGTAGAATCTGATGATAACATCAATTTTTATACAGGGTGTTCCATTTTCCAAGAAATCGATTTAATTTTGATTTTTTGGTTGTCAGCCCTGCTAAAACTTATGTTTAAATTGAAATATACTTAATTATGAACACATTCTGATAAATAAACATTCAAAAATTTCAAAATTTAACATAAAAAAACGCCTCCAAAAAGTACCCAAATTTCATTGTTTTGTCATGTAAAATGTGTATAGCCTTGAGCCAGACTTACACAGAAGAAACTAACATCGGTGAACGTCAAAACTATGAATTGTCATTGAATTGTCAAATATTAATGGCATGAAGTATTTTATTTTACATAAATAACGCTAAATAATGGATTTAATGAAATTTACGTATGCACAATGGTGTTATTGAGACTTGTCGATAAAAATTTAGACTTGAGTTGAGGCTTTTGGAGCATTGTGGTCGCCGTGCCGGCGCAGTCTACCGCTACAGCTAGAGTTACAGCGTGAAGATTGTGTAAAATATCTGTGAAAATTTTTAAATTATTTCATTATAATGTAATAAAACTTCAGTAAATTGTTTTTTTTTATGTTACTACAGTGTACAATAATAATTAGGTACACGTATTTTTTATGACAAAATAATTTACAAAATTGTGTAAGTACTTAAAGAATATCCCTGTTTTCCAACTGCTGTAATAATTATTGATTACTTATTTAGCAACAAATAAATTCAAACAAAACCATTTCTAAAACTTTTAATTATAATGTGAACGTGTTTGTCGTTGAAAGTCAGATCTGAACCTACCCTAGCCCCACAAAAGAAAATATTACGAAAGCATAACCTAGAAATGATTGATTCTTGTATCCACATATTTCAGCACTGTACTTATGTTTAAGAAGAACTCTACATCTGTAAAATAGTAAACAATGAACTACTATTTCTGTATTTCATGATACAGAACTGAAATAAAGCAACTGGTTTTTGCTAGGAAGAATCACCTGCAAATGTACTATACCCAGTAGGTAGGTACCTATCAAATAGTTTAAAGCTAGATAATAATTTGTAATTGTTGTTGTAATTGTTTTTATCTTTCAGTTATGTGTGTGCAGTGCCACAAATTACATTAAAACAGACACCAGAAAGAATAAGCGAAAAATATTACGGACATTTTCTTGGAAATAATTCTAAACATGGATAATATTATAAACAAGTCTGTAACTCACATTCTTTGAAGAGTATTCTATAAGACATTAAATTCAGTTGTCTGTCGTGGGTTTTAAAATTTCTAAACGAATAAAATTAAGAAAAATAAACTAATTTCATAATTCTATGTACAGTATGAAAACATCTTGTTAGAATATCTTTAAAATGTTGAAAGCTAACTGTTGTTACAACATATACACAACATAACGTAATAAGGTAGGTATTGAACGATGAAACGGCAAGATTTGTTTCTAATCGTACATGCATGTACATTCCTCAGATTGAACGTTGTTCTGTAAATGAAATTAGAATACAGAATAAGTGTTTAATATAAAATCAGATGTAATAATGTAAATTTATTTTATTGTTAATTAATCAAGAATTCATTTAAAGCTAACCAGTAATTTGTAATTATTGTTTTTATCTTTCAGGTATGTGTGTAGTGCCACAAATTACATTGAAACAAAACGATTTGTAAAATAGGACACCAAACAGAATGAAGGAAAAATATCGCAGATATTTTGTTAGAATTAATTTTATACATAGAATGATGTATAATATAAAGAAGTCCCCTAACTCACATTGGACATTATTTTACAAAAGAAAATTTTCAAAAAAGATTAAAGGAGTGATTTTTTATATTTTATTATATGATTCAGTTGTAACCAGCATAATTTTAATTAAAAAGTAATACGTACCTACATTGTGGCTTATTTTTTAATTAGTAACTAAATTGAATAACTTGATCCTTCATCTTTAAGTATTAATTAATTTTATATTATTTCTGAAACATTTCTGTTTAATAATTTGAGTAGAATAAAAAACAACAAATACAGACTTTAATTTATTAACAATAAAATAAAATTACATTAAGTATCTACATTATTACATCTGATTTTATATTAAACACTTATTCTGTATTCTAATTTCATTTACAGAGCAACGTTCAATCTGAGGAATGTACATGCATGTACGATTAGAAACAAATCTTGCCATTTCATCGTTCAGTACCTACCTTATTACGTTATGTTGTGTATATGTTGTAACAACAGTTAGCTTTCAACATTTTAAAGATATTCTAACAAGATGTTTTCATACTGTACATAGAATTATGAAATTAGTTTATTTTTCTTAATTTTATTCGTTTAGAAATTTTAAAACCCACGACAGACAACTGAATTTAATGTCTTATAGAATACTCTTCAAAGAATGTGAGTTACAGACTTGTTTATAATATTATCCATGTTTAGAATTATTTCCAAGAAAATGTCCGTAATATTTTTCGCTTATTCTTTCTGGTGTCTGTTTTAATGTAATTTGTGGCACTGCACACACATAACTGAAAGATAAAAACAACTACAACAACAATTACAAATTATTATCTAGCTTTAAACGACTATTTGATAGGTACCTACCTACTGGGTATAGTACATTTGCAGGTGATTCTTCCTAGCAAAAACCAGTTGCTTTATTTCAGTTCTGTATCATGAAATACAGAAATAGTAGTTCATTGTTTACTATTTTACAGATGTAGAGTTCTTCTTAAACATAAGTACATAAGTACAGTGCTGAAATATGTGGATACAAGAATCAATCATTTCTAGGTTATGCTTTCGTAATATTTTCTTTTGTGGGGCTAGGGTAGGTTCAGATCTGACTTTCAACGACAAACACGTTCACATTATAATTAAAAGTTTTAGAAATGGTTTTGTTTGAATTTATTTGTTGCTAAATAAGTAATCAATAATTATTACAGCAGTTGGAAAACAGGGATATTCTTTAAGTACTTACACAATTTTGTAAATTATTTTGTCATAAAAAATACGTGTACCTAATTATTATTGTACACTGTAGTAACATAAAAAAAACAATTTACTGAAGTTTTATTACATTATAATGGAATAATTTAAAAATTTTCACAGATATTTTACACAATCTTCACGCTGTAACTCTAGTTGTAGCGGTAGACTGCGCCGGCACGGCGACCACAATGCTCTAAAAGCCTCAACTCAAGTCTAAATTTTTATCGACAAGTCTCAATAACACCATTGTGCATACGTAAATTGCATTAAATCCATTATTTATGTAAAATAAAATACTTCATGCCATTAATATTTGACAATTCAATGACAATTCATAGTTTTGACGTTCACCGATGTTAGTTTCTTCTGTGTAAGTCTGGCTCAAGGCTATACACATTTTACATGACAAAACAATGAAATTTGGGTACTTTTTGGAGGGGTTTTTTTGTGTTAAATTTTAAAATTTTTGAATGTTTATTTATCAGAATGTGTTCATAATTAAGTATATTTCAATTTAAACATAAGTTTTAGCAGGGCTGACAACCAAAAAATCAAAATTAAATCGATTTCTTGGAAAATGGAACACCCTGTATAAAAATTGATGTTATCATCAGATTCTACGCGCCATCTAGTGTCTGTATACCAAATTTCGTCGCACTGGCTATGATGGTTTCGGAGATATTCGCACTGAAAGTCTTAGAGGGAACACCCGGTATATATATATTTATATTTTAGTGTATATATATATATATATATATATATATATATCGGGTGTTCCCTCTAAGACTTTCAGTGCGAATATCTCAGAAACCATCATAGCCAGTGCGACGAAATTTGGTATACAGACACTAGATGGCGCGTAGAATCTGATGATAACATCAATTTTTATACAGGGTGTTCCATTTTCCAAGAAATCGATTTAATTTTGATTTTTTGGTTGTCAGCCCTGCTAAAACTTATGTTTAAATTGAAATATACTTAATTATGAACACATTCTGATAAATAAACATTCAAAAATTTCAAAATTTAACATATAAAAACGATTCCAAAAAGTGCCCAAATTTCATTGTTTTGTCATGTAAAATGTGTATAGCCTTGAACCAGACTTACACAGAAGAAACTAACATCGGTGAACGTCAAAACTATTAATTGTCATTGAATTGTCAAATATTAATGGCATGAAGCATTTTATTTTACATAAATAATGGATTTAATGCAATTTACGTATGCACAATGGTGTTATTGAGACTTGTCGATAAAAATTTAGATTTGAGTTGAGGCTTTTGGAGCATTGTGGTCGCCGTGCCGGCGCAGTCTACCGCTACAGCTAGAGTTACAGCGTGAAGATTGTGTAAAATATCTGTGAAAATTTTTAAATTATTCCATTATAATGTAATAAAACTTCAGTAAATTGTTTTTTTATGTTACTACAGTGTACAATAATAATTAGGTACACGTATTTTTTATGACAAAATAATTTACAAAATTGTGTAAGTACTTAAAGAATATCCCTGTTTTCCAACTGCTGTAATAATTATTGATTAGTTATTTAGCAACAAATAAATTCAAACAAAACCATTTCTAAAACTTTTAATTATAATGTGAACGTGTTTGTCGTTGAAAGTCAGATCTGAACCTACCCTAGCCCCACAAAAGAAAATATTACGAAAGCATAACCTAGAAATGATTGACTCTTGTATCCACATATTTCAGCACTTTACTTATGTACTTATGTTTAAGAAGAACTCTACATCTGTAAAATAGTAAACAATGAACTACAATTTCTGTATTTCATGATACAGAACTGAAATAAAGCAACTGGTTTTTGCTACGAAGAATCACCTGCAAATGTACTATACCCAGTAGGTAGGTACCTATCAAATAGTCGTTTAAAGCTAGATAATAATTTGTAATTATTGTTTTTATCTTGCAGTTATGTATGTGCAGTGCCACAAATTACATTAAAGCAGACACCAGAAAGAATAAGCGAAAAATATTACGGACATTCTCTTGGAAATAATTCTAAACATGGAATGATGGATAATATTATAAAGAAGTCTGTAACTCACATTCTTTGAAGAGTATTCTATAAGACATTAAATTCAGTTGTCTGTCGTGGGTTTTAAAATTTCTAAACGAATAAAATTAAGAAAAATAAACTAATTTCATAATTCTATGTACAATATGAAAACATCTTGTTAGAATATCTTTAAAATGTTGAAAGCTAACTGTTGTTACAACATATACACAACATAACGTAATAAGGTTGAACAATGAAACGGCAAGATTTGTTTCCAATCGTACATGCATGAACATTCCTCAAATTGAACGTTGCTCTGTAAAAGAAATTAGAATACAGAACAAGTGTTTAATATAAAATCAGATGTAAAAATGTAAATTTATTTTATTGTTAATTAATCAAGAATTCATTTAAAGCTAGACAGTAATTTGTAATTATTGTTTTTATCTTTCAGGTATGTGTGTAGTGCCACAAATTACATTGAAACAAAACGATTCGTAAATACAGAAATACAGAAATTGTAGTTCATTGTTTACTATTTTACAGATGTAGAGTTCTTCTTAAACATAAGTACATAAGTAAAGTACTGAAATATGTGGATACAAGAATCAATCATTTCTAGGTTATGCTTTCGTAATATTTTCTTTTGTGGGGCTAGGGTAGGTTCAGATCTGACTTTCAACGGCAAACACGTTCACATTATAATTAAAAGTTTTAGAAATGGTTTTGTTTGAATTTATTTGTTGCTAAATAACTAATCAATAATTATTACAGCAGTTGTAAAACAGGGATATTCTTTAAGTACTTACACAATTTTGTAAATTATTTTGTCATAAAAAATACGTGTACCTAATTATTATTGTACACTGTAGTAACATAAAAAAACAATTTACTGACGTTTTATTACATTATAATGGAATAATTTAAAAATTTTCACAGATATTTTACACAATCTTCACGCTGTAACTCTAGCTGTAGCGGTAGACTGCGCCGGCACGGCGACCACAATGCTCCAAAAGCCTCAACTCAAGTCTAAATTTTTATCGACAAGTCTCAATAACACCATTGTGCATACGTAAATTGCATTAAATCCATTATTTAGCGGTATTTACGTAAAATAAAATACTTCATGCCATTAATATTTGACAATTCAATGACAATTAATAGTTTTGACGTTCACCGATGTTAGTTTCTTCTGTGTAAGTCTGGCTCAAGGCTATACACATTTTACATGACAAAACAATGAAATTTGGGTACTTTTTGGAGGCGTTTTTTTATGTTAAATTTTGAAATTTTTGAATGTTTATTTATCAGAATGTGTTCATAATTAAGTATATTTCAATTTAAACATAAGTTTTAGCAGGGCTGACAACCAAAAAATCAAAATTAAATCGATTTCTTGGAAAATGGAACACCCTGTATAAAAATTGATGTTATCATCAGATTCTACGCGCCATCTAGTGTCTGTATACCAAATTTCGTCGCACTGGCTATGATGATATATATATATATATATATATATATATATATATATATATACCGGGTGTTCCCTCTAAGACTCTCAGTCTATATATATATATATATATATATATATATATATATATATATATATATATATATATATATATATATATATACCGGGTGTTCCCTCTAAGACTTTCAGTCTCAGAAACCATCATAGCCAGTGCGACGAAATTTGGTATACAGACACTAGATGGCGCGTAGAATCTGATGATAACATCAATTTTTATACAGGGTGTTCCATTTTCCAAGAAATCGATTTAATTTTGATTTTTTGGTTGTCAGCCCTGCTAAAACTTATGTTTAAATTGAAATATACTTAATTATGAACACATTCTGATAAATAAACATTCAAAAATTTCAAAATTTAACATAAAAAAACGCCTCCAAAAAGTACCCAAATTTCATTGTTTTGTCATGTAAAATGTGTATAGCCTTGAGCCAGACTTACACAGAAGAAACTAACATCGGTGAACGTCAAAACTATTAATTGTCATTGAATTGTCAAATATTAATGGCATGAAGTATTTTATTTTACGTAAATACCGCTAAATAATGGATTTAATGCAATTTACGTATGCACAATGGTGTTATTGAGACTTGTCGATAAAAATTTAGACTTGAGTTGAGGCTTTTGGAGCATTGTGGTCGCCGTGCCGGCGCAGTCTACCGCTACAGCTAGAGTTACAGCGTGAAGATTGTGTAAAATATCTGTGAAAATTTTTAAATTATTCCATTATAATGTAATAAAACGTCAGTAAATTGTTTTTTTATGTTACTACAGTGTACAATAATAATTAGGTACACGTATTTTTTATGACAAAATAATTTACAAAATTGTGTAAGTACTTAAAGAATATCCCTGTTTTCCAACTGCTGTAATAATTATTGATTAGTTATTTAGCAACAAATAAATTCAAACAAAACCATTTCTAAAACTTTTAATTATAATGTGAACGTGTTTGCCGTTGAAAGTCAGATCTGAACCTACCCTAGCCCCACAAAAGAAAATATTACGAAAGCATAACCTAGAAATGATTGATTCTTGTATCCACATATTTCAGTACTTTACTTATGTACTTATGTTTAAGAAGAACTCTACATCTGTAAAATAGTAAACAATGAACTACAATTTCTGTATTTCTGTATTTACGAATCGTTTTGTTTCAATGTAATTTGTGGCACTACACACATACCTGAAAGATAAAAACAATAATTACAAATTACTGTCTAGCTTTAAATGAATTCTTGATTAATTAACAATAAAATAAATTTACATTTTTACATCTGATTTTATATTAAACACTTGTTCTGTATTCTAATTTCTTTTACAGAGCAACGTTCAATCTGAGGAATGTTCATGCATGTACGATTGGAAACAAATCTTGCCGTTTCATTGTTCAACCTTATTACGTTATGTTGTGTATATGTTGTAACAACAGTTAGCTTTCAACATTTTAAAGATATTCTAACAAGATGTTTTCATATTGTACATAGAATTATGAAATTAGTTTATTTTTCTTAATTTTATTCGTTTAGAAATTTTAAAACCCACGACAGACAACTGAATTTAATGTCTTATAGAATACTCTTCAAAGAATGTGAGTTACAGACTTCTTTATAATATTATCCATCATTCCATGTTTAGAATTATTTCCAAGAGAATGTCCGTAATATTTTTCGCTTATTCTTTCTGGTGTCTGCTTTAATGTAATTTGTGGCACTGCACATACATAACTGCAAGATAAAAACAATAATTACAAATTATTATCTAGCTTTAAACGACTATTTGATAGGTACCTACCTACTGGGTATAGTACATTTGCAGGTGATTCTTCGTAGCAAAAACCAGTTGCTTTATTTCAGTTCTGTATCATGAAATACAGAAATTGTAGTTCATTGTTTACTATTTTACAGATGTAGAGTTCTTCTTAAACATAAGTACATAAGTAAAGTGCTGAAATATGTGGATACAAGAGTCAATCATTTCTAGGTTATGCTTTCGTAATATTTTCTTTTGTGGGGCTAGGGTAGGTTCAGATCTGACTTTCAACGACAAACACGTTCACATTATAATTAAAAGTTTTAGAAATGGTTTTGTTTGAATTTATTTGTTGCTAAATAACTAATCAATAATTATTACAGCAGTTGGAAAACAGGGATATTCTTTAAGTACTTACACAATTTTGTAAATTATTTTGTCATAAAAAATACGTGTACCTAATTATTATTGTACACTGTAGTAACATAAAAAAACAATTTACTGAAGTTTTATTACATTATAATGGAATAATTTAAAAATTTTCACAGATATTTTACACAATCTTCACGCTGTAACTCTAGCTGTAGCGGTAGACTGCGCCGGCACGGCGACCACAATGCTCCAAAAGCCTCAACTCAAATCTAAATTTTTATCGACAAGTCTCAATAACACCATTGTGCATACGTAAATTGCATTAAATCCATTATTTATGTAAAATAAAATGCTTCATGCCATTAATATTTGACAATTCAATGACAATTAATAGTTTTGACGTTCACCGATGTTAGTTTCTTCTGTGTAAGTCTGGTTCAAGGCTATACACATTTTACATGACAAAACAATGAAATTTGGGCACTTTTTGGAATCGTTTTTATATGTTAAATTTTGAAATTTTTGAATGTTTATTTATCAGAATGTGTTCATAATTAAGTATATTTCAATTTAAACATAAGTTTTAGCAGGGCTGACAACCAAAAAATCAAAATTAAATCGATTTCTTGGAAAATGGAACACCCTGTATAAAAATTGATGTTATCATCAGATTCTACGCGCCATCTAGTGTCTGTATACCAAATTTCGTCGCACTGGCTATGATGGTTTCTGAGATATTCGCACTGAAAGTCTTAGAGGGAACACCCGATATATATATATATATATATATATATATATATACACTATATATATATATATATATATATATATATATATATATATATATATATATATGTATATAATGAATTTAAAAAATTGAGTAAAGCAATTGTCGAGCAAAGCTGTTTGATAATGTTATAATGTGTCAGAATTTGTCTCAGTCCTTTAGTTGTAATAGTTAGGTATTTCCATATCAGTTATAATAAATAGTTCAGTTAGTTTATAGTTTAGTTAGTTAATAGTTTTGTTTAAATAATTGTTTTATTATTCACCGTATTTTTACTTTTTATCTGTACTTATGAAATTGACTACCTATAAATATATAGCTATAAATTATTTATATTTATTTGGTGTATATGTGTATATGTATATGAAGAGTATATTGAATGATTTTAAGATTAACAATAATCCAATGTTTTGTTTAATTTAATATTTGTGGTTTATATTTAATAGCGTCGTTACCTATTTATTATTAACTTACCTCCCTTAACAATCAACTATTCAGTTGATAGTTCTCACAAGATATTTACCATATTATTTGAGTTTTACCCTTTTAATAAGGGCGCCGTTTTTGTGTGCAATTTTCAACGAATTTATAGGTGTTTCTTGTCGCAGTCTAAGAAAAATCTAAGCAAGTTAGAAAAAATATCTCTTCACTGTGCCAATCATACAAGTTTTCTCCAGGGTGCGACATATTTTATAGGCTAGTAAGTCATTAGGAAATAGGAAGAAAATCATGTTTTCGCCTCCTATGTTTCGTTGTTACGTTTCAGAACTTTATGGGGCAATTATGCACTGAAAAAATCGTATGCGGTATTATAATCACTGTCACAACCGGCAGAATACTTTTTAAAAGACATTAATACTTTAACTGATATAAATTATTGAGTATTTTTCACAGTAACTGCAACAAGGCAAAAAGGTGCAATTCACGGTCTTTGAATAGGTAAATCTGTTTTCTAGCGCGTTTATTCACCAAAAATTAAAGGACGTGAATTAATTTAAGCATGTTTTAGTTGGGACACTATCGAAAAGATGCCGTTAGTTACGGTCTGTAGGGTATTGGCACTTGAGTATTTTTTTTATCCGTCAGAGTCGGACTAACTGTTTAATGCTTATTATCAGTAGTAGCAGCACCTCACACACAAATTATGATACAGAATTCAGTAAGTATCATTATTAATGTTGAATGGAGGAGATAACAGCAAGTATAGCGACGTCCAAATCACAATGAAATAGTAATGTTTTCTCAATTATTATATTAAAAGAAATTTTTTGATAAAACTTCTAACATGGGTCTATTACAAGACAAATTAACGAAAAAACTACCTTAAAAATTTATGGAATTTAAACAAAATTTTTGGTGGAACTTTTAACAAGGGTCTGTTGGAACACTAATTAACTAAAAAATAGAGGGTGTTTAGAAAGAACCGAACCAATCTCTAAAATCCCTCAAAAATTAAGAAATTTAACCAAAGTTTTTTATGAAATTTTTGACAAGGGTCTGTTAGAACACTAATTAACAAAAAAATACAGGGTGTTTAGAAAAAACCGAACCAATCTCTAAAATCCCTCAAAAATGAAGAAATTTAACCAAAATTTTTGATGAAATATTTGACAAGGGTCTGTTAGAACACTAATTAACGAAAAAATACAGAGTGTTTAGAAAAAATCGAACCAATCTCTAAAATCCCTAAAAAATACGAAATTTGACCAAAATTTCTGATTAAACTTTTAACAAGGGCCTGTCAGAATACTAATTAACGAAAAAATACAGGGTGTTTAGAAAAACAAAGCCAATATCTAAAATTCCTCAGTTTATGGAATTTAAACAATTTTTTTTAAAACTTAACAAAGTTCTAGTAGAACACTAACGAAAAAAGTACAGAGTGTTTGAAAAATCAAACGAATTTATAAAAATTCTAAAATGTCACGAATTAAAAAAATGTTTGTCAAATTTCAGCATCAAATGAAGATGACTCGATTCAACATTTGCAATACAGGGTGTTAAAGTAACCAAACATGAAAAAAACACAAAACTGACAGAATTTTACATCTTTTTAAAATGAAATGCCAGCTACTTTTAAAAATTATTGTCAATAAAAGTTAGGCAAGGTCGGGAAGCAATCTTGCTGTACCTTTCTAGTTAATATTATTTAATGAAAAATTGACGTAACTGAGCTTAATGTAATATAGGAATGTACGTTACTATTAGGACTAAAAATTAATCATTTATTTCATATTTTAAATTACACAGTATAATAAAGTTCAAAGCTAAAGCATAAAGTACATTCTTTCCATCACCGTTGCCGTCTCGATGAGTTGTTGGCTCCAGAAACTGAATAGCGATCTTCGGTTTAGGGAGCGATTCATATTTATGGCTCGATACGCAATGGATCGCGCCAATGTTATAATTAGGTGGGCCCGATGGATTTTAAAATTAAGTTAAATTTATTCAATAGTAATAATGGCATTTTATTTTTATGTTGGCAAATTTAAAGCAAACTAATTTCTGGCGGTTTGTTTACTATAATATCAGAATTTTAAAAAAGTAAATGAATATTAAATTTGCGCTAATTGTAACGGTACGAATTTACCTATATGTATTGGATATTTTTTATATGTATGCATACCATATTTTTTTTACAAACCTTCATGTAAATGAAATGAAAAAGACCAGTAGCGTACACACTTCATTCTTTTATAAAAAAAATATTCCCCTTTGTATGAAGCAGAAATCATATGCTATTTAATAAGGAAACAAAGAATTTTCAATAAGATTGTGTATGAACACTAAGTAATTTTCACCTTACATTTTAGTGATAACATTAAATCGATTAGCAACTGAAGATTCTGGCAGCTAAATCAGAAATTTTATCATCACAACGCAACGGACTTATTTGATAAACTAAGTAAGCATGTATCGTTGTTATTTGTCACATTACCTTCTTATAATAGTAACAATTTACCTCTAGTTATAGAAAGACTTGGAACAATTTTAAATTAATATATTATGTTATTATTATGTTTTATCATTTTTTCCTGTTCTGTCTTTGAAAATCTTGAAGAAATAGGCAAATACTGTAAAAGTCAGTGTGACCTTATAAATATTTATCTAATTGTTAGTTTATGACAATGAAGTATGTTTCGTACATAAATAAATGTCAAATAATGTGATGGTAATCGAATAACTATCTAGATGAAAATCTATTAAAATAATTTTATTTTCAGGCGCACACTTATTAGCAATCTTGCGACTGCTTTGACCATCTAGTGCGTGTACATTTGACACACGACACATTTATATCTGTATTGACCTTCGGTTGTGAATTTATAGAGTATCTCAAACAATTCGTATTGAACTTATTTTATTTAATAATGTCCAGAGGTAAACACAATATAATAATAAATTCCAAAACATAGTTTACGACTCAAATTTTTCTCCTGTAAAAAGGTAAATTTACAGCAAATATTTGTATAAGAACTTTCTTACAGAAATAATGCTTTATGCACATAAATATGGTGATATTTCTGCAGATCAGAGTTATAAACTAATAATACAAATACAAATCTGCCGTTCCTTCTCTAAATATTCAAATTCAAAAAAATTCAAATTCAAAATTCAAAAACCTTTTATTCTTTAAAGACATACAAGATATATACGAAAAGTCAATACACTTATAGATAAAACAAAGACATAAATACACAAACAAAGATAACACTTGCTAAGTTTACAAGTGAGTCACAATATAATTAAAAAAAGGACATAAGCAACAACAAATAATATTGTAAATAAACGCAAGTAGGTACACTAACAAAAATCAGCGGAACATTCAGCTACAGAAATCAGCGGTACTATACAGACACTTATCGACAAGAAAACGTTTAAGATTATATTTAAAGCTCTTCTTACTCTGAATAGTTTTAATATGTTCGGGGAGATTATTGAACATCTTAGCCCCAATGCGGCTAGGGGCTTTAAACGACAGATTAACTCTGGAATAAGGGATATGTAAATCATTTTTTGCTCTTGTATTTCTATTATGTACATTAAAATTAGTAACAAATTTCAGTTTATTATTAAAAACGAATACACAGATCTCAAAAACGTATAGACTATACAAAGTAAGAATTTTAAATTTTTTGAAGATATCAGTACATGAATGTGTGCTGGGAACATTAGCAATGCAGCGTAATATTCGCTTCTGGGCAACAAATACGTCACGGGATAGAGTAGAATCCCCCCAGAAGGCAATCCCATATCTCAATCTGCTCTCAATCTGTGCATAGTGTAATTTAATCAAATGGTCACCACTAAGAACACTTTTTAAACTAGAAAAAAGATAACAGATGGAAGCCAATTTAGATGATAAAAATTCACAGTGAGATTTCCAATTCAAGCACGAGTCTAGATGCAAACCTAAAAATGAACACCACATCCTGAACTAGGAATTCCACATTATCATCAACAGAAAGCCTAAGGTTATCAATTCGTTTCTGAGATGTATGAAATCTCAGTTTTTGTGTTTTACCCGAATTAAAGTATAAGGAGATATTTTGAAACCATTTGATTAAATTTGCGATTGTATTTGTGTTTTAGGGAACTATAAAATTTATCAGATATAATAAGTGATGTATCATCTGCGTAAAGAGTAAAATGTGCATCGTTAAACGATTCAGTTATATCATTGATATACAAAATAAAGAGGACAGGACCCAAAACAGAGCCTTGGGGCACTCCCATTTCCAAATCAACTAAATTCGAATTGTACGTGCAAATACTGTCACTGCTCAAATGATTTATACTCACATATTGTTTGCGTTGCTTTAAGAAGGACATTATCCAATCAAGTGACATTCCCCTGATTCCATAATGACACAGTTTTGCCCCTAAAATATCATGATTAACACAGTCGAACGCCCTGCTGAGGTCACAAAATACCCCAACAGGGCACTCGCCTGCATCGATAAACTTAATGAGCTCATCAATAAAACTGTGGATGGCTGTAGAAGTAGATTTATTACAACAAAAACCGTGTTGATTTTCTAACAGAATATTGCACTTGCTGGTAAAACTCAACAATCTATCTAAAAAGGCATATTCAAATATCTTTGAAAATCCACTGGAAATAGTGATAGGCCTATAATTACTTAGAAGGTTAGGATCTTTCTTCTTAAAAATTGGAATAACTTTACCAGTCTTAAGGACAGAAGGAAAGGTACCCTGAGAAAACGAAAGGTTAACAATGTATGTTACAGGTTCTAAAATCAATTTTAAACTGTTTCTGATGATAAATAGGGGAATGTCATCTTCGCCCGCAGCTCTTTTATTTTTTATCCTACGAGTTAATAAATTATATAATTCGTCAGGGACAAATGGCAGCAAAAATGGAGTATCCAAGTTATATTTAATGCATCTGTCTGTGCCCACCCAATTTGTAACTGGAATCCGCTCTTTCACCTCCAGAGGTGCAGTTTTAAAATATTCACTAAAAAGTGACGCAACCACATTGGGATCATTAATCTCTTCATCATTATATCGAATGGTAAAATTATCATTACAGAGTTTACGTCGGCCAGTTAACTCAGCTAAAATATTCCAGGAAGTTTTGTTGGGATTTTCTGATACATCAATCTTTTTTTGGAAATATTCTTTCTTTTTTTTGTTTATTAACAATAAAATGCTTTTGCTTAGCAAATTTGTATGCAGAGGACAAACATGAATATGTGCCTTTTAGGATACACAAGTCTTTTAGGTTTCTACTAGATTTTACCATCTCGTTATCCACCCAACCCTTTTTGGATCTATTAATTCGAAACTGCTTCAAAGGAAAACAGTCGTCAAAAATTTGTTTAAATTGAGTTATAAAATATTGAAAGGCCTTATCGGTATTCTCAATCATATAAAGATTACTCCAATCAACAAAGCTAAGAGCCGCCTCAAAGTGAAACGTAGCAGATTCACCAAATACACGTCTGGATACACCAAATATAAAAATTATAGGTGAGTTAGCAAAATAGAAATCCGTATAATTTTTTTATAAGAAACTGTATATATATTATTACGCATGAGAATTAAAATGAAAACAAATAACCTTTGAATAAAACGTGTATGTATTAAGACAAAAAATCATTTGGTGGCTCTAGAAATATTCTGGATTACATAATAGCAATGGAGGATGCTTTTCTTGACATGTTTAACAATTTGTGAAAAGTCATTTGGTTAACAATTAAAAAGTGAATTTTTTAAAATAATATATCACCACCCATGTACTTTCCTTTCGACTATTTCATTTCCCTATATACAAGAGTATGTATTTATTTTACTTTAAAATCATAAATATATACATAATATGTAATAAAACATGAAACGCTGTTGCAAAACTCAATATTCTTAAAAATTTATATAAAAAAATACATTACAAAGTTGCTGGTAGTTAGGTTACTATGTCTTACTGTATTAATATATGTTTAAGAAGTTCTATGTTGTTTTTTGAAAAAATTACGCCAACAATATTTTTCGAGACTTGATACACATATGTGTATCCCAACGAACCTTGTAGAAACACCCTGGTATGTTATGACTATATTCTGTGCAGATACTGATATTGTTTTGTTGTTTCTGTACTTTAGACTGATTTTGCTTAATACGCCTCTGATCATAAGGATGAAAAGGTGCGTAAACCTACCGAGTAAAGAAATCTATAACACCGATTTTTACGCGAAAGTGTATCTTGCTCTAAATCGGCTTTACGCCAATTGGAACCGCCACATCCTGAGTAGATTTTCTTTGGGCGATTTCCAACCACTAAAACGCGGTCCTTATAGGGTTTTACGAATAATTCATAGCATTGAATGATAGACAAAGACTTCGCTGTCGATCGAGTTCCACGAAATTGAACCATTCAGCACTTTCAAGTTATCAGTGCCGACATGGAAACTTTCACGACTGACACATCGCTAGATAAGAATCAGAGGTATAATATATGTTATATCAACGTACTTACCTTTTTAACTGACAGTTTCATATTATTGTATTTATAAAAAAGGTAACCAGCAGCTAATCCTATTGAATACCCTGTGATATTGGAATGACCAGAACTGAGCAACTCATGCCAGGAGGTTTCATTTAATACATTCATATTATAAAGCAGCCTAAAACAATTGTTAATTTTTTTAATAATGTTATGTGTAATATTAATATTATTATTATTAATAATGATATTGATAGGTAGTAATAACAGTAAGGATAACTATAATGAAATGGAAGGCAAAGACGACGATGATAACGATAAGATAATGTTCACCGAAAGTGAAACGGCTCTTTTAACAGCGTAGTTAGTTTTGTATCAAAAGTTACCATCGCATGATAACAATGCGCAGTTACTAGATTATGTTAACAAAAATTGGTGATTCTCTGGATTTAACTTAGCTATCAAGTAAAAAGTCTCTTAATGTGGAAGACGGACGTGCTCCCAGTGTGAAAAACTGTTTATAGCATAACTTACAACTGTAAGTCAACTTGCATATCATTTAGAAAAACGTGCGAAAGAACGAGAAAATTTAATATTATTGCGAAAGCAAACAAATAATCATAATTTGTTAAACGAATCCACTGAGCGTTTTATAGCAAAAAAGTAAATAGTAATCTCAGTACTGGAATTAATGCAAAAACTACTGAAAATGAAGTTCAAAGAACCTTCAGTCAAATAGTAGCTACTAAACCTGATATTAATGTTAAACAAAAAGCTATTAAAATCAATAATATTATGAAAACACGGAACCCCTCTCGGAATTCCTGTTGGAATTCCTCTGATGATAATGCAAATAAATGTAAACCAATTATAGGCTGTAGTCCAGATTCTTGGTCTAAAGTAGCAGCTATAAGACGATACATCTTCAGGAGAAATTTCGATATTAGAAGACACCAGAATTACAGCTACATCGTCTAATTGCATAGATAATATATTTACCAATATTTTCGAATAAATGTACAGTGTAGGAGCGCAATATACATATATAGGCATTTTAGGTAATTTTAATACTGGTACTTAGCTATAACCAACATTGTTACAGAAGAGTAATTACTGACAACGGGATTAGCAATTTAAGGCAAGAATTATCGGACATAAACTGGGATATTGTTTATATACAAAATATTAATATAGGATTTTTATCTAAATGTTTATTATAATTTAATTACAAAGTATTTTTCTTTAAACAAATGTAAACAAAAACACCTATAGGTTACATATTAGTGGGTTACAGAATAAGAAAATTGTAATTAATGAGATTTTCCGGGTTTCCCTCATTCTGCACTAAATGGTGGTTAGGGTCTACCAACGTAAGTCATTCCTGGGCGCAAATGCGGTCTGCATAATAATAATATGCAGCCCCCTCTCCCGCATAAGTCTTCGACTTCTGGGCAAATCCTCGTGATTAGAATGAGGGGTAGAGACTATTATTACTATTATTTTTTTTTCAGTCACACCTTCCGAAGCTCCGACACATTCGGAGATATTCTGAAGAGAAAAACAATGACCACTCGCCACTCCGTGGAGTCAGTAATCATTGAGCCCGTACATCATGTGTGTGAGCAGACGTAGCTAATCAAGGACGATTGCCTTCTGCATTCTGCCGGCTAAGCTCTCTGCCGAATTTCGGCGAGCCGGTATGATCTTTAATTCAGAAAGCAGCGTATGTCTCATTACACCCAGGATGCCTATAATTAACACCACAACCTTAACAGAGTGGTCTGGATACAGCCTGCGGAGCTCGGAGAGAAGATCTCGATACTTCCTCCGTTTCTCCTCCTCTTTTAGGACGATGATGTTCTCCGTTGGAGCCGAGAAGTCAATCACAAACATCGTCCTAAGCTGGTGGTCGAGGAGGACTACATCAGGCATATTGGCTTGAATTTGCCTGAGGGTGGGGAATGAATGGTTCCAATAAATTCGGCACTTCTCATTCCCCACAACGGATTCTATATCCCCCAGAGCATAAGGCAGCACTGGCGATGGCGTCTCGTCTTATCTCATACGAGTCTTGTAAATGATAACACCCAAAAAGCTGAATCGTGTCTTTGGATATACGCTGTGGCCGCATATACCGGACAGGCCGACAGGAGATGCATAAGCGTCTCCGGCGCTTGGCGGCAAGCCCTGCAGCTGATTTGTATCAGGAATCTCGATACCCAAGACACGACTACGATACACGAGAGTGTTAATTACACCATCTTGGCAAGCCATTATGAACCCCTCGGTCTCAGAGTTCAGCCCCACTGACCTCAAAAAAGCGAAGGTCAGCTTTTCAGATAAGCCAAGCCTTTCTAGATGACGATAGAAGAGACCATGCATTGGCGCATTTCTGCAGCTTTAATTTGGGTTTTTAACTGAGTAGGATCCGACTCGGTGACAGAGTCTTGATTTTCCCGCTCAGTATCGAACACGAGAACAAGTTCATAGGCTGCTCTTCTCTCTGCCTTATATACAAACGCTCCTATCCCTGCTGCTTCATGGTGAGATGGTGCAAGATTATTGTTATTGTTAATGTTCATGTTCTTGTTTGTTGTTTGTCGTTGTCGTTGTGGTTGTTCTTGTCCTTGTCATTGTCATTGTCATTGTCATTGTCATTGTCATTGTCATTATCATTGTCATTGTCATTGTCATTGTCATTGTCATTGTAATTGCCATTGGCATTGGCATTGCCATTGCCATTGTCATGGTCATAGTCATCGTCATCGTCATCGTCATTGTCATCGTCATCGTCAATGTCATTGTCATTATCATTATCATTATTATACTAGCTTTTACATTCTGGACTGCTATTATCTACGGATACATAGCTACAAAAATGAAAAGACAGAAGAGAAAGATATAGAAAAATGAATATAATACGAATACCCGATTTAAAATAGTTACAGTCATACAAAAACTGTTTATTGCACGAGACGTGAAATTCTCCAACGAGGCCGTCAGACCGGGTAGGACAACACTTACTTTTTGTACTTGTTGCATACAATATTTTTTCTACGTTCATGCAAAAACCAAAAAAGGTTTTATTTAGTTGACACTAAGTGTAGGAAAATATGTCGATTTGAATGTTTATGTTTGTCATAATGAAAAAACGCTGTAGTAGACTGACAGATGAATGCAATAAAATTTTTATTGCACTAGTGCATTAAAGAACGACTTTTTCCACTTAATATAGTTCAATAAAGTTTTGTTTTTTGCATGAACGTAGAAAAAAAATTAAATGCATATTTACGACGGAAAATATATTTTCAAATCATTATTTAAACGTGATCAAATCGTGATAGCGATAGTGATAGTGATAGTAATAGTAATAGTAATAGTAATAGTAATAGTAATAGTAATAGTAATAGTAATAGTAATAGTAATAGTAATAGTAATAGTAATAGTAATAGTAATAGTAATAGTAATAGTAATAGTAATAGTAATAGTAATAGTAATAGTAATAGTAATAGTAATAGTAATAGTAATAGTAATAGTAATAGTAATAGTAATAGTAATAGTAATAGTAATAGTAATAGTAATAGTAATAGTAATAGTAATAGTAATAGTAATAGTAATAGTAATAGTAATAGTAATAGGAATAGGAATAGGAATAGGAATAGGAATAGGAATAGTAATTGTAATTGTAATTGTAATAGCAATAGCAATAGCAATAGCAATAGCAATAGGAATAGGAATAGGAATAGGAATAGGAACAGGAACAGGAATAGTAATAGTAATAGTAATAGTAATAGTAATAGTAATAGTAATAGTAATAGTAATAGTAATAGTAATAGTAATAGTAATAGTAATAGTAATAGTAATAGTAATAGTAATAGTAATAGTAATAGTAATAGTAATAGTAATAGTAATAGTAATAGTACTAGTACTAGTACTAGTAATAGTAATAGTAATAGTAATAGTACTAGTACTAGTACTAGTAATAGTAATAGTAATAGTAATAGTAATAGTAATAGTAATAGTAATAGTAATAGTAATAGTAATAGTAATAGTAATAGTAATAGTAATAGTAATAGTAATAGTAATAGTAATAGTAATAGTAATAGTAATAGTAATAGTAATAGTAATAGTAATAGTAATAGTAATAGTAATAGTAATAGTAATAGTAATAGTAATAGTAATAGTAATAGTAATAGTAATAGTAATAGTAATAGTAATAGTAATAGTAATAGTAATAGTAATAGTAATAGTAATAGTAATAGTAATAGTAATAGTAATAGTAATAGTAATAGTAATAGTAATAGTAATAGTAATAGTAATAGTAATAGTAATAGTAATAGTAATAGTAATAGTAATAGTAATAGTAATAGTAATAGTAATAGTAATAGTAATAGTAATAGTAATAGTAATAGTAATAGTAATAGTAATAGTAATAGTAATAGTAGTAGTAATAGTAATAGTAATACTAATAGTAACATTAACAGTAACAGTAACACAACACAACAGTGGATGATGATGATGATGATGATGATGATGTAGTTTAGCTGACGCTACTCTTACATTTAACCCTTTTTAAAATATATTACAGTATTAGACAATAATAAAGTAACAAATACACATAACTTAAAAACATTAAAAACATAAACATAAGCAGCAGGAAACAGGAAAACAAGAATATATATAACATAATATACAAACAATATAAAACGTAATAATGGTAGTGGTAGCATAAATATGGCATAATTAAGAATTTAAAATGACACCCTTTATTACTTTTTTAAAATGTGGTGGTGCCAGGAGTTTGAGGTTACCTTCAATTGAATTGTAATACTTAACTGCATTGTACGTAAAAGACCTACAAAATAGTGATGTACAAAACTGAGGCATATCTTACCGGCGGAATAAGTCGAACATCGAGTTATGTCCCCTGTATATTATATATTTTTACTTCAAGGTGTTCTTAGAGACATAATATAAACGTTAAGCTTTTGCCATATCTAGTTAAGATAAATAAAATGTTAAATCATCAAAATTCATTTATTATAAAATATGTAGAATCTTTTTGTAAGCTCAGTTAAGTTGTATTTGGTCGCAATAACGCTTCGCATTAAACATCTTCTACTCAAAAACAATTGTTTTATTCCAAATACAAAACTATCGTTCTGGTCCTATAGACGACCGCCGCCGACTGCACCTGGAACGGATGGATATGGCTCGACTTCTCTCTCTTTTTCATCCACATTCCACGTTCATCAGTTACATTTTCACAATTTTGCGTGGTAGGGGTAGATGAATTTTGTATTTGTGTCGCCAGTGTAGTTTATAATTATTAATAAAATATTGTCACGGATTTCCTAATCCAAATTTTCTTACTCCCACAAAAATAATCCGTTAATTAATTACTTATCCTTATTAACTACTCAGTACACTACTGAACACTAATTACAACTCAACTAAACACTTATTTAATTAATCGCTATCTAAATCACTTTTATCTCACCAACTAAACACTTCAATTTAGACTGTAATACAAGACTACCTAACTCGGCCGTTTATTCTTCTTTTATAGACCCAACGAATATTCCAGGTATATTCTCGTATCTCTAGATTCATCTTCACGAACGACTCAAATGCTTCCCGTCTATTCCCCAATTTTCCAGTCCCGTCTCGATCCACGGCATTTTGTTTGTTTAACAAAATCGTGTAGGGGCGATCGGGGCAATGTTAGCAATTCGCGGTACCAAAGTCGCCGATTTGGGTGTGAGTGGAGCAAATTCCGTGACACTGCCCCCTTCTTAGGTCCGATCGTCCCGATCGGATACACCTCTATACGGAGACAGACGTTCCAGATGGACGATCTTCATCTTACTCCTGGGAGTCCTCTGTATCCGGTAGACGACGTCGTTGATTCTTTTAATGACGGTATAGGGCTCCTCCCAAACGGTTCTGTAGTTTAGGCGATTTTCCTTTCTTCCGCGTGGAGTTGTACAGCCACACCAGGTCACTTTGTTGGAATCCGACTGTATTGGCCCGGAAGTCATATCGAGTCTTCATGCGATCGCTCTCTAGTCGCATTCGAGATCTGACTTGGTCGTGTACGGCTGATAATCTTCGTTCTAGCTCATGGGTATAAGTGTCTGGCTCTGTGGGCTGTTCCGCAGGACGACCAAATACCAAATCTGCTGGAAGGCGAAGCTCTCTTCCAAAGATGATCCTTGCTGGAGTCTTCCTAGTAGTTTCATGGACAGCTGAGCCGTAAGCTAACAGGAAGAGTGGAATGAGCTTGTCCTAGTCTCTGGTTCTCGTTCACAAACATCCTCAGATTGATTTTTAGTATGACGTTGAAGCGTTCCACCATACCATCTGACTGGGGATGCAGTGGGGTGGTCCTAGTTTTTCGGATTCCCATAAGCTCGCAGACCTTTCGGAATACACCTGATTCGAAATTTCTGCCCTGATCTGAATGTAGTTCCATGGACACACCAAATCTGCAGAACAGGTTGTTGACTAGGGCTTCTGCTACGGTCGTGGTCTCTTGATTGGGAAGGGGGTATACTTCCGGCCATTTGATGAAGTAGTCCATAGCTACTAGCAGATATCGGTTTCCACTTTAGATTTTCGGAAATGGGCCAGCGATATCAATGGCAATCCTCTCGAACGGTGCTCCTACGATGTACTGACGCATTTTGCCTCTGGAACGGGTCTTCGGTCCCTTGATGGCTGCACATATGTCACATTTTCGGCACCAATCTTCTACATCCGTCCTACAGCTCAACCAGTAGAAATGCTCCCTAATCTTCTGTAGAGTCCTATTGATACCGAAATGTCCACCACCAGTACCTCTATGTACTTCCTGCAGCACTTCCTTGACCCGGGACCTCGGGAGTAGTAGTTGTTCCTTGACCTCCGTTCCATCATTGTTCTCCCATGCTCTTTTTAGGACACCGTCTTCCAACACCAGGAAATTCCATTGAGTCCAATAGCTCTTTAATGCTGGGCTTTTACTACTGACTTCTGCCCAAGAGGGTTGGTTGTTGGCTTTTTTCCAGTCTATTAAAGGCTTGATGTCACAGTCAGCTTGCTGGTCTTCCCGAATCGCCGCTGAACTCCATCGGTCTTCAGGTTGGGCTGCTACCACCTTACAAGGAACTGATGAGATGTTCTCTTTCCTTTCAAGACTACTACAGTGTTTGCAGTTGGCAGGACAGGGTCTCCTAGAAAGGGCATCTGCATTTCCATGTTTTATGCCCGCTCGATGTTCAACAACAAAGTGATATTCTTGCAGCCGTTCCAGCCATCGGGCCATCTGTCCTTCAGGGTTTTTAAACTGTAGCAGCCATTTAAGGGAAGCGTGATCCGTTCTTAGGAGGAATTCTTGACCATACAGGTATTTATGAAACTGTTCTAGACTTTTGACGATGGCAAGCAATTCTTTCCGAGTCACACAATAGTTCTATTCAACTTTCGATAGAACTTTGCTGAAGTAGCCCACTACTCGCTCTTGGCCATCTTGTACTTGGGAAAGAACTCCGCCAATTCCAATGTTGCTTGCGTCCGTGTCCACTATAAATGGTTGTCCAGGTATTGGGTATGTCAAAATCGGGGTAGTGCAGAGAGTCTCTTTCAGCGTCTCAAAGGCTTGTTGGCATCTCGTAGTCCATTCGAACGGTATGTTGTCTTCTGTCAGTTTATGAAGAGGCTTGGCAATGTCCTAGAATCCTTGGACGAATCGTCGATAGTATGTGCATAGGCCGAGAAAACTTCGAACTTGATGTTTGTCTTTAGGAACCAGCCAGTTCTTTATGCATTCTGTCTTCTCCGGGTCTGTTTTCACACCATTTGGAGTAACAATGTGGCCTAGGTATCTAACCTCCTTTTGGAACAGACTGCATATCTTCGGATTCAACTTCAGGTTTGCTGCTTTCAACTTCTTGAACACTTCGGACACGTTCTTCAGGTGCTCCTGGAAAGAGCGTCCCAGCACCACCACGTCGTCCAAGTAAATCAAGCAGGTCTCCCAATGCAGGCCATGAAGTAGTTTCCATCAGTCGTTCAAAAGTGGCAGGGGCATTACATAGACCAAATGGCATTACATTGAACTGCCACAATCCATTTCCGGTAGTAAACGCAGTCTTTTCCTTGTCTTCTGAGCTGACCTCGACTTGCCAATATCCACTCTTTAAATCCAAAGTGGAAAACCAATGCGCCCCAGCCAAGGTGTCCAGAGTATCGTCAATTCTTGGTAGTGGGTAACTGTCTTTCTTGGTGACGTCATTTAATTTTCTGTAGTCCACACAAAATAGGGTGGAGCCGTCTTTCTTTTTGACCAGCACTACAGGAGAAGCCCAAGGACTCTGAGATGGCTCTATGGTGCCTTGGTTTTGCATCTCACTTAACATCTTGTTAACTTCTTCTCGCTTGACTAGGAGAAGTCCTCGTGGTGGCTGCTTTACAGGAGACGATGAACCAGTATCTATTCGATGCTTCACTACATTGGTTCTCCCAAAGACGCCTGGTTTAAGTGCAAACACATCTTCATTTTCACTTAGCAATTCTTCCAGTTGTTCCACCTCCACCTCTGTTAATCTTTCCTTGGCCCTATCCACGATGTCCCTTAGACACTCTGGTAGACTGGTCTTATTTGGTTTCTTTTCCGTTTCGTTGATTTCCTTGAGTGCTCTCACGATGGTAACAGGTTCACAGACTCCTACTTCAGTTCTCTTTGTAATTTTCTGTGGAAAGGTTTTCAGGCTAACTACCCGTACTATTGTCGTTTTCTCAGGTTTAATCAGGGTACGGCCGGTGACTATAGATTTATTGAACAAATCCGGATTACTGGGTACCACCACTCCTACACTGCAACACATTTCCCCATCCATTATAGTGGCAAACAAGGTTTCGGTCTGAGCAGGAAGTACCACATCTTCTTCAACAAGGAGTCTCCGTACAGCGTTATTCTCAGTGGTGTTCGTTAGCACTACTTCCTCACCCATTATCTGTAGCGTGCCAGCATTCAAATCTAAGTTCACCCCCTTTGCTCGTATTAAGTCTAGTCCGAGTATGACATTGCCCGATATATCTGCTACCAGGGCTCTATGTTTGAACTTGACGTCTCCTAATTCTACTTCAAGCTCGCATTCCCCCTTAACTGGCAGTTGTTGTCCATTGGCTGTTGTAAGGACATAACGTTTGGCAGGGTTCTTAATATGCCAGTCACCAATAATATCCGGCCGTACAATAGTTCTTGTCGCTCCAGTGTCGATTACCATAGGCAACATACGACCAAAAATAATTCCTTCTACTAACAAGGAGTCAGAGTCCTGGAGACGTGATAACGTAACTTCTTCTCGTGGGACATGGTAGGAAGACGCAGTCGGCTTTTGCTCTGTCAAGCAGGCTGACCCTAGTTTTCCTGTGCATGTGCCGCTGTTCTTTCTTTGGCCTAGTAAATGGGCTGAATTTATCAATAATCTCCTTTAGCGTCTTTATTATGTCTCCATTTGCCATACTATCGCTGTTATCACTGATGGCCCGAAATTTAATATGTCTACCGGATGCCATTTTTGCTGCCTCGAATTCCAGTGCATGCGAAAGAGCGTCGTTCAGTGTTTTAGGTCTGGCGAGTCGTAGTACCTGCTGGGTTTCACAATCTCTTAGGCCGTCGGTAAAAACTTGGATAGAGAGATGGTCTAAGAATTCGGACGGGACTGTCGGATAAGCCAATCGAACCAGTCGAGCAACATCGGTCTCATAATGTTGTAAATTCTCCCCACTCTGCTGGTGACGATTTTTCAATTGCGCCTGGTATACTTGCTGTAGGTGCTTGTCCCCATATCTCATTTCCATATGCTGTTTCAGAATGTCATAGTTATTCTGCTGCCCAGAAGGAACTCCTTGTAAGACGTCAAGAGCTTCCCCTCGCAGAGCAACTATCAGAGCAGTAGCCTTTTCACAATCAGACCATTCGTTTGCCGCAGCTGCTGCTTCAAATTGGCGCAGATAGACGTTCCAGGAGATCTTGCCGTCGAATTCTGGGGGTTTCGTTTTCTGAGTTCGGATAACAGGTTCTTCTGATTTGATTACGCCCTCCATTCTTATTTTGTCCAGCTTATGTCGAAGCTCTTCGCAGGTTTCTCTAACCAAATTTTTTTCTTCATCCATTTCCATTTTTTGTGCTAAAAGTTTCTCTTCTACTCGTGTTACTTTATGTGACTGCTCCGCTAGTTTTTCTTCCAGTGAATTCTCCAATTTTTCTAATTTTGTCTGCATTTCTTTTGTCTGATCCCTCATTTCTTGTTGTATTGCTTGTATCTGATCTTTCATTTTATACCCTTGTTCTTCTAATTTCTGCTGCATCGTTTGAGACTGATGTTCAATTTTATGTCCTTGTTTTTCAAATTTTTCCTGTATTGTTTTCGTCTGGTCTTCCATTTTATGTCCCTGCTCTTCTAATTTCTCTTGCATTGTTTGTCCTTGTTCTTCTAATTTGTTTTGCATTGTTTGTCCCTGTTCTTCTAATTTATCTTGCATTGTTTGTCCCTGTTCTTCTAATTTCTCTTGCATCGTCTTCGTCTGGTCTTCCATTTTCTTTTGCATTGTTTGCATCATTTCTAACAGTTTTGCCATTTGCACATCCATATTTACTTGGCTTCTAGTTACAGGCATTCACTTTATTTTCTTTAGAATGTTCTAGAATGTCCAGGAATGTGTTTGTAAATGTCACTGTTGACTTCCTTACAATGAAACGAGTACACTTGGGTCTTTGTCTCACTTCGGTATAAAGTTCTAGAATGTTAGAGAATGTCCTTCGCACATACCACCGTTCACTTCCTTGAGTCACGACGAGTGTGGTGATATGTCACACTTGGGTCTTTGTCTCACTCCCGTACAAAGTTCTAAAATGTTCGAGAATGTCCTTCGCAAATGGCACCGTTCACTTCCTTAAGTCACGACGAGTGCGGTGATATGTCACACTTGTGTCTTTGTTTAACTCCCGTATAAAGTTCTAAAATTTTCGAGATTGTCCTTCGCGAATACCACCGTTCACTTCCTTGAGTCACGACGAGTGCGGTGATATGTCACACTTGGGTATTTGTCTCACTCCCGTACAAAGTTCTAGAATGTTCGAGAATGTCCTTCGCAAATATCACTGTTCACTTCCTTGAGTCACGACGAGTGCGGTGATATGCCACACTTGTGTCTTTATTCCACCCACGCACAGGGTTCCAGAAAGTTCTTCAAACTTCCACTTAAATCCCACTTACGCACAGGGTTCTCGAAAGTTCTTCAAACTTCCAGCTAAATCCCACTCTGACACCAAATTGTCACGGATTTCCTAATCCGAATTTTCTTACTCCCAGAAAAATAATCCGTTAATTAATTACTTATCTTTATTAACTACTCAGTACACTACTGAACACTAATTACAACTCAACTAAACACTTATTTAATTAATCGCTATCTAAATCACTTTCATCTCTCCAACTAAACACTTCAATTTAGACTGTAATACAAGACTAACTAACTCGGCCGTTTATTCTTCTTTTATAGACCCAACGAATATTCCAGGTATATTCTAGTATCTCTAGATTCATCTTCCCGAACGACTCGAATGCTTCCCGTCGATTCCCCAATTTTCCAGTCCCGTCTCGATCCACGGCATTTTGTTTGTTTAACAGAATCGTGTAGAGGCGATCGGGGCAATCTTAGCAATTCGCGGTACCATAGTCGTCGATTTGGGTGTGAGCAAATTGGGGCAAATTCCGTGACAATATGCTATTTGACTAAATGAAACTGCAATTCAAGTTGGGTAAAGTGAAGTAGGTAGTGAAAGATCGCGGTTGTCCTTTGCTGAACAGAGCTGTTTAAAAATGTATAAAAGATGTTTTAATAGACATGTGCATCTGTGTTTTCTGGTCGCGCCTTTGTTATTCGGTAACCTACCTACTGATCATAAGTAACATGGTTAAAATTAATGACATTATGACTCAATCACCCTGTATACATTTTTTTTTTACTAATTACAAATATTGATATGATATGTTGTTGCCATATGTGATTAGATTTTGATATTGATAATTTCTTTTTTTTCAAATATTTCGAAATATCAAGTTGTCTGGGAGTTCAGTTGTCAAACTTCTTATAGCTAATTTTTCAGAAAATATATTTAATAAAGTAATAAAATTTGCATAAAGCGTGAGGGTCTGAATTATACTTGATAGCATTTTATATTGCAGACCAATGTCGAATTGGATGCGATGTTGCCAAATAAAATTCGTTCCGTCTATTTTAGTGTAATGTGAATAGTATGCGATTACCTTTAAGCGTCAACACAACGCGAGTTTGATTAAAATTAATGCAGCCTTAAGTGAATGGTTAATATTCCTAACATCATCCCACACAGACAAAAAAACATAATTTCATTTCAATATAGGTAAGTTCGTTCAGCAACGACTAATATTTAATCAATTTTCTAAATATTAACCTGTCGTAAAACCTTTATTTTGTTGGTATATCAATTGCGAAAATTGTGATAAAGCTGGACTCCGAAATTAAAGTCTGCGTGTAGCAAGGACACACCTCTTTGGTTGCAAGAGTAAAGGAGTCACAAAAAATAACTGACTTAAGTGAATGTTCAGTTGAAATGAAAAGATAACAAAATTTCTTAAGTCTGGAATTATCTAAGGCCGGTAACATACCGTGCGGTTCAACCACAAAAAAATAAGAGGCGGTTGAACGACAATCCCGGCAACACACTAGCGATTGAATAACTGGTTGAACCCCAATTATTTTGCTATGCATTTGCCGCAACATAAAGGTTTCTAGACACAATTAGTATCTTATTTTATTAAGATTATAATGGTTTAACCGCATGTCCGGTCACATATGTGTTAACGGCAAAAACAATTATTTTCACGTATGAACATGACCTAGTCATTGATGCTTCCCAAAATTCCCATTAATAGTCCTTTGCAGCCACTGTACATAAAATAATTGCAGCATAAGTCCAGCAACGTGTCCGTGCTATTCAACTGCTGGTGTATAACAGAATTGCAGTTCAGCCGTATATATTTTTCTGACAAAATTTTATTTGTAGTGGTTGAACCGTTGGTTAAACCGTTACTAAAGCTAAATATTTAACTATTCTCTGATAACTATTATTTTCTGAATGTATGGTAAATAAATTACTATTATTATTTTTATTTGTTGCTGTTGTTGTTGTCGCTGTCGCTGTTCCTGTTCCTGTTCATCATCATCATTTTTATTTATTTTGAA
Organism: Monochamus alternatus; assembly: GCA_037114965.1. Lineage (NCBI taxonomy): Eukaryota > Metazoa > Arthropoda > Insecta > Coleoptera > Cerambycidae > Monochamus > Monochamus alternatus. The sequence goes on along the minus strand of CM073427.1, from coordinate 57,980,732 downwards.
ATTCATATTCGTTTAATTTATAAATTTCATTGATAATAAAAATCTCTGTATTCAAATAGAATTTAATTTTAACAAAAATGAAACTGATAAAAGTTCAATAGTCTATTTAAATTCTAAGATTACTTACTCTGGATATTGACGGACGACAATATCATAATTATTAATGTATGCAATACTTCCTTGTATTAAAATTCCTATAGCCATGGTAGTGCAAAGTACTAAAATTATTCTGCAACTGCGGATTTTGTTTACCATTGTCAATAACATTAAGGAGAAAACGAATAGTTGTGTATCCGCTGCTAAATACCATGTTTGATGTAAACACTGAAAAGAAAAAGAAAACAAATTATTTTGGTGTAGTTTTGATTTTTATTGAATTGTAGAACTTTACTTAGTCATATGAGAAAAATACTGAATATTCTATTTGTTAAAATAAGTGAATTTTGATCTATTCAATTTTATTCAAAGACATTATTTGGACGACCCTATGTAATTTTAAAGAACTTGAAACTTCAATTTTGTGATAAATCATAATATTAATTATTTTTTGTGAATTTTTTTATTGCTTGCTAAGTTTAAAAAATCCTGACATTGCTATCGTAATCATGCGAGAAAAGCTATTTGTTGAAATATTGAGTCCGAATGGTAATCTTTTATATTGATAATGTCCTGAATTTGTAGAAAATGCTGTTAAAAGGCAGGATCGCCATGTAGTTCTAAAGGTGTTAATTGAAACACGGTTCATGTTAGACTCTAATTTTATTTCATAATATCTACATAATAAATATAAATTTGCTGAGGGAAGATATATTGCCATTTGACGACGGGCGGATGTATAGGATCTTTGACCCGTGCTACTGCATTTATTGCAATGTTGCAAATAGAGGTTAATGGCAGTACACCTTTCCCCTTCACAATGTATAACCTAAAATCTATTACAATTAACAAATATTTTATTTCTATGAATATTATATTTATATATATTTTTATCCTATGGTACCATCAGATTAAAATACAGATTAATTATTTCTATACTTAACTAATCTATTGTTGTTTACAGTAATACGCTTATTTTCTACAATAATTGTGGAATTAACGCCACTTTTATTTACAACTTTATATGGACCTGTGTATGGAGTTTCTAGCTTTTGCTTTTGACCTCTTTTTAACATCACTAGGTCATTTATGTCAAAATTAGATGGATTAATATGTTTATCATAATGTAGTTTTCGTTTTTCTTTAGCTATTTCTAAAAATTCTTGTGCTCTTCTGTGAGCTTCATTTAGTCTAAATTTTAGTTCTTTTGAGTAATCTTCTATATTATATATTGGTGATCTTTTGGTTACATTTTCATATGGTAAATTTGCAATTTTGCCAAAGACTAATTCACATGGCGAATAGTTTATATCTGTATGAGGAGTTATATTATATGCAAATACATAATAAGATAAGAATGTATCCCAATTGGAATTAGCTGAGTTAGAAACAAGATATTCGTTTAATACTCTATGATTTCTTTCTATACTACCTAATGATTCATGGTGGTATGCTGTTGATTTTATGTTTTATATGAAAGAATTTATTAATTGATTTTTGTAGTTCGTTTACGTATTCGGTTCCTAAATCTGTTTTTAAAATTTTAAAAATACCAAATTTCATCATAAATTCTTCAAGTAACGCTTTAGACACAGTTTTAGCACCTTTACTTTCTAGCGGAATAGCTTGTATAAATTTTGTTAAATTACATAGTATGGTTAATATATATCTCATATTATTTTCTGTAATTTTCAATGGTCCTACGGTATCCACTGAAATTGATTCGAAGCTTGTTGAAGGAGTCTCTGTAATTACGAGTGGTTCAATAGTATGCTTAATTATTTTGCTTTTATTACACTCTTCGCAACTTAATACATGCTTTTTTACCATTTTTGACATATTTTTCCACACGTATTTTTGCTTTAATTTATTTAGAGTTCGCTTTACACCTGCCTGTCCTCCTATTAACGTGTTATGATAATTTTTTATAAGTTCATTTTGAATGTCAATATCATTTATTTTTTTTGGTGGTGTAAATAATAAAATTTTTAATCTTGACTTGTATTTATCATATAGTGCTTTATATTTTTTCTTGAATATAGGTACCTTTATATAATTAAATATGTCATCTTGCATTGATAAACATAAATAAGAGTAAACATTTTCTTTTTTCAGCTTCTCCAGTGCAAATTCTAAATTCTGCTCTAGATTATCACTTGATAATGTAATTTTTATAACTTTATCGCACTCAATTATATATTTTGTTTTCTTTATTTGTGTTTTTACGCGCGCTGAATTATTTTTATTTTTTGTGTCATATATTTCGAACGTTAACGTTTTTACTTTGTTTATTTCGGTTAAAGAAGTAACTTTCCAAATTCCCAGTTGGCCAGACTGGTCGTCCGAGATGTTTATTTGATTTTTTGTGGTACAATGATCTGATTTTGTCATTGACCTTGTAGTGACAGCCGGGACTGTCGGGATCATAGCTTTTAGTATATCTGAATCTAATTTTATGCGTGACAAGGCATCTGCATTGGTATTTGTTTTTCCTGGTTTGTATCGTATTTCAAAGTTATAGTCCAGTAAATCTAAACGTATTCTTGTTAATTTTGAAGATGGAGATTTATGAGTAAAAACTCCGACTAATGGTCTGTGATCGGTAACGACTATAAATTTTTTATTAGCATTGTACAAATATAGACGAAAATGTGTTATTCCCCAATATACTGCTAATAATTATTTTAGAATAACGGGTTTATTTATTTCATGTTTTGTCAAAGTTCTGCTTGCATACGCTATTGGAAGATCCTGTCCTATTTCGCCTTGGAACAGCACGCATCCCAGCGCAAAGTTTGATGCGTCTGTTGTTAAAATAAATGGTTTTGAAAAATCTAGAGTATTGTAAAATGGGCGGTTCGATTAATTTTTTCTTTAAAATATTAAATGCTTCGCTGCATTCTAATGACCAATTAAATGTTTGATTTTTTCTTAACAATTTATTTAACGGATATGCCATATCGGCAAAATGTGGTATAAACCCACGGTAATAATTTAATAAAGCAATAAATCGCCTGACATCGTCCGCATTTTTTGGAATTGGATAATTTTTTACAGCTTCATATTTTTTTGGATCGAGACTAATTCCTTTGTCAGAAATTAAATGACCTAAATAATTTACTTCGCGTTGCAGAAAATTACACTTAGTTGGATTTAATTTTAAATTATATTTTCGACATCTTTCGAATACATTAATAAGATTTGTATTATGATGTTTAAGGCTACATCCAAAAACAATAACATCATCAACGTATATAAAAGCGCTTTCTTTGAGACCTGACATTGCTATCGTAATCATGCGAGAAAAGCTATTTGTTGAAATATTGAGTCCAAATGGTAACCTTTTATATTGATAATGTTCTGAATTTGTAGAAAATGCTGTTAAAAGGCAGGATCGCCATGTAGTTCTAAAGGTGTTAATTGAAACACGGTTCATGTTAGACTCTAATTTTATTTCATATCTACATAATAAATATAAATTTGCTGAGGGAAGATATATTGCCATTTGACGACGGGCGGATGTATAGGATCTTTGACCCGTGCTACTGCATTTATTGCAATGTTGCAAATAGAGGTTAATGGCAAATGTTTAATTTAATATAATTTCTAGTTTTACCTATTATCTTAGCTAGTATATATATGTATATATATATATATATATATATATGGTTGTAAAATTTCTCCGGGTTCTTCTCCGCGATGAATCTGCATGGTCTTCAAAAGAACCATTTGTTTGACAACGTTTCGGTAAAATCTCATTTACCATCTTCAGGTCTTCTTACTTCTGCTTCGCGTTACTACGTTCGGCTTACTGGAAGATGTTTGTCCACTTGGTGAGTTATATACTGTGCTTTCGTTCCGGTGTGTGGTTTTCTTCGCATGGCTGCGCGTCACGGGTCTTGCGTTTAATGGTGCTGTGGGTTCTTGTGTTCTGCTTGGCCTACTCTCACCGTTGCGTGTCACTGGTTTATTGATCTTTTTGATTCCCAGGACAGGTTTCCAAGCTGTTGGTAATCTTTGGGTATCGTCACGTGTATTGAGATTTTGAGGATGTTTTTCAATTTCGATGGCTTCTCTAATTATTCTTTTTGCCTTATGCTCCATTCTTGCTAATACCTTGGTATTATCGAAATCAATCTCGTGGCCGGTGTCTTTTACATGTTGAGCTAATGACGAAGTTTTTTCATTTTTCTGAACAGCATTCCGATGTTCTTCTTTCCGGGTTTGGATTCTTCTGTTAGTTTGTCCAATGTACGTCTTCTCACAGCCTCCGCAAGGAACTTCATATACTCCTTGCTCTTCTAGAGGAATGTTTGTTTTGGCTGATGGTAGCATATTACCAATCTTCCTGTCCGTGTTGAAGACGGTTTCTATTTTGTATTTCTTTAAAACCCTGCTTATTTTGTCTGTAGTTCCCTTGACATATGGCAGGAGAGCTTTGCCTATTGGTTTATCTTCTTCCTTCTGTTCTTTGTTTCGCCTAGGTCTTAAAGCCCTCTTGATATTGTTGCCGGAGAAACCATTTTGTTGTAAGGCTAATTTAACGTTTTTAATTTCCTCTTCTTTGTGGTCGTCGTCAGAGAGTCGTTCTGACCTTGTCATTAGTGTTTTGATCACTGATTGTAGCTGCGATGGGTGGTGGTGAGATTCTGCATGTAGGTACCTATTCGTGTGTGTTGGTTTCCGATATACCGTATAGCTTAGACCTCCATCTTCTTTTTTCTTTATACATACATCGAGGAAAGGTAGCTGTTGGTCCTTTTCCAGTTCCATAGTGAACTTGATTTTTGGATGTCTGCTGTTCAGATGAATTAAGAACTCTCGTAATTTCTCCTCGCCATGTGTCCATATGACAAAGGTGTCGTCGACATATCTCAGCCACATGGATGGTTTATATTCTGCTGTTTCTATTGCTGCTATTGCACTAATGACAAGGTCAGAACGACTCTCTGACGACGACCACAAAGAAGAGGAAATTAAAAACGTTAAATTAGCCTTACAACAAAATGGTTTCTCCGGCAACAATATCAAGAGGGCTTTAAGACCTAGGCGAAACAAAGAACAGAAGGAAGAAGATAAACCAATAGGCAAAGCTCTCCTGCCATATGTCAAGGGAACTACAGACAAAATAAGCAGGGTTTTAAAGAAATACAAAATAGAAACCGTCTTCAACACGGACAGGAAGATTGGTAATATGCTACCATCAGCCAAAACAAACATTCCTCTAGAAGAGCAAGGAGTATATGAAGTTCCTTGCGGAGGCTGTGAGAAGACGTACATTGGACAAACTAACAGAAGAATCCAAACCCGGAAAGAAGAACATCGGAATGCTGTTCAGAAAAATGAAAAAACTTCGTCATTAGCTCAACATGTAAAAGACACCGGCCACGAGATTGATTTCGATAATACCAAGGTATTAGCAAGAATGGAGCATAAGGCAAAAAGAATAATTAGAGAAGCCATCGAAATTGAAAAACATCCTCAAAATCTCAATACACGTGACGATACCCAAAGATTACCAACAGCTTGGAAACCTGTCCTGGGAATCAAGAAGATCAATAAACCAGTGACACGCAACGGTGAGAGTAGGCCAAGCAGAACACAAGAACCCACAGCACCATTAAACGCAAGACCCGTGACGCGCAGCCATGCGAAGAAAACCACACACCGGAACGAAAGCACAGTATATAACTCACCAAGTGGACAAACATCTTCCAGTAAGCCGAACGTAGTAACGCGAAGCAGAAGTAAGAAGACCTGAAGATGGTAAATGAGATTTTACCGAAACGTTGTCAAACAAATGGTTCTTTTGAAGACCATGCAGATTCATCGCGGAGAAGAACCCGGAGAAATTTTACAACCACATATAACACCCGCGGAAGCCTACGAATTAACATATATATATATATATATATATATATATATATATATATATATATATATATATATATATATATATATATATATATATATATATATATATATATATTGTTATATTATTATATATGTGTGTGTTTTTTATTTTTAATTTGAATTTTATTATTTATTGTTTATTTTAATTTTTAATATTTTATTGTGTATTTGAATATTAAAGTTAAATATTAAATTTTTGTTGGGCGCCAATGATCCTTTTATGTATTATGTTTTGTGAGTGTATGTTGTGTTTCAAATATATTTCGTTCAATACAAACCTTTTATATAATTTTTTTTTTTTTTAACTTTATCTTACCTTATTTATACCAAATTTTGTTTACCCCTTGCTAGACACAGTTTTATAAATCAAAAGAGCAAAAGAAACTTAAATCAGGAGTCGATTCAAAATATACAGGTTTTTATTATATATTGTAATAACTAGTAACACTTTTGAAAGATTATCAATATTTTTGTGCTATAATCAATTGTAAAACAATAAAGAATATTTTCTTTTTAATATTACCTTTCTGATAATGAATTTTACCAAACCAATGTAGATTAAAACTTGGATATTGAATTTAATTGAAGTTTATAAATTATACTCAAATATCCTTTATTTTTGTAATGTTGGTTGCATTCCTACAGAAACATAATTATATTCTAAAGTAAAATGGCTTCTCTTTGGATGACAGATATTATTTGCTCCAGTGAAATGATTGAATGTGGATGTTATATTTGTTGAGTTTGACTTGATTTTATACAGGTAAGTCCTGTAGTTTATTTTTTATACTTTGCAAAGATTGATATTGTTAAAATCGATTTTAATTTACTATAGTTATAGATATTTTTATAGTGCACTTTTTTTTTTAAGGTACCTGAGGTTAGGAATGTTTCATTTTCCTTCCTGGAAACTGCAAACTGCCTGGAAACTGGAAACTATCCTGTGGGATTCTATGGAACTGCACAATTTCCCTGGATACGGATGATATCTTCAGTTGTGGCAATAAAAACTATACTGGATGATGTACAAATGGTAAATTTTAACTGGTAGGTCGATATTTTTTTGATTTTTCTTGTTATTTTTAATCAATTTTTTATAATTTCAGGAGCTCTCTTGCAATGCTGCTGCTCTTCTCTAAACCCAAGTCGTAACTAACAACAAATTCATTGTTTTTTTTCCTTGCTGCAGATTGCCCTGTTATAAAAGTCCATTCACATGATTTTCTTGCAGTCTTTGTATGTCTTTTTTTATGCACAATTCACAACACAACTTATAACTAATACAAATTTAAAATGTCCTTTTATCTTAATTATACAATTTTTAATTATTTTATTTAGGAAAATAGTCTTTATTTTGTGTTTTTGTTCATGTTCAAAAGATTCTTGTAAAGTCGCCTTTACTTTTGACATTTCTAGAATTGATTATTTTAATTTGACATTTCAATTTAAATTTTAGGACATGATTTATTTGTAATTGGAATATCTTTCATTATGTTACTCGTTTGCATACCATATGTATATCAGATTTTTCTGTAGACTTTCTCCTTTTATTTTCTATATGGTGCTCTGAGTTTAATTTCTTTTTTTTTATGTTCTGAATGATAATAATAGTCGTCGTCATGCAAATTTTTGAAATTGATTTTTAAATTTGATAATAAAATTATTAAAATTAGTATTTTATGTTATGTAATATTATTTATTCTATGTAAAATTCATATCCAATGATATCTATATTAACAATTCTTTATATATTTTATAAATTGATACTAATAATTATTAATTTTTATTTTACTTTAGGTTTGGTCAGGTGTTATTTTTATTTGATTTTCTGTGTATATTGACGAACTAGTATTATTTTGACCTCCCCTATATACTCACGAAAGTATGCCATATACTTACCGGACACCCATATATATATATATATATATATATATCACGAGGTCAAAATAATACTAGTTTGTTATAAAAAATTTTTTCCTAGTGCTCCTTAACTGGAGATACAGAGCCCCAAAGGGGTACCCAGCGATTTACCTTTTCGGCTCTAACTTTTGAACCGACCTGTATAATTTAATGAAATTTTAATATTTTATGTAGGCCATAAAGACTCATACTACAGTAGACGTTTTACACTGTCAGGAAAATCAGGAATGGACTTGCTACCATACTCGTTGGGTCAAAATTTTGACAGGTGTCATTTTATAGAGGTGAAAACTAAATTTTTAAATACTTTGGTCATTCCTCTTTAAAAAGGTACTCTACATTTGTTTCGATAAAATTGACCGTTTACGAAAAAAAAAAGTTTTTGTATAACAAGTCATTGAAACAATACATCATCATAGGTACTACAATAAAACATCAGTTGTTTTTATGACGTTAAAAATGTGGTATTGACAATACTTGTCAAAATTGACAGATTGATTGAGTACACAAGACTAAAATGGAGCATTATTCCTACAGCGAATATGCTGACATGCACCTAATTTATTCTGATACATTTCCAAATCGACGTTTACCGCACCGAAGAACTTTTGAAAGAGTTGATCGTAGCTACGAGAAAGAGGTACAATTTCAAGTAAAATAAAATGCTATAAGATACTAATCCATTTTAGGAAGTTTTTTGCCGCATCGTGGTGGAGAAGGGCCTCCAAGAAGAGCAAGGAACGCTCAATTAGAGGAGGGAATTTTGGATGAGATTGCTGAAAATCCCTCTAATAGTGGAAAAAAGCTGTCGGTTCAAATTCAGGCGACAAAGTGGGCCGTTCATGAGACCCTTCGAGAACAACTGATACATCCGTATCACGTCCAAAAGGTACATACCATATCTCCTGCTGTTTATCCTGCAAGAGTCAATTACGCAAATTGATTTTTACAACGATTTAGGCAAAATCCAAATTTTAGGAGTATTGTTTTGTTCACGGATGAAGCCGGTTTCACCCGAGACGGAGTAATAAATTGCCATAATTTGCATATCTGACATGAAGAAAATCCTCATGCAATAGTACAGACAAAACACCAACAAATGTTCATGGTTAACGTATGGGCGGGGATTATTGGGAATCATCTCATTGGGCCGTTCTTTTTTGAACACAGATTAAATCGTGCTATGTATTTGCAATTTTTACAACAAAGCTTAAACGGTTTATTAGAGAATGTGCCCTTAGAAATTAGAAATCAGATGTGGTTTATGCACCGGATGGATGGTGGATTATTTTTGAAATTGAGAAGTTTTCGAAAAGATACCCTGGCACGTCGATTTTGTTTTTAAAAATGGCTCTTTTTGACATACGACCCACATTTGTGATGTCATCGTTGTTCGAGATATGCGTCATCGATGATTTTTTTTAAATAGCAACCCCCAATTTACTTTTCGAAAGCACTGTATATGCTGCTAACACATAAGAATTTTAATAGGTAAAAAGTTACGTCTTACACACATCACCCTGATTACATTTTTAATGCTTATATTGTAATTGTAATAAGTAAGTATTTGAACCCCCCCTCTGACAAGCAAATAGCATATTTGTATGTATATTCTCCCAAAACTACTTTGCAAAATGTCAATTTTTGTCACAGCTTCTTTATTCAATTTCTATATTTACTCTTTACCTAACTGACGTTCTTTGAAATGTTTCCATTTGCTTATTTAATGTTGTAATTTTAATGTTGCCTAAAATCATTTTTGATGTAAGTATTAATCATGTTATTGCTAAAATGATGCTGAAATGATGATGCAGAAGCTGTAACAAAAATAGTGACATAGTTTACATAATTGTGGGGCCGTGAAATGTGAAAGTGAGGATTTATTTAGTGAGGTAATGTGAATGCAGATATGCAAAACTACAGCTTCCAATTTATTGTGATGAGATTTCGGCGATGCGAGCCACTAGAAATAACATAACACCAATTCAATGTAAATACCTATGTTTCACATATTTTTGCATGTATACACCATAGTCCGGTCCTAATAAACCGCCAATGATACAATTTCCGACGTCTAGATCACTTCTGTTAAGTAACGGAGATACAAAAAAGAAAAAACTGCAATGAATAATCTTGTAAATATGCTTTTTTATGATATTGCGTCTGATCAGTCATTATACTTTTCTAAGAATCCTGATGAAGTATGGATTCTAAAACAATTTTCGAGTGTTGTAAAAATGTACGTAATGTAAAAGTACGTAAAAAATACAATTATTTACTGATCTATTAACTAATTATTATTATTAAATAATAGTATTTGTAGATGGATTTAAATATGTTACCTACTAATTACTGCCAGTAAAACTTAATGTTTTAAAATAATTGTTGCTGTTTTATAAAATGTACGTTATTAAAAATAAGCAATTTGTTAATCTGATAGCTTAAAAATGTGTTTTCTACGTTCATGCAAAAAACAAAACTTTATTGAACTATATTTAGTTTATTGCATTCATCTGTCATTCTACTACAACGTTTTATCATCATGACAAACATAAACGTTCAAATCAACGTCACATTTTCCTAGACTTAGCGTCATCTAATTAATATTTTTTGGTTTTTGCATGAACGTAGAAAAAATATTGTATGCAACTCGTACAAAAAGTACTTATTGCACTCGACGTGTTGGACAATTTCACGTCGCGTGCAATAAACACTTACTTTTTGTACTTGTTGCATAAACAACTATTAAAAAAACAGTTTCAGTACTATTTTTAAAGCGTCCGTTCAATAACCGTGACATTGACCTATATTATAAAATAAAAATATCGCATAGATACTGCACACAATACATGAAACCAGACTAGGATGGACGATGGATATGATATGTTGAGTATCTTCTAAAGGGTTCCACAGTTACGTTCGATCAAAATACGCCTTGCTGTAAGTTTTCTGTGTTAGTACTTTTAAAACTGTGTCTAGATTTCTTATACACAAATTGTGCCCGACAGTGGTCAAAATCAAATTTACATTTCTGTTTCCCATTCTATTGTGCAGAATTGTTTGTATCCAATTTTTTGTATAGTTCATGAACATGCATGCAATTATTATTAATCAAAATGTGTCGTTTTATATAAAAAAATATACAGATATGAAAGAGAGAAAGCAAGTTTTCTGTGTGATTTTTTACTGAAATCGAATTAGAATTTGTTTAATGCAGGGTGGTATTTTGTGGAATGTGTTATTCTGTATAAGTGTATAATAACTTTATAAAGGTCAGTTTTCATTACCAAGTGTGTGTGGTATTATGAAAAAAATATGTATATACTCGCGACAAGAATTCAGACGACTTACGTCATACAAACAAATGAATAATTTACAAAATTTTCATCAAAATATTTACGAAACTGCAACTGATAGTAATAAAACTATATACTACACTAAAAGTTTGCATTATATATTGCACTAAATTCCAAAAAATTATTGTTTTTAACGCAACCAAATATCGAAAATTACGTTGACAATAAAAACAAATGTGTAACGTCAGCCGTGACGTAAGACGTCTGAATTCTTGACGCGAGTATACAAATTAAGAAAGAGCTAATATGTTTAAAGCTTGTTTTTTTATCAAAAGAAGACGGCGACTGCAAGAAAACGATATCAGATGAATTACCTCGATAGACACGTACCGCATAAGAAAATGTTTTTAAAATTAGTTCAACATTTTAGAGGTTAGAAAAGTAAGAATCTTGAACCAAATGTTTTAAATGTCGTAGAAGAAGACTCTAAGTAAGTAAAAATGATTAAGTATGTACTTATTTATTATTGAGTTTTCTGTTAGTTGACTTGTTTCTGTTTTATAGTGTGATATCCGTAAAAGAATACATTTTTTATATTTTGTTTATATGGCATAATAAAGTGAACACCCACTACAAACAAATGTGTGTGTCAAAAAGTAGTGTCTCACGAGTGGCGTGGGCATTTTGCTTTCTAATAGAACTTCTTTTCCCATCTTCCATTTCAATAATTAAATATGGCAACAATGCTTGTGACGCTGCAACTAGATATGCTCAGCGCCGGTCCAGTGGTGTACTATGAAAATTGTGAAAAAAAGGCAACAAATAAAAATCAGTTTTTGTGACAGAATTTAAGAAAATAAACTTATGATATGTGTTTGTAAAGGTCACCCCCCCCCCCTCCAAACCGGATCCCCCTTCAAAGTTACACCCTGTATAAATTCATGTCAAGAGACTATTATTATAAAGTTTGTATATATTATAATAATAATAATAATAATAATAATGTTTATTTGGTATTAGCATTTGAAATATATAAATCATGCGACAATAGACAATCAATAAACATAGTGACGTCAACTTAAGTTTAAACATAAACTTGTTGTGACCTACATAGCTAAAAGATATTTAAAGATTCTTTCAAAAAAAGTAGTAGTTGTGGCTGTGTGAGGAAGGTGATCGCAATCCTTTTGTTCTAATGTTTAAAGTGTGAATATCACTCCTAAATAAAATGTGAACAGTACATTTAGTTTGGAAATGTCTTCGAGTTGCCATATTTAGCCAGTTCAGATCTGAAAGTTTATATGCAATATGTTCATATTTCCTGATACCGTATACAGGGTTAACTATGAATGAGTACAAATATTTTAAGAGGGGATAGAAAAAAATAAGAATTAACAGAATTTCCTTTCAAAAAATTTCCAAACTTATTTATAAAGCGAAAAAAATTTGTTTTCGATATTATATTAAATCCTTATTTAACGCTGCCAATGCGAGAATCAGAGTATGCAACCAGCAAACAACCGTCATGCAACAGTCGGCCACAGTCGGCAGTCGGTCCAGTCGAGTCGGTTCGCTGTCATGTTATAATTTAATTCCTGTGTTTACGTTGTAGTTTTGTGTTTTTCTTCAGTATTTAGTGCCTTATTTTAATTTTAAACATTTTATACTTAATAAATAAAGGAATATGTGTTGGCGACGAGCTATATTGTGGGAAAATATCTATCCCACAATATAGCTCGTCGGTTTGTTTTTCTAGGTTATGGGACAAGACTGCAGCGGGTGTTAAATGTTTTCTGTTATCTATTAGAACCTACCTACTCATCCCTTTCTTCGATTTTGTTATAATACATAGGCATTGTATTTAACTATACCTACGGGAAGAGTGTTTATCGGTAGTGAGTGAAAATGTAGTTTTACCAGTTTGTAACCAAATAATGAAGAACGAATGCAAAATACTGGAGCTAACTGGATTAACTGTTACCTACCTATCAGGTATTATTACTAATAAGAATGTTAATTTTTGTAGTCTCTGCATTTAGAAATACTGCAAACGACCGCATGGTAGTATGTTGACAGATGTAATGTCAACAAACTATGGATCTAAGCCATAAGCCATCTCAGTCGATACTCATCATAGGCGCCGACTTTCTGTAGGAAAAAAGGGTTTTGCCCCATTTTTTTAATATCGAGCTAAAATTCTGGAATACCTTTTTTATTGTCTTTTAGGGCTCCCTGAGCACGTGGTTAAAATTTTTGTACTTAGTCATAGTTAACCCTGTATAAAGCGATTACACGAATTTTAAATGCTCTGAATGCGATCCCTACAACTTGGATTCAAGTAAGATCCATTGATCCATTTTGTTCCCTAAATCTCAATGATCCATCTTGATTTGATTTGAAAATTAAACCGAGGTTTTTTACGCTTTCAGATATAGGTAAATTTGTCCCATTAATTCGATGTTTTTAGTACGTTTCAAATTTTCAATATTATTTTTATTTCCAAATAAACTTGTAGCTCATTTTATCGAATTTAGGACCAAATAATGCTTTTTAGCTGCTCTATATCTTTCTTTCCACAATTTCCTGACCATCATTCACAATAAAATAACAAACAATTCATCTGGGCCATTGGTCATTTATTACATAAAAAACATCAATTGAAACTACGTACGTTTCGGGTTATACCCATCTTCACAGTTTACAACATTTAACAAAATCATCACATAATTATACAGGGTGTCTCATAATTAGCTGCCAACCCTGAACAGGCCGATTCTATGATCAAAACTAAGTAAAAAAGTTCATATGAACATGGGTCTGGAAAAGCTTCCTAAGGGCACTCCCTGTGCCCTTAGAAGAGGGAGGATTTTTTTGCAATATCTCTAAATCGCGTGTGTGTAACTTTTTCATCTTTCACTTTTCAACAAATTGGACAGCAAATTCCGTTTTCCCTAACTGTTTTACGTTAAAAAGGTACTCTTGTTTCAAATCGTTATCTTTAACGGTTTCTGAGAAAATCGCTCTTGAATTAATCCACTTTGGTCAATTTCATAGTAATTTAAACAAAATTATCAAGGTATTCTTATGTCAAAGTATTGTCAACCCGATTGCCAATTTAATAGTTCCAAGCGAAAAAAATGGAAGAGTTTACGCGTAATTCTAATGCCAGAATCAAGTTCGGCAGTCCCGAAAACCCCCGAGTAACGATTTCTGAGCGATTTTTCTGATATTTCAGTCGTTCCTATAATGGTGTAATGCATTTTCCGGCCCAGAACGCATTTTTCAAAAAATGGCTAAACCAGACGATATAGGCTTTTTTCCTGGGACCCTCCTGAACACAATGCAGAAAACTGCATCTCGATATCTGTTGTGCCTAAAAATTTCCCAACGACAACTCAGATTCTTTTGTTACCACAAAACTTTTTATTCCAGCAAAATCTGTATAACGTAATCCATTTTAAGAACACTTTTATTGAGTTTTGAGAAAAAAGTTATTATTGAAACTAAATATGTTTATGCTGCGTTCTTATACCGATATATTCTAATGCTTTTTCTGTACTCGTTGAAGGTAGTTATACTAGGATGGACAATAACACTGTGGTATGGTGAATATGTGTTTGCAGGGAAATTTCCTAGGGCTTCTCGCTAGGTTTTAATAGTATCTAAATTATTGTCGAGGTTGTAAAGATGTTTCTTTTAGTTTCAGTTTGGGGAAGATGCTGAGCCGCCTTAACTCCATGTATGCCATATATTTTATATTATAACTAATTTAATAAAGAAATATTTGAATGTAGTTGGTTATTTAATTCGATTAAATTTAAATTAGTGAAAGACCTTAGAATCAGAAAATTAGTAAAAATAATATTACAGAGGGTGCTATGTACAGAAAAGTGGATCAATAAATTCATCTAGTATTTTTGTTGAATATTTCTACCATTACAAATAGGCATACTTTATTACTCTTACTATTTTCTCCTGTTTTCAAGATATTTGCAGTTTAATATATAAAATATGAAATAATGTATTATTCAATTAGGTATTAAGCTAAACAAATACCACTTTATATTGTATGCATTAGTATTGTAAAGGATGTCTGTAAAAGGTCTATATATTACAGTATTCATTTTACCGTAGGTTCGTAACGCTAAAATGTTATGATTTAACCGACCTTATCTTAGAGCAAAAATTAATACGTTAAGAGATGTGGGTGTCTAAGTTATGATTTCTTCATCATAATTTAATCACCCCTAAACTATTAATGTTTGGTCTAAGATAAAGTCGGTTAAATGGTGTGTTTTGGAGTAATCTATGGTAGTATTCTAATGTAAAGATCATTTACCTCGCCTTTTACATACACTTAGGATGATGATATTAAAATGCAAATATCTTGAGAACGGGTAAAAATATCATGAATTATATGTTTTTTTTACTTAAAAAGATCCCTCTTCAATAATTTATTTTGGATATGTTGAATAAAAATATATAATATTTATTGATTCGCCTATCTGTAACTAACAGCCACATTTGGCTTTTATCATACGTTAAGTCTATTGTTTCTAGTGCCTCTGTTGGTTTAGTCACGAGACACTGTATATAATGTGTTTTGTTAGGAGGATGTAAACATATAAAGCAAAAGTAATAGGTACCTATGTTTCTTCATTGTTACTATTCAAATTTTCGAAACATAAAACAATAACTTTTAAAAAGCCTTTGTAAGACACATTATTTTGTTATTCTAACCCTATATTTTAACAATTATTCTCACATATTTCTCAATAAAAGGACAACAATTTTGTATGTAGTATTAAGTTTAGATTATAACAATATTTACATATACAGTTAAACTTAAGAAAATGCATATTTCTAAAGATTTCTGTACCTAAACATTTGTTTGATAGACCGCTTCTTCCATTATTTATTCGTACTTATGTACTTATTTTCAATTAACCTTACATTAAAATGGTCGTCACAAACATAAAAAGTTGAAATGATGGAGAGCTTTTCCTTCGCTTTTTCCTTCGTCGTGATTCATTATCATACACCACATTTTTCTTGTTTTTTCTCAATTTTTGGCACGGAGAAATATTTTTTATTAGGCGCTGTTCGGAAAGTATTTGTAATTGCACAATGCAATATTTTTTCCATTTTCCCTGTGATAATACATTTTCTGTGTTCATTTTGCGATAAAAGACAAACTAACTCTTCTACCTAACCTAAACGTAACTCTACTCGTACTGCGACTGCGTTGTCCGAATGAAAGCACAAAACAATTGTTTTGTGCCATAGATATATTAGTAAAGTGCATACAGGTGACGTCACTCCGGCAGGTGACGTCTCAGATATTCAATATGGCGGCCTCCGTTTTCTGGGGGCGTGGTTAGACTAAAACTTTAAATGCAGTTTTTGAGCTTAGTTTTTCATCAAATTATCTAGGACAAACGACATTTCGATTAAAATAATACATTCTTTCATCTCCATGTATTTGAAGAAATCATGCAATTTCCCCATTGAATGAGACGTCATTAAACAAGATTTTACGGCGGAGTTTATATAGTGAAGTTGTAGGTACACCAGTAAAACAATAAGGTAAAAAAATCAGTGATAATTTATTGGCATCAAGTTTACAGATTAAGAGCAAATACTATAGTGCTCTGTAAGTGAAGCGTACTTGGTTTAAATACTAATTAGTTATTAACAGTCACCATTTCCTGTGATATAAAAACACACTCCACGATTTAAAATGTAGCAAACTACTGTGTTTGACAGCGTTAAGTTTTTGGGACCAATGATTAGTCCCAAGTGTTGAAGAGTTTCAAAACCTATCAGTCCGTCAAAATCTTTACTGAAGTCAAATATAATTGCCTCCATTGTATAATTTGAATTGAATTCGTTAAAAATTGGAATATGCGCCGAGAAATAAGAGTTTTGAGAACCAGTGCATGTTGTAATAATGTTTGTTTCAGGATGAGTGCAATTTGGGAAGAACTGTGAAATTACAGAGGGATTAATGATGTTTTTTCCACATCCAGTATCTAAGAGAAGTCGAATAGGAGGGTTTTGAATTTGAATGAAAGAAAGTTTATTATTTTCAACATTATTCAAAAATATTGTTTTCTTTTTAAATTTAATACTGAATATTTTAATTATTTAGATAGAGGGAGAAAAACTGTATATTCATTTATTTAAGAAATTATTATTTTATTATTAACTAGGAATTTAGATTTTCTTAAGAAAATATATTTATCAAAGCCAATATACTTTTCTTGTTTTCGTATTAAATTAAATTGTTTTTGTTGAAATAGTTTTTATTTGTTAAGTACCTATTGTAAATATATAATATTTAATATACCTATGTATTTAATTCTGAAATTGCGATATAACTACTTACAGATTTATTGTTAATTAAGTAGTGTGATGTGAAGTCTATGATTCCTGATTCATAAATAATAGAATCTATCTTCAAAACCATGTGATATAAAACTGGTGTCGGCAAACGGAATCGGAATTGTTTCGTATGATCACCTAATAACTTCGTTTGTGTCGAAGTGACACAGCAGTGTCCACGGACTTGGTAAATCATAAATCCAACACCGTAGGAATCGAGTTCTTCGAATCCGACTCCTTTGCAACGACTCGTTCAGGAACAACACAGCCCTAGTTGCTAGTTCGAAAATGTATATTGTCTGAAGCTATTTATTTGTGGCATAATTTTAGTTTTTCTTTAGTTTTATTGGGTTTTTGACACACTTCTGAAAAAAATAAAAATTAATTAAATAAGCCCTTGCGCCAAACGGATCAGTCAAGGATTATTTTTGAAACTAAGTTTGTCTAACCAAAAAATCTCACACTGTTAAAAGCCGATAAGAAAAAAATAACAAAATTCACATCACTATCGCGCACTTCCATATTTTTGACGTTTCGTAAATCTCTCCGTTTTCGTTTTCAAAATAGTAATAAAAATATTAAACGTATGTCAAGTTTGACAGTTTAAAATTTGTTTGTTTAACATCGATCATTGTTGGCTACAGTTGTATACTCGTGAAAAGAATTCAGACGACTTACGTCATACGAACAAATGAATAATTCATTACATTTTCATCAAAATATTTAAGAAACTGCAACTGATAGTAATAAAACTATATACTACACTAAAAGTTTGCATTATATACTGCACTAAATTGCAAAAATTATTGTTTTTAACACGACCAAATATCGAAAATTACGTTGACAATAAAAACAAATGTGTAACGTCAGCCGTGACGTAAGACGTCTGAATTCTTGACGCGAGTATATCAAGAAGAAGTAACAATAAAATAAAAATCATTTAACATCTCTATGGAAGCAGAAAAACAAATTTTACACTGTCAAACTTGACATACGTTTAATATTTTTATTACTATTTTGAAAACGAAAACAGAGAGATTTTCGAAACGTCAAAAATACGGAAGTCCGCGACAGTGATGTGATTTTTGTTATTTTTTACTTATTTGTTTTTTTTCAGTGTGAGATTTTTTGGTTATGCAAACTTAGTTTCAAATATAACCCTTGACTGATCCGTTTGGCGCAAGAGCTTATTTAATTATTTTTTTCAGAAGTGTGGCAAAAACCCAATAAAACTAAAGAAAAATTGAAAATGTATGCTTGCTTACTTTTATGCAGATTTGATTGAAATATGAGTGAGGATTGAAATATACCCACTATGGATAAAATTATTTAGATTGTGAACCGTGGCAACGTCGGAACTAAAACTATAATTGTCTATCGTACAGACGGAAAGACATCAACTTTTCGATACTGTATAAAGTGGTCAATAATGTAACGTAATAAGCTAACTTTTACGGTAATCGCTTAAAAAATAATCAGTACATGATGATATTCTCCATAAACAAATTAATTTACTGAAATACTCTTTCCCTTGGGATGTACATAAACCGAATAATTTAATCCCAATTGGCTATTTCGTATGTAATTTCCTTAACAGCAAGATTAAATTATTTATCAGCTAGATTTGGTTGACGAGCATATTTATTTTTGTATTATGTTTATATTATTAAATAAGTAGAATGAACCAAATGCCATTCCATTTGATAGCGTATTTACGAATTCAAATCGAAAAAATGTTTTTTACACTGGCTGATTTTTATATGTATATTAAAATTTATTATGTCCAGAGAGAACTTATAAGAAAAATGTAATCTATATTAATTCAATAATCTGAATCATTAATGTACTAATATATTTACCATAGCGTTACTGTTGACATAGTTATTAACGTATAAAATATTGGTCCACCACATTTTTCTACAATTTCTATGTTCTTGAGTAACTAAAGCATTCCATTGAGGTCCTTTTCCCATATGTATTAACCATGTGCTTTCAAAAGCTAATATTGCAACTAATGTTGGTGTAAGTCTGAAAGAGAAATATAAATTTAAATTATTTTCTTATTCTTAGATAAGGAACAGAAAGGAATACAATGATAAAAGTATAATCATAAAAATTAATACAAATAGAGTAACAAAACTATATCGAGTTTGTCCTAAACGGCCCCCAACTTCATCAAAACTTCAAAGATATTCATCCTATGACCGGAGAGGCCTAACAATTTCCCCGAATTTAAGAAACACCCCATGCACCCCTACAATGACATTGCGTGAGGGCCAATGTAGGTCAAGATGGTCCCCTGAAATCTCGGAAAAATCACTCAAGTGAGTGGCAATAAAATGGCATGAAGGGCATCTTAAAGCAATAGTAACAAACCTTTTGAGACGGAAAAAGGACAAAAAATGCAAGAGAGCGCTATTTGCACGTTGCTTATCAGTTGCATCTGCAACGTAATTGCGACATTGCTAACAGTGAAGAATAATGGAGCACTTGGAAATATTGGATTCGACCAGTTGCAGAGGCTACTACCCTTGACTATATACACTAAGACGAGTCAATCTAATGGGAGACCTTGTTGGCCTGAATGGGAAACCAACTCTCGCGTAATGGGAAACGAACTCAAAAAGAACGTTTACGCTTGGACTATTTGCTAATAGATGGCGCAATATTAGGTACTAAAATGACATGAATTTGGATATATAATTTTGAAAGCTCCTCCCATCGAAGATGATTGGTTCATACATATTATGTTATGTACAATCGTTTGCAATAATAATGACATTCTTTAAATTGAATTTTGCTATTTCTTTTGAACTGCTGAAGTATTTGTAATGAAATCTACTTTCAACTTTTAGCATTAGTAATTAGTTGTTTCACTTACCAATATAAATTTAATGAGTTTCTACTCAGAACTTCGAGAAGTTCAAAAACTGTTTTGAGAGAGTGCCATTGTTATTTCAAAAGCTTGTATGTATTCATAACTTTAATGACATTCGATAGGATTACTGTTTATTTTATTATTAAGTGAATGTGTTAGTCATGAGGAAGCAGGCAGGAAATAAATGATATTTTTTAAAATGTAATAAAACTAGATGAAACATTCCAGGAATAAAACTTTTCCGCGCAAGGCGAAAATCGACTATAATGATAGATTTTGAATTCTGATAAGTAATTATAGTAATTTCATCACGATTTTTAATAAAAAAAAAATTACAGAAGTGCAGCTATCCAGTTCATATTCACTTTCGCGTATCAATGAAAGTCAAAGCTTAAAATATATTAACCGCCAGATAACACTTTTATCATACTCCTCCAGCTTTGGTAAATTCAAGTGAAGAAGTCATTCAATACGTGTCGATAAAAATATACAGGGTGAGCCATTAATAAGGGGACATAGAAGAGGAGTAACATCATTGGGAGGAAATATGAAGATAAAGTTAAATATATCTTCGTAAAATATTTCTGTAGAAAAAGATACAAGGTGTCAGAGTTGAAATATTTTTATTTGTGTTTTCTTTTTTTGTATTAACGCAAGTATTTCTCAACTGATTGTCACCAAATTTGGTAGGGAAATATTTTGAGAAAAATAAAAATAATTTAAGTATTAAATCAGTTTTGCTAATAAAGGGCGCCGCACCAACAATGACTAATGATGAATTTTTCTCTTATTTTGTGTTGACAAAACATTTTGATTCGGTTGACTACAAAATTGTATCCGAACTTCATTTCTACGTAAAAACATAGAACTGTACACTTGGTAGAGTAGAACTTGATAATTTCTACCAATTTCGAAAAAACTGCCATAAAGGTTTCTGCTGATACGCGACTTCAAAAATGCTATTGAAATTTAATTCAAAAAAATTAGTAGGTATCAATGAGTCGTTTATTTTTTTTAAATGTCCAGAGTAATTTTTGAAAAAACTCATATTTGAAAAAAAAATATCTACATATTTACTTTTATTGACAAAAATAACAACAGAGCAGTAAAAACAACTTAGTCCTTGAGCAAACTCTCTCTACTTCTACATGTCTTAATTAATTAAACTAATTATTACAGCTAATTACAGAAAATAATAATAATAATAATAATAATATCTTTATTCCTTAAGACAAATATATACATTTGTATCGGAATTGTCAACAAAAAAGAAACAAACATGTTAAAATATAATATAACACAAACATTTAAATTAATAAATTTAATTATTTACATTTAAAATAATCGTCAACAGTATAAAAACATTTTTCTAACAGATAAATATTAAGTTGTTTTTTAAAACATGATAGATTTGGAGAATCTTTTATAAAATTTGGCAACTTATTATACATATATAAACCCAAGTAAGGTGGCGACTTAAAAGTTACATTGTATTTAAAATGTTTAATATGATATTTGTTTTTTTGACGTGTATTTACATTATGTATATCACTATTTAAAACAAAATCCTTTCTTTTTGTAAAAACAAAAGTACATAGTTCATAAATAAGTATACAAGTTAATGTTAAAATATTAAATTTTTTAAAGAGCATCTTACATGAAGTGTTCTGCGAAGCTCCATAAATACATCTTAAGATCCTTTTTTGCGCCTTAAATACACTCAGTGACTGAGCTGAGCTACCCCAGAAGGATATCCCATATCGTAGCCTAGAAGACACTTGAGTATGGTATACCTGAACAAGTTGATCAATTGTCAGTACTATTTTTAGGTTACGAAACAAGTAACAAAGTGAATTCAATGTAGAAGTCAATTGAGTACAATGTAATGACCACGAAAGGCAATCATCGATCATGATACCCAAGAATTTGATATGATCAGAAAATTGTAGTATATTGTCGTTTAATTTAATATTTAATTGAGAACAATTCTTTTGCCTATTATGAAATCTCAGGAGATGAGTTTTATCACAATTAAAGTAAAGATTATTTTCATTGTACCAGTCACTAATAATTTTAAAAACATTATTGCATTTCAATTCTAAAACATCATCATTTATGGCAGAAATTAACAAACTTGTATCGTCCGCATACATAACACAAAAATCATTTTTAATTACCATATCTAGCTCATTTACATACAACAAAAATAAAATAGGACCAATAACAGATCCCTGAGGAACTCCTACACTGACATTAACCTGTTTCGATTTGCAATTTCCTCTGTTTGTAATATTAACATATTGTTTACGGCAAT
Organism: Monochamus alternatus; assembly: GCA_037114965.1. NCBI lineage: Eukaryota > Metazoa > Arthropoda > Insecta > Coleoptera > Cerambycidae > Monochamus > Monochamus alternatus. The sequence goes on along the minus strand of CM073427.1, from coordinate 57,957,931 downwards.
TTAAAAATGAGGCAACCCAATTATAAGCTACACCACGGATACCATATTTATCTAGTTTACATAATAATTTTTCATGGTTAACACAGTCGAATGCCCTGCTGAGATCACAAAAGATCCCAACAGGGCACTCGCCAGCCTCCAAGTACTCAATTAGTTTATTATAGAAGAAATAAACAGCAGTTTGTGTAGACAAATTAGAACGAAATCCGTGCTGATTTTTTGAAAATATATTACATTGATTTAGAAATTTTAGCAAGCGATCTAAATAGCTATATTCAAAAATTTTAGATAAACCACATGGAATAGTAACAGGCCGATAATTTTCAGCTAATTGAGGATCATGTTTTTTGTAAATGGGCACCACTTTACCCGTTTTCAATAATTTCGGAAAAGTTCCTGTTGAGAAAGATAGATTTACAAGAAATGTAATTGGTTCTATTATAAAATCAAGTATCTTTTTTAATAAATGCATTGGAATATCGTCAGGTCCCGATGAATGTTTATTTTTTAATTTGGTTTTTAATAAATTTAGAAGTTCTTCACATACAAATGGTTCAATGAAAAAAGTTAAACTGTTGCAAATAGGATAATGTTCACTATTTGCATTGGTTTTTGGTATACTATTTATTATTTTATGTGGTGCGTCTATGAAGAAATCATTTAAAATATTAGCCACCTCATAAGGATCGTCACATAGTTGTCCTTTATGAAGTATATTGATGTTTTCATGTACCTTGTTTTTATTTGTTAACTCTCTCACTACATTCCAAGTGGTTTTCGATATATTATTAGAGTTTAATATTTTATTCTGATAAAATAGTTTTTTGGTTTTTTGCACAAGAAGATTGTGTTGATTTTTAGCATATCTATAGCAATTATCTAATTCAGGGTGCATCATTTTTAATACGTATAAATCTCTTAATTTTGAGCTGGACACTTGAACTTCATTGGAAACCCATCTTCTAATATGCCCAGAATTTCTATAATACACTTTTTTTAAAGGAAATTGAGTATCGAAATGATAGAGTAAAGTTCTATGAAAACATTCATACGCTTCATCAAGTGAAATCTTAGAATAAATATCAAGCCAAGACTCTTTCTGTAAAACAGAACACAAACTTTGTATCGACTCGTCACTAAAAAATCTCTTAAATTGATATTCTTTTGATGTATTATTTACATATTTGTTACCGATTTCAAAAAATATTGATTTGTGATCTGATACATTATTGTCAATGACACAGGCTACGTTATTAACTGTTAGAGTAGAGAAAATATGATCAATTGTAGTTGCAGTATTGTAAGTTACCCGAGTAGGCCATCCAATCACTGAGTGCAAGTTAAAGGAAATTAAAATGTTTTGTAAACGAACAAAATTATCTGAATAATTCGAACGCAAGTCAATATTAAAATCGCCACACAAAATAATATTTAATGTAGGCTTATATAACAATTCTAAGACCTTATTTATGTTCTCTAAAAACAAGTTCAAATTGCCACTAGGTGACCTATAGCAAGTAAGAATAATAGAAACTATGGATTTTTCTTTCCATAAAACCCCACATACCTCTAATCAATTTTCAATATGGCAATTTTCTAATGCTCCTAAGAGATTTCCTCACGTCGAAAAATACATTTGTTGTTTTAGATCAGTTTTCTGGAAAACGGTAGGAATTTCGTTAACAAAAAATAAGATAGAAATTGTCATCATCTGGCAATGGTCTATCTGTTTTAATAGGTACTCTACATAAATTATGATTGCTTTTCTTAAAATATGTTTCCCTACCAAATTTGATGACAATCGGTTGAACGATCCTAGTTATTAAAAAAAAAAAACTAAAAAACTTATGTAAACCTGTATCTTTTTCCACAGCAACATTTTAGTAAGGCATATTTAGCTATATCTTCATATTTTGCTCCAAAACTGTCATTCCTACTCTGGCACATTATTAATGGTTCACCCTATATAGTACTTAAAATAATAAATAAATTTTGAAACACATTCTTTTCTGATGAGGCCTGTAAAGTTCACAAATTATTTTTAATAAAAACATTAGCGCATGTAAATTTATTTAAATTTGCATGCGCAAATGTTAAATTATTTGAATTTTTAAATTAATTTAAATTTAATTTTAATTTAAAAATTACTCTTCAAAAAGACTACAATATAATATTTATTTCACACCATCACAAAATTATACTTATATCAAACATTGAAAAAAGATACTTGGTGTTTTAGAATTTTTACTAATGAATTTTTCGCAAAATAATAATGCATCTTATGCAGTAAGAGAAACCCACACGATAATCTGTAGTTCTATATGTCTCTTTATAGAAGTAGGTATGTCGAATTCATTTGAATTATCTTAATGTTTAAAGGGAAAGGAAAGGAGGAAAGGAAATAAAACAGAAAATGTAAATTTTGGCATATCGCTGAAAACTCTTTTAACAATCTTATTTTTCTGTTTTTTAAAAATTAATTTACAGTTCATATTCTTACTTCTCTAACGCAATAAAATAAACTGCTTATGTTTCAAACTTTATGATCTGTGGTTTGAATATAAATATATTGCCACAATCTTATTATTTAGGCAGATATATGAAAAAGGGTCACGCGGCCACGCCCTCGAAACGCCTTCGCAGTTTTTTGCAGATGAAAATAGTAGCGCTTTATTCCCTTCGTTTGAATAAATGCGTATTGTTACACAGTACGACATCTAACAGAAATTATGATAACTATTTAGGTCTTTATTAAGGACTGACTCTCTTGGTGTAAATACTCAAGGCTACTACTCACTGCTCGCTTAGAGGATCATCGTTCTTTGAGAAGCGGCTTTAACTGTAGATGTCGTAATTCCAACAATATGTAAGGAAATCAATATGTGGGCAAGCCCATGAGTTCTGATCGCAGATCCGCCCTGACAGCCTTCAGTTATCGAGGCCATGGCAAATAATTCGAAAAACTCTAGTAAATTAAATAACGTACTTGCATTTAATGTTGATTGCGGTTTTTTCACTATAACACCTATATATTTAGTTGTGCAATAATTTTAATTAATTAATTAACTTATATATGAAAATATTGGTTGTCTTAATTGTACTTTACTTATCGGCTGCATCTGCAAATGCTGCGATCTATTACATAACTCTATTTAGTTATTTATTGTGGCATTTCTTCAATATAATATGCATCTGGTAGTGTAAAAGTTTTTTAATTATTCCTTTTAAATAAACTAAATGGGAATGTATTTTAAAATGTAAGATTACTGTATTTGCATGTATCTATCGACTGCATCTACAGCTGCAGAATAGTCCGTAATCAATCGATCATATAGTATTTATTCTATAATTTAAATTCAGCTGGTCTTCCGTCCTAATGTTTAGGTTAGCCGAGATTAATTATAAAGCTATTAATATAACGGAGCTGACTAAATCTAATGTCCCTTAACACTAGCTATAAGTATATTAATATCGATAAATCCTTATCTAACCTATATATTAATCAACGCCAAAACTACATGGCTACATATTAATTTTGCTACCTTCTTACCTTATATATCTGTTGATCAAAGTCAGAATCACGTGCTTCATACTTATATTCTTTTTTTCTTCTACCGTTTGAAAAAAGTGAAAGGACAACAGCCAACCAGAAATAACAAAGAAAGTTTGGACTACATATTGTCCATTTGCTACAAACATGTTTAGAACATTATTGGTAATCTGAAAATTATAAATATTTTATTTTAGTTAGGTATATCAGGAGAAGCTTAATTTAAATTACAGAATTGAATGAAAATTTGTTGTTTCCAAATATTTCTGATTTATGTAAATTTAGAGTAGTATGCATGTTTTCGAGTGGAAACAAAAATGTAAATCATAAAAACAACAATTAACGCAGGTGCAATTTTAGTTTCAACAAAGATCTTGATAAATGTCGAATAAACTGGAAATCCATACTGTTGGAAACATGAGAAACAAGGAATTAAACACACTATTAAGTTACTCCCTTTATTATAATTGTTCACAAAAATTTATTCAAAACACTTAAACACTCAAAACTTAGCGGCTAGTTATTGTGAGCGTGCAAATCACACTGTCTTGTCTCCACGACCGTTAGCGGCCAACGCCTAAGCACAGTATAGGGAGACCAGTCGGGCCGAAATAATAAGTCGCGCATAGCAGCTCGCGCATCCATTTTAAGCTGCAGAGACCTCAGTTTACATCCAACTCTGGGAGTGCGAACATCGGTTATACAGAGTCGTATTAAAGCATTATTTTGAGTCTGATCGAGGTACGAGTCGCTGCGCAGCAGTTAGATGTTTAAATTTATCATCTATAAATAGTAATTTAAGTTTCTTTAAATTTGCTAAAGACATAAATAAGTAATAAGTAATCTATAATATACTATATACAAACCATAAATGATATTTTACTGCTATTGACTTACCTATTAACTTATTTCTTAAGTATAACATTGGAATAAAAATACTTCTCATGAAAGTGAAGTTTAAAATATACATATTTATATTATTCACAAATACAAATTTTTATTTTAGAGCAAAGTTCTGTGCAGAGGCTTCTAATAGAGAAGATTTATTAGAAAAGCTGCTCAGGATTAGTAATAGTTCATACAAACTATGTCAAATACATTTTTAAAATAATATGTTTTCTAACGATTCCCGCAATAGATTACGCAAAGAGGCCGTTCCAACGTTTCCTGCACAAGACGGCTCATCTTCAAATTATGTAGATGATCATATTTCTTGTAGTCACTATAATGAGAGTAAATCTTAAAACAAAATAATAAAAAATATTTTTTTTCCAAATTTACATTTTACTGCACTTTTAACTCCAATTTAACAATTTTCAAAGTTAAGTAAACATAATTTCTCTGTTCTGAAAAATACTTGTCTTCTGGTTTACGTAGATCATTTAAGACGAAAAAAAATCATAATAATTTATTTGTCCCCTAACTTCAAACGTCAAATTTTAAATTTAAAAAAATCCCAAAAAAATGTAATTATCACTAATAACAAAAAAAGTAAGTAAATAAATAAAAGTGTTTTGTAGTGCAATAATATATATTTTAAACTCTTTTTTTTAAAGAGTCCAAAGAAGTAAATTTTCACACTGTATGTTAGTAGCAGTAAATGATGTATAGTACATGTTGAATTACGCATTTATAACTGTATAATGAATTATTACATAATGTGGATAGATATAACGTAAACTTTCATGTGGAATAACTACGCTTTCACGCACAAATAAAAATTTCTTATTCCGGTCCTGATCACCGATTCTGTCAATTCTATCAGATTTCACATTTCGAGGTCACCGCAGAAACTGAAATCAGTTCAAAGTGCCGACAATGGAGTGAAACTGCTGGTCTACCTATGCTGTGGCCTAAGCGTAAATTATAAAAGCTGCATAGCTAACATTGTCAAAATATATTTTTTCTAACATTAACATATAAGAAAGTTACATAATGTACCACAAATAATTAATAAACATAAATTCCTAACACGGTCTAAACCTACGAACAAACATGTTTTTTACAAGATAGAGTTTCTCCATATTATGCTCGGCAAATGCAGGATTTTTTAAATCGATCTTTCCTAGAAAAATCGATTGGTCGTGGAAATGACGCGTCCATACCGTAGCCACCTCGTTCGCCGTATATAAATGCGGATGATTTTTATTTATGGGGCAACGTATTTGTGAAGCTTTCGATGCCATACGAATTCAACATGAAAATTTTCAGCGTGTTCGAATCAACTTTCTAAGAAGACTACGTGCCTGTAGGCCAGGATGGACAATTTAAGTCTTTACTTCGCATTCGTAATTAAGACTTTTTATAATTCAAAGTTATAGCCTAAAATTGAAAATAAAAATTTATTTTCTTTACTCTTTTGCTTCCTTTTGATTAGTAACTGTAAGTACGTCCGTAGGTTCCTTTCAGTCTGGAGATTATCTCCATTACATAAAGTGACATTACAATGAAACGTTACATGAATCATACATTATTTAAAAAATAATTATTTTTGACTAATCTATGCAGAATTCGAAACAAAACGACATTTTTGTTTAAATTCTAATTCATAAAATATAATTTATTTATTTGCTTGATAATTTAAAGGAATAATAAAAAATCGAAATATTTATGTTGAGGGTTATGATAGTTAAAGACCCTTATGGTATGATTATTACCTACAATTTTCATTCCATTACTTAATCATAAAGAAAGTTATTATAAAAAATATCCAAATGAGAAGACCCCTTTCGAGGACCATATCTTAGTAACGTAGCTTCGGAGGACTAATGTTTATAGGAACTTTTTTTACTTTTTTGGCTCTACTTTTACCACCTAAAGCTTTGTACTAACTTTTCCAAACACCTTCTATAAGAATAGCTTATACAGGGTGTCCCATAATGATGTGCGCTCCTTTGGAGGGTGTGTTCCTTGGGTCATTTTAGGGGGGGTTCTTTCTATAAAATGTTTCGGTGTGAGCCCTCCTTTACGCGGTAAGGGCTTCTAAAAAATTATAAAATTTTCATTTCTCATTTTTTTTTTGCAAAAACGGTTAAACTTATAAATTTGAAAATCGGTGACTGCATTTAGTTAATTAAGTTATATTGTTGAGTACGATTTTTATTTTTACGAAATGTCTAAAAGGATGGCAACCATCAACCTCTGTTGTTTATTTAATTAGAACTTTTTATTCTAAACGTTTCTCGATATGAAAAAATTACAGTAAATAGAACATTCAATTTAAAAAATTTTCCCCCTCTTAGTATTTTTATGACAGCAGCCTACTACGTTTCATATGAATTATTTTACTTGCATATTCCACACCCGAGAATATGTACGTATGTGGTGTGTCTCTGCATATATATATATATATATATATATATATATATATATATATATATATATATATATATAAAAGGTAAAAATTATATATATCAGTGGACAAAAGCCCAACTGAGTAGTTAGTTTCACAAAATATTAATAAAAGTATATAAAAACTTTTACATAGAAGGTGAACATTATTCAAGTAGGTATTGTCATATTTAATTCATTGACAGGCTGTCACTTTTTATCAATGTCGATATTTAACTTCAAATAATTTTAATTTTTATAATAATTTTTATAGTTAGATATTTGATTCAATTTAAAGGAGGCCACCTGAAGAAGCAATCCTAAAAATGCAGAAATAGGTCAGATCTCATTTATTGTGGTTGAATTGCCAAAAAGTGAAGTTAGATATTTATAGAGTGTTTCATTAAAGCAGGTTAGTAAATTCGACTAATTTCTTTAGATAATTATTGAATAGAGCTTTTTCTGTGGAATTGTTCATTAGCATATACTCGCGACAAGAATTCAGACGACTTACGTCATACGAACAAATGAATAATTCATTATATTTTCATCAAAATATTTAAGAAACTGCAACTGATAGTAGTAAAACTATATACTACACTGAAAGTTTGCATTATATATTGCACTAAATTTCAAACAATTGTTTTTAACGCGACCAAATATCGAAAATTACGTTGACAATAAAAACAAATGTGTAACGTCAGCCGTGACGTAAGACGTCTGAATTCTTGACGCGAGTATACCTAGATGTTTGGTATCAGAGAACATACATATGACTTCATTGATAGGAATTGTAGGATATTTGATTTATATTAGCTTAAAATACCTTTCTAATACAGTAAAAAAAGTTACTTTCATTGTTAAGAATTTTGACATTATTAAAATCAAAATTGTGGTTATTTTCTATGGCATGTTTAGACAAAGCAGTACTATTGATATTTTGAACTCTAATATTATATTTGTGATTATAGATCCTTTCATGTAAATATTGTTTAGTTTGGCCAATATAAGTACAATTAAAATCGTTACAATTTATTTTATATACAACATTTGATTTATTGTGAACAGGGATAACTGGTTTTAAATTTGTAAAAAAATTTGTTGTTGTTGTAAAAGATTTATAAACGACATTAATATCAAACATTTTCAAACATTTTTTAATATTTTCCGATAGGTTTGCGAAATATGGTAATGAAATATATTTTTTATTATTTAAATTATTATTATTATTATTACGATTTTTACCATGATTATAAATACCATGAATTCTTTCCTTAATAATAAGATTATAAATTTTTTTGGATAATTGTTGATATCTAGAACATTTTTTATTTTTTTAAATATTTTTAGGTCTTTAGGTCTTATTTTTAGGTATTTTTAGGATTTACTAAACGAAAATGAAGATACATACGAATTGGAGCAGGAGCAGAGAAGGAAACGAAGCGAGCAGAATGCCTACCAAAGAGGAGGTGGAAGGATGTGTGAAACAGTTAAAAAATAATAAGAGCGCGGGGGAGAATAATACAAGCTGAAGTCATAAAGCAAGGTGGCAACGTTTTAATAGAAATAATATGGAGAATAATAACAAGAATATGGGTAGAAGAATGCCAAATGATTGGTATAGCGCCTTGATAGTACCATTGTATAAAAAAGGAGCCAAGGAAGATTGCAGCAATTATTGAGGAATAACACTCTTAGATGTTACATACAAACTATTATCGAGATTAATAAAACAACGGTTGGCTAGATACCACGATGGACAAGTAGGGAAGTATTAAGGAGGATTTAAAAAAGGAAGATGAACTAAGGTCCAGGTAGTTAATTTAATTATCAATTGTGCAGGGAACAGAAAGTATGTAATAGAAAAAGTGCAATAAGTGAATTACCTAAAAGTAACATTGACAAGTACAGGTGAGAAGGAAATAGAAATAGAAAAACGACTGACAAAAGGATGTAGAGCCACAAGTATGCTAAATAAGATTTTAAAAGCGAAGAATGTCTCTAGAACCGCAAAAATAAGATTGTACCAAACCATAATAAGACCTACTGTTACTTATGCGTGCGAAACATGGGTAATGAATAAAAAGGAAGAAACAAAACTGGAAGTATGGGAAAGAAAAATTTGGGGGTTTGGGGAGGGTTCGCGCAGCTTACTGCGCACGCCTCCGACGCTCCGTTTCCGAGATACGGAAAAGCAGAAGCCCCGCGCAGCAGCGTCGCGGATGACGTCCCCGCGTTTGTCGTCTTTTATTTTTCCGTATTTACTACTAATATCTACCATCGAAACTTCATTTTTAATCATTAGGTACACATCTTGCAATAATAATGACACTTCCTCAACACAACAGTTTTTGAACTTATGGAAATTCCGTGTAGAAATCTTATTAAATCTCAATTAAATGTTAAAAGTTGATAGTAAATTTCATTACAAATACGTCATCACTTTAAAAGAAATCGCAAAATTCATTTTAAAGAGTGCCATCATTTTTCCAAAAGATTGTACTTTGCTTACGATCACATAAAGGCCCGCATTTATTCTAAGAAAATCGGACGTAAGTAATATTAACAGATACCTAACTAAGTAGGTACTAGAATACGTTTTACGCGCCCTCGGCAGTCTTTAGTTATAAATAACCTAATAGTAGACAAACAAACCGGCGAACTTTCGAATAAACTACATATTATAGGAACATATATCTTTACCCGGCACAAATTTCTTTATTTAATTACTACAAAACGTTCAACATTTAAAAAATAGCCACTAAAAACGAGTAATAAAACAAAAAAATCACGAACGCAGATACCACGGTAAACAAGGTATTAATAATTATTATGACAACACAACCGGTTGCCTATCTCTTCAAATGTCACACTTGCGCGCTGGCTGACGTCAGCGTCAACGTCGTCGGCGATTATATGGGATTCGATATAATTTCGAAGGAAAATTATTCTTTACTTTATAAATAAGTTGGGGTGAGGGAGGTGGCGGGAGATGCCCGTCTGCCGCCCCGAAACGAGCTTCCGACTGTTAGTCTGTTGCACGTTTAGATCTCGTTTTTTGTTAAATTTCGAATTTTTTATACCTATCTATAAAGTGGAGCAGGCACTGACTCTTCAACCACGCCCGGTGCCCGGTCTTTATCAGAAAATCATAAATCATATCAATCAAAAATAGATATTTTTTTTATAAAATTTTGATCATAATATTCTAAATTATATTCTCTATCAGTTAGTATAATCGTTTTTAAAGAAAAATACATACATTTTATAACGGTTATTATATTGAACTTTTTGTATTACATAGGAGTAACGGAACATTCTAGAATATATATAGAGAGGGTATTCCGTAAAGAATGCACCAAAAAGCAAGGTTAGATTCTAGACGTCAAAATATTAGGATTCCGCCAAACATGCTTTAATAAAATGTCGCTCCTCTTCGGTATATAGGGTGTAAATGTTTTTTTTATTTTTAAAATTTATTTAACAATTACTGTAATTATCATCGAAAATATATGAAATTTTGGAACTGGGGGTTTTGTTTGACGAGAAATTCGAATTTGATGTCGTTTTTGCGACAGCTGGTAGAGAGTACAACAGTTCGACGCTTGGCGACTTCTGTCACTTTGATAATCCGACGCTTGGCGAAATATGCCCCGCTATGATAGGGAGAACAACAATTTGAATATTTACTCTGCTTTTTTTGATGCTTTCATTTTTTCTTAAATTTGACGAGCTTGTGGGGCCCGTCTGGGGAACAGGGGTCCCCCGGGTGGGCTAAAACGAGTTTTCGACTTCTGCTTTGTCTCCAATTTTGCGTGTTTTGACTGTTTTTTTTTTTTTGTTAAATTTCAAATTTGTTCCTCTATTCCGTTAAACGATTTACCTATTTTCCGTTTTCGGTTCAATTTTTTTCTTAAATTTGACGAGCTTGCGGGGTTCGTCTGGGGGACGGGGTCCCCCGGGTAAACTAAAACGAATTTTCGACTGTCGTTTGTTAGTGTGTTTCAATTTTTGCCTATTTCGAATTTGTCGAGTTTCCGAGGGGGGGGGGGGAGGTTGTCAGACGATGCAGGTACTCCTATTTAGTACATCTTGAATTAGGTTTAGATATACTCTAAATTCTGCTAAGACGTTCCATAAAAAAGTTTTAGCTGAAAATAACACCAGCGTCACGCCTAATTAGCGCCCTCTAGCAGCTTTCGCAAAAACGACATCAAATTCGAATTTCTCGCCACCCAAAACCCCCAGTACCAAAATTTGATACATTTTCGATAACAATTACAGTAATTATTAAACAAATTTTAAAAATAAAAACAAAATTTTACCTGACCCTGTTTATCGAAGAGGAGCGACATTTTATTAAAGATTAAAGCATGTTTGGTGAAATCCTAATATGTTGACGTCTACAATCTAACCTTGCTTTTTGGCGCATTTTTTACGGAACACCCTGTACTTATATATTTTTAAATTTTTCAAAATTAATAACCCTTAGCTATGCGCAAACGGTGCTTTTAGAAAGTCCGAAACTATAGTTACTTGTCTACATAATTACTTTTTTAAATATCTTCAATTTACCACAAAAAATCACTATTTTTCTCATCGCAGAAATACTGCGCAATAACTCGTTTTTCGAAGAATAATAGGTTTTCATGGAAATTTTTGGAACAGATCATACCTCGTTACTTAACATATATCAAAAATTTACCGATCAAGTGATTACCTTTACAAAATAACGTTTCTATTAACGTTAGAACAATTTCGAATGTCCTCGAATTTCTAGAAGAATTAAATTTTCTTCAAAACTAAGCAATTGAACCATCGAGAACGTCGCCCGCGGCGAAGTCTCTGTCTATAAAAGCGGTCGCGTATAAACGTAAGGTGGGTTTCTTCCGGCGTTTTCCGTTGATCTCAGGGTGGTTTTCGCGGTTTCGGGAATCAATCCAGATTTCCTGAACGAGGTGTAGTTTTCGAAGTTGGAGGTTGGGCGCCAGGAATATATTGTAATATTCCAAATTGGTGGTGAAAAATCGTGCCTAGAAGAGGCGTAGAAGAGTTTCTAGGCGAAAAGTTGTAACACTGGCGAAGCACTAGGTTGTAGAACTGATAGGTGAAGAGATAAGGCGAAGCGAAGCGATGCGAAGCGTAGAAAAATAGAAAATAGGTTTATCGAAGCACTACCGAAGGGTGAAAATAACTGTGGCGAAGCGACGGCTTGCACTAATACTGCTCAAAGGAGCTTGTAGAAATTCTGCCAAAGGGCACACTGGTAAAATTGCCAAAGGGCACACAAAACACAACACTGGTCTGAGATAACTGATGTTCGCTCTGTGAAGGTCTGGGACGACTGATCTTCACACTATGATGGTCTGTGACGACTGATGCGTACACTGTGGCGGTCAGAGACGACTGATGATCGATCGTTCGAAACGCCTCGGTTTTAACCCCTCAGGTAGGGTGTCTATATAAATACTTAACCGCTTGGGCCAATGGGGTTGCGAGTTTGAGATTTTGCGCCAATGGGGTGCGTTTCTCGATTTGGAAAGTTTTAGCTGGCGCCGGGCTGTCGGCTCGATGTTCCAGAATGTTCGATCTCGCTGGCTGCCGTATTTTGTCTATAATTTTGATTATTTTTCGCCGTGAAACTCGCACGGAGCGGATCTATAACACGCGCTTGCGCGAGGTGCTCAGTTCTTTGTCGAGTGTTTTACCCGCCGCGTCGCGATTTAAATCGTTCGTACGGTATTCCAAACCAGTTGTAGTGCCGGACATTGCTCGAAAGTGCCAGAAATAATACGGAACATTCCAGTGAAATTACCGCGCGATATTTTTGTACGTTTTTTCCACCTAAGCAAGTGAAAATGGAGCGCGCCGGAGGAAGTGTGAATTCGAATTCGAAGTTCGATAAGAAATTCAACGACAGCGTCTTATCTCACCTAAGGGACGACGACGTAGACAGATACTGCAGGACGGACCTATCTCATACTCCGATTAGGTGCTATGCATTTCGAGAAACGGGGAGCAACCCATGCGAGAGAAACCAGACAAGAAATGAGACGTCCTGGCTAGCCATGGTCCTGATATTGAAATCGGCGGCGACAGTGGGCGGCGGCGGCGGGGGCAGCGGAGACGGCGGAGACGGCGGCGGGGGAGCTACTTTAACGGATTTCATTAGACCTGAGCATTTCGACGAGGTCGTGGGCGCCGCGAAGGAATTGAGCAATAAACGCCACGGCGTCGCGGGCGACGACGATGACGACGAATTCGGCATACCCTCCTTGGCTCTACAGATCGGTTTCGGCCTCAGAAGTTGCGCGAACATTCTCAGAGGCCGTGCCGTTTCAATATACATGGGTCCGCAAAGTAACGGTTGCAGAAATATGGAATTTTGCAAAAACGTTGTGTATTTTCTTATAATAGTTAGTTTATGTTTAGTGAAATAAACAGTACCTACGTATTTGACAGCTGTTCTCAGTGCACAAGTTTTCTTTCGCTATGGCTGGTTACTCTAACGCAGAATTATTAACAGACATGCATTTCATGTATGGTCGTGCTAATGGGAACGCCAACGAAGCGCGACGTCTTTATGTTGACGCTTATCCAAATCGCCAGATTCCTTCATAACCCATGTTTGGAAGAATTCACCAAAGATTGCGTGATACCGATTCCTTAAGCAAACAGTGCCAGTACCGATCAAGGTCAGTATCCACTCCTAGAGCAGAAGAAGAAATTCTAACATTGGTAGAGCAGAATCCAGGTACGAGTGTGCGGAGAATATCAGCCGAGGTAGGAATTAGTGGTCCTCTTGTTTGGAGAATCCTTCACGAGCAACTGCTTTATCCATACCATGTGCAACGAGTCCAGGCCTTAAATACAATAAATGATCATCAAGCACGTTTGATTTTTTGCCGCTGGTTTCTACGTCATGCTGCTGAAGGCCCTCGCTTTCTTGCAAACATTATTTTTACTGATGAGGCCGGGTTCACAAGAAATGGAGTGTTTAATTTTCACAATACGCATATTTGGACCAACTAAAATGCTCTAATAGAATCTGGACATCAGGCACGTTTTTCATTAAACATTTGGATGGGTATTGTAGGTGACAGGTTTCTAGGTCCTGTTATTTTACCAAACCGATTAACAGGCGCTGCTTACCTCAACTTTCTGCAGAACACACTGTATGAGTTCTTGGAAGACATTCCTTTGAATCAGAGGCAACAAATGTGGTTCCAGCATGATGGTGCTCCAGCTCATTTTTCCATGGCCGTTAGAGAGCATTTACACCAAACTTTTCCACATAGATGGGTAGGAAGGGCCGGATCTGTTTTATAGCCTCCAAGATCGCCTGATCTGAACCCTCTAGATTTCTTTGTTTGGGGATATTTGAAGATATTAGTGTATAGTACTCCTGTAAATAGCCTGGAAGAGCTGCAGCTACGGATTAATCAAAAGTGTCAAGAAATCCAAACCAAGGAGGGTGTTTTCGAAAGAGTTCGAATATCGTTGAGACGAAGATGTCATGCCTGCTTGTAAATTGACGGAGAGCACTTTGAACATCTTCTGTAATTTTGTTTTTTGTTTGTTAAAAGCTTGTCGGTTTATTCCTAATAAAATAAAATGTTTGAAAAACGAATAGTGGTCCATATCTCCGCAACCGTTACTTTGCAAACCCATGTTTATTAAGACTTTCCTGCTTATTTTGGTTCATACCACAGACCACCTAGACTGTACCCATGCTATTCAATACAACTATACCAATGAAGCCTCGACAGGGGAGCTGTGGAGTGTGTGCGGAAGTTTGGCTCCGCCCTCTTTTGACAGAGTCTGATTCAGTAAAATGTATATTATTATAATATTTTATGAAATTTTAAAAATGTTAATAATTTTTATTTAAAAGTAATGCGAAATAGAAAGGAATATATTTTTAATAAACTAACGTAAAATATTCAATTATGTTGAAAAGTTTTGTGAAATATTTTTAAATCAGGGTTTAAAATAAAATTCTAGTTATATTAAAATCTTTATTACTCTTTAAATAGTGTTACTTTATTTAATACTTGTTGCTTTGTGCCTTTTAAGAAATTGAATATTTTTGTTTTATGATTTATTCTTACATCCACATATTTTTCAGAAATTGTTCTAATAAGTTCTAATCACTGTGTAATTATGGGGATGTGCACTGTTGACAATTGTAATAGCCGATCAGATCGGAATAGTGATGAAATTTCATTATTTAGATAAGTAATGATCAGAAATAATGGAGCACGTTTTATGGCATTAAACAGCTCTGCGCAGATGTTGAACTGACATTTCCAGTGACGGCTCTGTGTTTTTAAGAGCCCATATGTTTAACAATTATTGTTAGCGAGGTAACAAGTGTTTAATGGTTATTAAATAATACCATGTTGGACATTTTGCTGATGCGTGTACTGGCATCTTGGAAAATGTAAGCGATGCGAAAATGGACAGTTGGGGGAAAAAAACTTAATCACGCTTGCAACTAGATCTAGGTTTTTGAGTTATTTTGAAAAAAGTTAATATGGCGTTATTCATCTGCAACTTTTTTATTTAGAGGACTTTTTTAAAGCTGAAAACACTTTTCCGCAGCAAATTTTTTCGAAGAATTTCACTGTATATATAGATTTTCAATGCGACGTTTCGGTTGCAAGAAAATTCAAATTCAATATGGCGCCCATACCAAAACATAAAGTTGATAGTATGGAGATGGTTTTGCGCAACCGTAACTGTTCGAAATTCTAATATTGTAAATTTCTTAATTAGATTCTTAACTTATTATTATTTAGCAAATATAAATTATAATTGTAAAATTAGCCAATCCTTGTAAACAAGGTTATAAACGGCTTTTATGTAGGGCAGTTATATATATTGGAAAACCGTTCTTTGAGAATTTCGGATTATTTAGTTTATGGTTACAGTATATTGTAAAATTATGTATTACTGTAAATTAGGGTTTAAATAGCAGTCTAAGGACTGGAGTCGAGTTAGTTCCTCGAGTTACTTTAATTCATCTACAACATCAGAGAGCACACTCTCTTGACAACATACTTTTTAGTTTCTGTTATATATCCTTTTGTGTACATATTTGGCTTGTAAATACATTGTTGGGAACAAATTTTTGCGGTTTTTTCTGGTCCTTCGAGAATTAAACGAGTACATTACTGTGCTCACAGATGAGGTGCAGCAGCACAGGGAGCGTTTAAACATTTCTTAAAAAAGGGAAATTAATATTGTGACAAATAAACAGTAACATCACAATAACAATCTAAATAACTTTGAAATTCCTCGAAAAAACTTGCTGCGGAAAAGTCTTTTCGGATTTTAAAAAGTTCTCTAAATAAAAAAGTTACAGACGAATAACGCCATATTAACTTTTTTCAAAATAACTCAAAAACCTAGATCTAGTTGCAAGAGTCATTAAGTTAGCAACAGAATTTTCCCTCAACTGCCGATTTTCGTATCTCTTATAGTTTCCAAGATGCCAGTACACGCATCACCAAAATGTTATGGTATTATTTTATTATTAATTTAATTATTTTAAACCATTAAATACTTGTTACCTCGCTAAGATTAATTGTTAAACATACATATATATATATATATATATATATATATATATATATATATATATATATATATATATAAAGCTGTTTACAGGCCTTTTAGGCCCAGAGCTGTGTTATTCTCCTCCATTCTATTCTGTCCTTCACCTTTCTTTTCCAATCCGTTACATTTTTCTCCCTTAGATCTATTGCCACTGCCTCTCTCCATCGCTTCCTCGGTCTACCTCTTTTTTTCTTGTAGTTAGGTTTACTCCCTACTACTTTCTTAACTGCCCTTTCATCTTCCATACGTTCTAGATGCCCTAGCCACTACACTCTTCTGGCTTTTACAATTTCGTCTATTGTTGGTGCCTGGTACATTGCATATATTTCGTCATTATTTCTCCTTAAATAGCCTTCCTCCGCCTTCTTACCCCCTAGAATTCTCCTTAAGATTTTCCTTTCCCACCTTAAAAGGTTTTCTCTTGACTTCTTATTGAGAACCCAGGTTTCACTACCATACAGCGCTGTCGGTCTCAAAATTGTTTTATACATTCTAAATTTTACTCCTCTGGACAAATTTTTTGATTTCAATAAGTGGTTGACTGCTGCCGAACTTCTGTTTGCTTTTATTATTCTCCTATTTATTTCTTGTTCCTCATCACAGTTAGCTGTTATTAGCGCCCCCAAATATACATATTCTTGAACTTCCTCAAACTCCATCTGTCCATGCGCTGTTCTCAATTTAAAATTGGTATCCTTTTTTTGTTCTCCTATTCTCAAAAGCTTACTTTTCTCTTGATTTATCTGCAATCCCACTTTACGTGCTTTCTTCACAAGTTTTCTCGTTATTTCTTCTAATTCCCTACTATCTCTAGCAATAATAGCCACGTCATCTGCATAACTTACAATTTGATGACTTTTAAACAATATGTGTCCTTCTCTGTTCAACTGACTACCTCTTATGACCTTTTCTAGTACTAAATTAAGAACTAGCGTTGAGAGTGGGTCTCCTTGTCTCAGTCCTGTATCAATAGTAAAGCCTTCCGAACATTCACTTTTTATTCGTACTTTGGATTTGGTATTTTCTAAGGTCATTTTCAATAGCCCAATCAGTTTGGTTGGTATCCCAAATTGTTTCAAAATTTTACTTAGTTTATTCCTTTTGATCGAATCATATGCTTTCTTGAAGTCCACGAATAGAACCATTGCTTTGATCCCATACTCATAGCATGTAGTCAGAATTTCCTTCACCATGAAGATTTGGTCCGTTGTTAACCTTCCTTTTCTAAAACCTGCTTGATACTCCCCTATTTGTAGTTCTACTATAGGTTCTATTCTCTGTTTTATTAGCGTTGCCATAATTTTATACCCTACATCTAACAATGTAGGGTATAAAATATATATACCCCTATAGTTTCTGCAGTCTGTTGCATCTCCCTTTTTTAAGATTGATATAATCAAAGCATCTCTCCAATCTTCAGGCATACATTCTCTTCTCCAGATCATTCGTATCATTTCGTATATTCTTTGCCTTAAATCCTCTCCTACGTACTTAATGTTCTCTGCTGTTATTCTGTTTTTCCTGGACTTTTGTTATTCTTTAAAGCTTCTATAATTGTATCTATTTCCATTTTTGTAGGTTCTTTTATATCCACTTCCTCTTCCCTTCCCGGTATCATCTCCTCGTGCTCCTCTGCTTCCCTTACACTCTCTTCATTCAACATATCTGCAAAGTATTGCCTCCATCTTTCTCTCACTTCTGTTTCCTCTGCAATTTTCTTTTAACAGGTTTTTTTTATCTTCAAATCTATTCTCACTAGATAGTGATCCGAGTCTATGTCTGCCCCTCTGCATGACCTAACATTTTTTATTATGCCTTTGTGATTCTCATCTATGCAAACATGATCAATTTGATTCGTATATGCTCCATCTGGAGAGGTCCAGGTACCCTTATGTATGTCTTTTCTCTTAAAGAATGTGCTCATTATTTTCATTTTTTGTTCTTCTGCAAATTCAATCAACCTACGCCCATTGTCATTGCTCTCTAGGTGTTTACTTTCTGTCCCTACTATACTTTCATACATCCTTTCTCTCCCTATTTTTGCGTTTGTATCCCCTACCACCATTCTTACTGTGTTTTTATTCATCTTTCCATAATTTTCTTCTAGCTTCTCATAAAACTCATCTTTTTCTTCTTCTGTTTTTTCTTCTGTTGGTGCATATATATTTAATATCTCTATGTTTATTTCTTCTCTGAATTTAATTATATATAACCTATCTGAAATTGCTTCAAATTTAGAAATTTTATCCCTCATATTTTTATTTACTAAGAATGCTGTTCCGTATCGCCTTGTTTCGCCTCCGCTCGTAAAGAATAAATAATTTTCTAATTGCCATGTGTCCGTCTCCTTTATATGCGTCTCCTGTATCGCTATTATGTCCATTTTTTATCTACTTGCTTCTCTTTCTAGGATTTTTAATGATCCTTCCTCATTTAACCCTCTTACATTCCATGTTCCCATTCTCATTCCTCTTTCTTGATTTGTGTCTTCTTGCTTTCCGTCTTTTCCTGTCTTCCCGCTCTCCGTCCTTCTAGCTTCGTTCTGTATTTTTTGCTTTCTGTTCCTGGTTCTATTTATGTCGTTTCCTTTTCTCATAACCATGTCCATTGCCAGCCATCTTTCTTTTATGTTAAGTGATATATCTAGTTTTTTGCTTCCTTTTTTTCTAACCTGCTTGCATCATTATTCCATTTCCAAACCTCATTATTTATTATGAGTTTTTGATATCCTACTTTTGCTACCTTTCCTTCCATCCTTACTTCTTTGGCTTTCATTCTTAGTTTCCTTTGAATTTCCCTTTCTTTTTTGCTCATATCATCGTTAATATAGACTTTGGCTGCTCCTGCCTCCTTTAATTTACTTTTATTTTTCATTATCCTTATCTTGTCCTCCAAGTTTTTTAATTCTACTAAACATACATTAACTCCTATTTTCGTTACCGCTTCTGTACCAATCTCCATATGCATTGACTTTCTTATAAACTCTTCTATCTGTCTTTTTAGCTCATTCTGATCTAAATTTTCTCTAATTTGTAGGCCTTGAACCACTATATTTTTCTTTCTTTTCTCTTTATCTATACTCTCTATTCTTTCTTCTACCTCTCTCATCTTATCTCTAAGCGCCTTATTCTCCTGCCTCATGTCCTCAATCTCTCCTCTGAGTTGTCTTATCTCCTCTCTATACTCTTTCTCTTCTCACCTCTTTTACTTCCTGCGTTAAACTTTTCAACATTCTCAGCACCTTTTCCATGATGTCCTCCATATCACCTTTCTTTACTGGCGATCGTGCTAGTTTTTTACTACAGCTGAATACCTCAACTACTCCTTCCATACTTCTCTTTTTCTTTCCCTCATCCGTTCCACTGGCATCACTTTCTGTTTCTATTTCATTCCCTTCTTCACTCGGGTGTCCTTGTTACCCTTTTACTGACCACCGGTTTTTCATTTTTCCTTAACATTCTGTTTATTAAATTTCCGACACTACTGGTTGCCTATCTCACTTGACACCAGATCGCTACCCAGACCAGGTATTTTCTTCTGCAATACGTCTCTGAATTACTGGTTGCCTACCCACGCGCCTGACAGAATTGTTCTTGTCGACCAATCGGAATCTCTCTGTCAATCTCTGTAAGCAACACTGAACCTTATTGATGATCTACTTCTCTCGATAACACCATTGTGCATACGTAAATTGCATTAAATACACTATTTAGAGTTATTTATGTAAAATAAAATACCTACTTTATGTCATTAATATTTGACAATTCATAGTTTTGACGTTCACCGATGTTAGTTTCTTCTGTGTAAGTCTGACTCATGGCTATACACATTTTACATGACCAAAACAATGAAATATAGGTACATTTTGGAGGCATTTTTTATGTTAAATTTTGAAATTTTTTAATGTGTATTTATCAGAATGTGTTCATAATTAAGTATATTTCAGTTTAAACATAAGTTTTAGCAGATCTGACAACCAAAAAATCAAAATTAAATCGATTTCTTGGAAAATGGAACACCCTGTATAATAATTGATGTTATCATTAGATTCTACGCGCCATCTAGTATCTGTATACCAAATTTCGTCGCACTGGCTATGATGGTTTCTGAGATATTCGCACTGAAAGTCTTAGAGGGAACACCCGGTATAGTTCGCCGGTTTGGTTTTCTAGGTTATGTGACAAGACTGCTGCGGTTACATTAAAACTTGTCTATTATCTATTCCTTTCGTTCGATTTTGTTATAATAAATAGGCATTTTATCTAATTGTACCTACGGGAAGTGTCTTTTGTCGGTAGTGAGTGGCTGTAATTAGCGAATATGTAGTTTTACCCGTTTATAACGAAATTATGAAAAACGAATGCAAAATACTAGAGTTAACTGGATTAACTGTTACATATCTATCAGGTATTATTACTAATAAGAATGTTAATTTTTGTCGTTTCTACATTTAGAAACGCTACAAAAAGACGACCGCATGGTAGTTGACATTGTTGACAGATGTAAGTTTTATCTATGAATCTAAGCCATCTCAGTCGATTCTTATCATAGCCGCCGACTTTCAGTAGGAAAAAAGGGTTTTGCCCCATTTTTTAAATATCGAGCTAAGATTCTGGAATCATTTTTTTATTGCCTTTTAGGCCTTTTTTTGTACTTAGTCATAGTTAACCCTGTATAACCCTATATATATATATAAATCAGTAGTCAAATTATATCTGATTTTCATTTGAAAACATTGGACGCCATAAATCTTGTACTTATATGAGTATCACTTTTAATAAAATTTATTTATTACCCTGTATAAGTATTTTATCAGTAGTCAAATTATATCTTATTTTCATTTGAAAACATTGGACACCATAAATCTTGTACTTATATGAGTATCACTTTTAATAAAATTTATTTATTACCCTGTATAAGTATTAATTTTTTGATAACTATTATTTTAAATTGAAATTTTATCTTTAATTAAGAGCGTTGACTCTTTCAATCTCACTTGGCGGTTCTTGCTAATAATAAGGGCAATTTGTGAATTTATAAATTAAATAAATTTCAAAGGAAATCTGAACAAGAAAGGTATGTACCGCACAAATATTTAATTAAACAATATCCTCATTTATAAACTTTTTAAAATGTGTCAAATATCTTTTCTTAATTAGCTATCTTTATAAGGTTAACGTTTTCAAAACTAACTTAAATTAATTGAACAAATTATGTGCATTGGCACGTCTTTTACATAAAAATCTTATCTAAAATTGTCTTTTTCTTTGCTAAGAAGATTTGCCTAGCCGAATATCTCTCTGAGTGTCTTTTATACCAAAATGTTATCGCCTTTATTAATTTTTTTTATTATCACACATAGTCTCTTTTTAAATTAAATAATTACTCACTTAGTTCCCTGTTCCTTATGTAACTTAATTTCCATTTGTCATGTATTCCAGATTAACTGCTTCGCTTCGCATTTTCCTCGCTTCAAATTCTGTGTTGAGTCATATTTCTCTGGGCGCTGTCAAATTACAGACCTGTTGTTTCTTCCTGTGTCGTGTTTGAGAAGTTTGGACGCCTTTTCTGGATTTTTCTTTGTACTGGAGCCTCCTACAGGACCCCAATCTTCAAAATCGATGTTCGCTTTTCAAACTTATGGCGGCGCCGTTTTTTCTTTTGGTGTGGCTTCCAACCGTATCTATGGTATCCTTCGTTGTCAAGGTAATTTCATATGTGTCCTGTTTTTTACGTTATTTTTGTGGAAGATATTCCAGTTCATACACTTTATTTTACTTTTTGGTTTTAAAGAAATGCGTATAGTTCACTTATTTTTAAAATTATTTACTTATTTTCTAACCTAAACTTAACCTATTACTACATTATTTACAGTTCTCATATTTTTAAAAAGTTTATTTATTTATAATTGTGCTAACCCACAAAATAATATAATACTTTAGTCACAAGCCTTTATTTAAATTAACACAATATTAACAATGTAATGGTATATATAATTGTACATGAAACACACGTCTTACTCAGACGCGTAATCGTATCCAACTAACTCTATTACTATATTACGACATTTTTTATTTCTTATACCTAACATTACACAACATCAGCAGGTCGCCACAATCCCTTCTTTCTTATCAATTTCAGTGGTGTGAGCTTCGGCTGCTCCTCAGGTTCCTAATTCATCTCCTCTGGATGTGGTTGCATGGCCTCCTCTACGGATACTGCGGTGGTAGGGTTTGGGTTTTCTCGCTGAATGAGCTTTCTAGCATGACGCTTTATTATTCTATCGTCCCTCATTAATGTTAATTCATTGGCGTCTCTCCAAACTACCTCGTATTCGTTTTTGTCGTATCTCGGTGTAAGTTTATTTGTTGAAGTCATATTCTGTATAAGTACTTTGTCTCCAACCTGAATTTGATCGCTCTTCGCTCCTCTGCATCTAACCTCTTTTCTTTCCCTTTCTGTTTGTTAATAGTGTCATAATCTTTAGCCTCTTCGTTAATAATTTCTACTTCGATATCTGCAATTGACGGTATTTTGTCCCTTATATTGCGATTAAACATTAGTTGGGAGGGTGACTTTCCCGTGATGTCGTATGGAGTGACGTTGTACATGAGAGTATATTTTTGCAGTTCCTCTTTTAGGTCTAGTCCATTAGCGTAGCCGATTTTGAGCCGTTTTAAGATGGATTTATTCATATTTTCTACCTCCCCGTTAGCTTGTGGCCAGTATGGGGGAGTGTGGGTCAAATCTATGTTGTTCTCTTTACAGAATTGTCTAAATTCTAATAAATTGGCAGCCATTATCTGCTCTTATGCCCTTCGGAATTCCTAATCGCGAAAACATTTCCTGTAAATGTTTAATTATTATTTTAGAAGTCGTTTGC
The DNA here is from genome assembly GCA_037114965.1 of Monochamus alternatus. Taxonomy (NCBI): domain Eukaryota; kingdom Metazoa; phylum Arthropoda; class Insecta; order Coleoptera; family Cerambycidae; genus Monochamus; species Monochamus alternatus. The sequence goes on along the minus strand of CM073427.1, from coordinate 57,934,547 downwards.
TTCAGGAAATACATTCCTTGCTATCACGAGTAATAGTCTATAACCACAAAGATCATTTCTTGGTTCGGTAGCGGTCCCATAAGGTCAATGGCCAAATATTGCCAAGGGTCCTCTGGCAATTTATGTCTTGTCATAGGAGGTGGTTTGTTTGGTTATGCCACTATTAGGCAATCCCGGCATTGTTTAACAAATCGTTCTGTCTCTTTGTCTATTAAAGCCCACCAAATTTTAGACCTTAACCTTCGTTTCATATCCGTTTCTCCGGGGTGACCTTCATGCGCTAAGTTTAATATTTGCTGGCAAGGCTTCTTTTCCGTTTCCAACTCTGAGTGTGGTTTGGAATCTGTGTTTTATTTTTAAAGATGTACTAGTGCCATACGGCTTCAAATTATCTGACCTATTCGAGTCGATGTCCTAGATTATAGCTTCTTCCTGACGCAATTTGTTCCAGTCTTGGCTTTTAATTATATTCACGCGGCAGCCTGAATCAATTAGAAATGTCTCCGGTATTCCACCGATAACACATTCAATTATGTCATCTCGAAATTTGGTTTGCTGCCCCATTCCATTGATTTTGAAACATTCAAAATTTCGAATGTTTCCTATCAATGCATCCTCCTTTTCGTTGTCGCCATTTCCAATATAATTTATCTTGGAGTTATGTTTTCGCGTTTTGGATGACACGTTTGGTGGTGGGTTATAAAATGTACGTTTTTCGCCTTTAGTTCGACAACACGACGAAAAATGACCCCGAGAACTGCACTTAAAACATTTTGCGTTTCTAGCTGGACATTCTGCTGCGGAGCGGTGATGTCCTCGTCTTCTACACCTTGAGCACTTCTCCTGGATTTGACTTTGCTTAGTGTCCATGATATCTTGTTTACTAATGACGGGCCAGGTTGGTTACAACTTTTGGTTGTTGTCCAGTTTGTTCGTGAATTTTACATAACTCTATAATTTCTTCAAGTGAACGTTCTTTTTCCAACAGTTTTTTCTTTAATTCCATTGTTGTCCAACAGTCTATTAGATTATCTTTCAGACTTATTTTTTTAGATTCTTGTTCGGTAGAGCCAAAGATGCATTTAGAAGCTTGTTGTCGAATTCTTAACAGAAATTTACTAAACGTCTCATTCTCTGCCGGTGTGATATTTCTGAACGCGTGTCGCTCAAATGCGGAGTTTTGGATCGGAGAAAAGTAATCAGTTAGTTTCTTAATTAAGATTGTATAAACATTGTTATATTTGGTTTCGTCATAAGCTTCGATGACGGCCGGTCATAAGCGACCTCTTGTAGCTGTATTCCTCCCAACAGTTTATTTCGTTTCTATAGCGGATGAACGATCTCTTCTGATGCAAGGTACAGTTCAACCGAACGAAGCCATTTTTCCCATTCACCACGTATTAACGCCTTGCCTAAACTCTCGCACAAGAACGGTTTTATCCCTGAATCTCCCATTTTCTGCATTGTACCTGTCCTTTTTTTATTAATTAATTAATTGGATCTCAGCTTCCGGCTCACAGCCTGCTAAAACAAATATAGCGGCTCTCAGCCTGTCACTTCACGGCTCACAGCCCACTAAAATAATCTATTCGTAGGGACTCTCAGCCTTTCAGTCTATGGCTCGCAGCCTGCTCCAAGTCTAATTGAGACTATATGCATACATACATATACACACATATATGTACATATACATGTGTATGCATCTGCATATATAATATAATAATAATAATAATAGTAATAGTAATAGCAATAGCAATAGCAATAGCAATAGCAATAGCAATAGCAATAGCAATAGCAATAGCAATAGCAATAGCAATAGCAATAGCAATAGCAATAGGAATAATAATAATAATAATAATAATAATAATAATAATATTTATTTATTTATTTAACGACCACATTACATACAATAGTACATTTGAAGTCACTATAACTATATTATTCGTCAGTATTCAAACAATTTACAAAATCTTGCACACTGTAAAAACATTTTTCTAACAGAAATATCTTACTTAACCTATGAAATTTATTAAAACTTAAACTAGTAACATTAGCACTTTTAAAACACAACGCAAAATGGTTGTACAATTTAAAATCCAACTTATTAATTTGAGTTGTTCGTAACCTAGAAAACGATTGGATCAAATTATCAGCATTCCTAGTATTATAGGAATGCACGTCAGAATGCTTCTGAAATTTGTCCAACCCACGATGTATTTGCAATAATGTTTGAAATATATAGATACATGGTAATGGCATAATTCTGAATTTTTTAAATAGCGGTAAACATGATGATCCAAAAGGGGCACCCTCAATAATACGAACAGCAGCTTTTTGCAAAACAAATAATTTATGAGTAACATTAGAGTGGCCCCATAAAGTGATACCATGAGTTAGATGACTGTGAATTATCGCAAAATACACCGTACGCAGCACATCAGGAGGAAGTGAACGACTTAATTGTCTCATGCAAAATATTTGCGACGACAGCTTAGCACAAATTTGATTCACATGAGAAGACCATTCCAATCTGGTGTCAAGAATTAAGCCAAGAACTTTTGCCTTAGACTTAAGAGCCCACTTATCAGTGCTAAACTTAATGGTTTGGGTTTTGGACTCATTGAGTTTTAATTTATTTGACGAAAACCAATTTTTAGCAAGTTGCAAACTGTCCAAATCAAAATTGTCACCTCTTGTAATTAACGTAGTGTCGTCTGCAAATATAATACAAGAGGTATCACCCACTGAGCAAGGTAAGTCATTAATGTACAAAAGAAATAAAATGGGACCCAGGACTGAACCCTGGGGGACGCCATTCTCAACATGCAATAATCCAGATTCAATCCCATTTAAAGTTACGTACTGTTGTCTGTTAGATAGGTAAGATCTAAACAATTTAAGCACATTTTCCCTTATTCCGTAGTACTCTAATTTACACAATAGTATTTCCGTATTTACACAATCGAATGCCTTTGAGAGGTCGCACATTACAGCGCTCGAATGGATACCCTCATCAAAACCTTCAACAATGACTTCAACCATTGACAACAGTGCTTTAAGAGTAGATCTGTTCTTCCTGAAACCGAACTGGGAATCGGAGAAAATATGCCTACTCTCACAGTATCGGGTCAATCTGTGTTTTAGGATTATTTCAAATAGTTTACCAATAACAGGAACAGTTGCTATGGGTCTGAAGTTATCTGGACAATTTAAATCACCCTTTTTATGCAGGGGAAGGATTTTAGTGATTTTAAGTGAATTCGGCCAAACTCCCTCGCCAACACATTTATTGAATAATACCCTCAGAGGTTCAATTAACGACTCCAGAGAAGCCTTGATCATGAAACTGTTTAAGCAGTAGTAGTCCAGACCAGATGAGTTTTTTAAGCTAATTATTGCTTCCTTTACTTCCTCGTTGGTAATAGCAAGCATAAAAAATGAACTAGACGGTTTCGGTGCCTTAGATAAAAATTCTCTTGGATCAATGAATGTATCGCCAATTGATCCGATGACTGTATTACAAATATTAGAAAAATATAAATTGAAATTGTCTGATGAAATAAAATTAAGATTAAGTCCTGATCTATTCACTTTCCTTTCGCGATTAACTAAATTCCAAATTGTCTTCACTTTATTGGTAGAATTAAAAATTTCATTTGTATAGGCAATTTGTTTTTCACATTTTATAGTTTTTTTGTACAACTTTCTGGTGTCGCAGTATGTTCTCCAATTATCAACTGTTTTATCTTTATCAAAAACATATTTGGTATAATGCAAATTACGACGCATCTCCCGAAGCCTGTCATTGAACCAGCTAAATCCATTAGATTTATTAGATATAGATTTTAAAGGAAACACTGTTTCCGCAATGGAACTCAAAGTATTCAATAAAATGTCAGCAAGATCACAGCAGTTGTAGCCGAACATATCATCCCATTTTACTTCGCTAATCTTACTTGCAAACAAACACACATTATTTCTAGAAATTATTCTAGTTTTAGTAGAGCCTTTGCAGGAAATATCAGATTCTGTCTGTACTTTTACGAAAATACCGAGATGATCGGCCAAATGAAGGTCACATGTACCTGAAATTAATTTATCACATTGTAAATTTCTCATAATATTGTCCAGACAGGAACTGCTCTCCGCAGTAACTCTAGTAGGTTCCTTAATTAGATATGAAATTCCATACATCGATAATAAATTACAAACATCTTTACTATGCATATTGTTAGCATCAAGGTCCAAATTTATGTCTCCTACTATTACAATATACCTGTATTTATTTAACATGTTATCAATGAGGTTCTCAAAACAACTTTTAAACAGCGCTATATCACCTGAAGTAGATGATCTATACAGAGCAATGATCACAGTGCTACAGTTAACTACTTCTGCAGCACAGAACTCAGCATGGATGGGTAGGCAGAAGTCCTCAATATCGATAGATTTAAGAAAAATATTAGATTTAGCAAAAATCGCCACGCCGCCATGCTGATTAATATTAGGACGGCAATAACCTGATATCAGGGCATAGTTACTCAAGCAAACGTTTGGCAGTGTATCTTTATGTAACCAATGCTCAGACATACAGAGAACATCAAATGAATTTTCACATAGAAATAATTGGAGTTCATCTATTTTATTTGCCAGACTTTGGACATTGATGCCAAGAATGGAATGCGAATAAGAGCACCTAGCGGGTCTGATCACTAGGGATTGAGGCGAATCGGGGCCTTCTTGACGGAAAAAACCAACTCACTAAAACACCTTTCGGCCAAATGTCTTGATTTAAGATGCGTTGGACTTCAGAGATGGGAACAGTTACTTTAAATGAAGAATAGCTATTAGGATATTTTGATTGCAATGTCAATACTTTCACATCAGATGCAAACTGTTTTAAATAATCCACGAGGTTTTCTTCGGTGACTGATGGATCAAGTTTAGTAACGTGTAAATGACTCAGTGCCACAGTAGGAGGAGCAGCTTTCAAAGGGCAATTGTTATTATCTGACATATTACCCACTAGAATACTTTTAGAATGAGACTTAGCTGTTCTTCTTTTTAGGCGAGTAGGAGTGCCCCGGTTATCTTGAACATCATTTGTTAGATTTATAATGTCTTCACAAATGCGATTAGTAAGAGCGTTGTGCACTGCACCAGCTACAGTTGGACTTGTGATCGTAGGAGCCTCAGTATTATTATTTGATTTCAGATGCTTAGTGGACTTTTTAGTAGACGGCTGCTTCTTTTTTGCTCCCGAGCTAGGGTGGACGACACCGGAACCTGAAATTGGTTTAGAAGCATCAGAATCTTTGGTATCCAAATTTAAAGAGGTTCTAAAATCTTGGGAAATTTTAGAGGATGATTGATTGCAAACAGCTTCTGGTTGCTCAGGTCCAAAACCGTGTATACTTGTGTCATTATTCGAAGATATATTACGAATCAAAGCTAACTGATCCTGAAGAGACCTGATAGCAATTGCTTGAGTATCAATAATTTGGTCTTTTTGTCTAACAATTTCTTCCAAGTAAGACATTTTCAAGGTAACTATGTCCAAAGCCTCAATCGCAGACAAACTGCATGATGCAGTACTATCACTAATAGTTGCGGCATTATCATGTGGACTTGTTTGATCATCATGAGAATCCACGCAACAGATAATTTTGTCGTCCTCCAGAAATGTTATATTTTTAAGCATCTTTAGGCAGTTTTTATGTGAAACTCTACCGCAGCGTATACATTTGATCCCTGTACGTGCAGGATGTTTGCATCTAATGCAATTTGTCGAATATTCCGCACATAAAACTCCGTTTTCTGCCATAATAAAATTTACAGAAGTAATTTGTCAAACCCAGTCGAGTTTACAAACGTCCGTCCCAACTTGAATAAAAACAGTCAACACGATAACGCACTTGCGATGTCGGATCAGTGTTTTGTATAATTAATACTATACATCAATAGGTTAGTTCAGAAAAACACAGAATCTTACTCGCAACACAACACTAAATACTGTTAGCAGTTCACAAAACACAAATCAAGTTTGCAAGATATTTAAAACAATTTAGTAACTACAGTATGAAGCACCTATGGAGAGCTCAATGAAGCGCAACTATGTGGACGTAGGTCAACTCGAATAATAATAATAATAATAATGATAATGATAATGATAATGATAATGATAATGATAATGATAATGATAATGATAATGATAATGATAATGATAATGATAATGATAATGATAATGATAATGATAATGTATATTGATAATGATAATGATAATGATAATGATAATGATAATGATAATGATAATGATAATGATAATGATAATGATAATGATAATGATAATGATAATGATAATGATAATGATAATGATAATGATAATGATAATGATAATGATAATGATAATGATAATGATAATGATAATGATAATGATAATGATAATGATAATGATAATGATAATGATAATGATAATGATAATGATAATGATAATGATAATGATAATAATAATAATAATAATAATAATAATAATAATAATAATAATAATAATAATAATAATAGACGAGACGCCAGTGCTGCCTTATGCTCCGGGGGATATAGAATCCGTTGTGGGGAATGAGAAGTGCCGAATTTATTGGAACTATTCATTCCCCACCCTCAGGCAAATTCAAGCCAATAAGCCTGATGTAGTCCTCCTCGACCACCAACTTAGGACGATGTTTGTGATTGAGCTCTCGGCTCCCGCAGAGAACAACATCGTCCTAAAAGAGGAGGAAAAACGGAGGAAGTATCGAGATCTTCTCTCCGAGCTCCGCAGGCTGTATCCAGACCACTCTGTTATGATTGTGGTGCTCATTATAGGCGTCCTGGGTGGAATGAGACATACGTTGCTTTCTGAGTTAAAGATCATACCGGCTTGCCGAAATTCGGCAGAGATCTTAGCCGGCAGAAGGCAATCGTCCTTGGTTCGCTACGTCTACTCAGAACGCACGATTTACGGGCGCAATGATTACTGACTCCACGGAGTGGAGAGTGGTCATTGCTTGACTCTTCAGAACATCTCCGAATGTGTCGGAGCTTCGGAAGGTGTTACTGAAAAAAATAATAATAATAATAATAATAATAATAATAATAATAATAATAATAATAATAATAATAATAATGATAATAATAATATCTCTACCCCTCATTCTAATCACAGGGATTAGCCCAGAAGTCGGAGACTTGTGCGGGAGAGGGGGCGGCATATTATTATTTAGCAGGCCGAATTTGCGCCCAGGAACGACTTACGTTGGTAGGCCCTAACCACTATTCAGTGCAGGAAAAAGGGAAACCTGGAAAACCTCATTAATTAGGGGAGTAGTCAAATATCAACCGGTATCAATCTCTCACATTGCCCCAGGCTAACATTATTCCACCCTACTATACCCGCAGAGAGGGTGCCAATCCTCTCCACGAATATAGCTTATATACGGTCTACCGGCAGCTGGGCTCGAACCAACTCCGATCTTGTCACCTCGATTCAAGTACTGACGCCTTAAACCGCGCGACCACTGACCGATAATACCGATATAATAACAATGCCTATGAAGCACACAGCCACATGCAACGGCGATACATATGCAATGAAGCAAAGCTATTTCTTTATCTAGTAAAATACATATATTTCCTTACCGTAGGTTTAATAACCCTCGTCGCCAGTTTGTGCTAACCCACAAAATAATATAACACTTAAGTCACAAGCCTTTATTTAAATTAACACAATATTAACAATATAATGGTATGTACATGAAACGTACGTCCTACTCAGACGCATAATCGTATCTAACTAACTCTATTACTATATTACTACATTTCTTATTTCTTATACCTAACATTACACAACATCAGCAGGTCGCCACAATAATAATTATTTGTTCTTAGTCTTGCATTTGATTTAATTTCCGTTATTTAATTCACAAATAATATTTATTTTATAAATACAGTGTGTCTTATCTTAAATGTCCGTTCTTGATATAATTTTACTAATTGAGTAGTACAGAAAACTTGTCTGGCTTAATGCATGAGGTTTTTATTTTTGTGTCTATCACAGTATTTATACATGTATACAAGATAGAAAACATTTAGCGGTTAAAGGATCCAGAAAAGAAGGTGATAAGGAACAACGAGCAACTGCGGACAACGCTGTTTCTAGGTTATTGCACTTCATCAGCGCAGTGCAGCTTAAACCAACCAGAAGGAAAGAAAAAGAAGGGCAAATGACACGACTACACAGGAGAATGACCAGCAACCACCTATCCCTAATTTGCAGCATCGTGCCACACATCCTCTGTTTTGAGGAAGAGTAGCAGTCGCTGCGGAAGAGAGTCCAACAACTACTGTGTCAGAGTCTCAACCAGAACAATACAAGAACAAAATTAATTAAATTAATTAATATTATATATATATATATATATATATTCTATAGGCCGCAGTGCTTTCGGGGACACTATCGGACGGCTCTAAAAAAAAAACACTAACGTTTGTGAAAATCATTGTTAAAAGTATAATTTAAAGAGTGTTCTTAGTGTTAAGAAAAAATGCCAATAACCTCAAACATAAATTTAGTAACAACTACTTATTACAAGATTTACAACAAACTTATCAACTACTAAAAAAAATACAATAACTGTTCAAAGTGCATTCCTCCAGCCTCAATACATTTTTGGCATCGACGAACTAGTGTATTAACCGCAGCTGCTATTTGAACAGGATTATTTTTTATGTCATCACAAGTATGTCTTATCCTTGCGATCAATTCCTCACGGGTATGTACTGGCGTATTATATACAATTGCTTTTAGATGGCTCCAAACGAAATAATCCAGATGATTCAGATCTGGCGAGCGCGGAGGCCAAGCCACTGGTCCTTCGCAAGGAATCCACATATTTGGGTGGTTGTTGGATTGCCGTCCAATCCATAGACGAGGAAAATTCTCATCTAACCACTGCCGTACCTGCCTTCCGTAATGTGCAGGGGCACCATCCAACTGCATCCAGTTCCCTTGGCGTAAATTTAAGCGGACATCGTCAAGCACGTCGGGGAAAGAGTTTTGCAGAAACTCATGAAATGATGAAATCCCCATTTAAATGAGGAGGCCAAATATGCAGCTCACAGAGGTAATTACTTAAAACACCTATCCACACATTTACACTAAACTGTTGCTGAAATGAAGATTGTCTGACACATCGAGGATTGACTTCACTCCAAACGTGAATGTTGTGGTAATTCACAGTTTCAGCTTTTGTGAAATTAGATTCGTCGGTCCATAAAACCTTATGCAGAAATTGTGGATTAATTTCTGTTGAATCTAAAACCCATCTACAAAAATTTAAACGTTTTTCAGCATCTCCTGGCAACAAACCTTGAACTGGTTGGAGATGGAAAGCCCTTCGATGATCTTGTTTGAGTGCTCTCAGTACTTTTGATTGAGATAAATGGAGTTGCCGAGCTGCTCGGCATGTGCTTAAAGTTCTATCGATATCAAAAAGATTAAGAATTCTCTGCTTATTTCTTGGCGGTACATTACGATTATGATCATTGTAGCGGCGCAAACCATATTGCGAAAATCGACGATGTACATCTACAAAAACTTGTGCATTTGGAATTCTTCTATTAGGGAAGCGTATTCGGTACTCTCGAACTGACGCGTTGGAATTTCCGTCACAGAAACCATAAACATAATGTATATTGGCATATTCAGCAATTGTACACGTTCTTGTCATTTTTTCCTTAGCACTAAAAATGCTCTTTAAATAATACTTTTGACAAAGATTTTCACAAACGTCAGTTTTTATTTTTTGAGAGCCGTCCGACAGTGTCCCCGGAAGCACCGCAGTTTACACAAATCACTGAGTTTTGTTTTCATGTATTTGCATGCATATAACGTAAAATGAAATTTACGCGGCTGGTGCGCTACACTATCACCAATTTCTTTGAATATCTCAGAAACAAGACCAAACGTGAAAAAAAAAAACAGTAGACGAAAAAGTTTCGAAATTAATCAGGTCAATGTGGTGTGTAGATGTTTTATGGAAATTAATTATTTTTTGTTTGTAGTTTTGAAAAAAGTAAGAGGGGGGTAGCATACAAAATACACTTCTAAGAGGGCTAGGTAGTTCAAACTTAAGAGGCTTAAGCTTAAGATCATAAGTAGTGTTTGTGTTCCGAATTTCACTTAAATCGGGTTCAAAAGTTATGAGGGAAAAACGAGAAAAAAAAAATCCTAGTTCAACGCCCTCTATCTCGGAAACAATGCGTTTTAGGAAATAAGTTTATATCACAAATGAACATTATTTTAACGTGTTCTATCGAAGTTATCAAGGTTAAACCTGAATTACCCTGTATATATATTGTTATATTTAATTTGTTTGGCGTCAATTTATAGTGATATTTAATTTGTGTTGTTTGTTTTTTTTATATTTTGTTTTGCTTGTATTTATTTATTTATTTTGTACTGTTTTGTGTTTATGTATGTCGCTGCAGAAAAAATGAGTATTTATTGTGCTACAAACCTGTGTAATATCTTTTCTAGCTTATTCAACTACCCTAGCTGCTTGTAGAACATAGACTCTGATAGTCGGTTCGCTCATCAAGTTAAATCCTATTACAACACACTGTACCTTATTTGAGCAAATAAATATCATTCCACCATTGACAATGTTTATTTCATAAAAGATTGTTGTCTAATACTTGTTAAGAATATTTTAAACTTTCTAAACAGTTAATTCATAGGTAACAGATTTTTAAATGAAATTTCATATTAAGGGTTGCCTATCTTTAGGCATTAAAATTTTAAAAATTATAGAACATACTTTCTGAAATTTTATTATTCTGTGGCATTCTATTTACTGATGTTCGCTGATACTGATATACTAAATTAAGATGGGAATTTTAGTTAATTTTGGTGAATTCATTCTTTCAGTCTCATTCACCTAAGAGAATCATTCACTTGAGTAATTCATTTGATTCAGTATGGTCGAGAATTGTATATTTGTAATTCGACCACCGATCGTTCAGTCTCGGTGTTCAATATCGGAGTTTGCTTACAACGGCACTGTTTCATGACTCGCGTGGTATCGTAATTTAGAGGCATAGGTATATAACATACAATGCTTTTGAGATTACAGACAAATCTAGATTTTAGATTTTAAAACATTTATAGGTAAGCATTTAAATATAGGTAGTAAAATATAATTTCAGGTGTGAAAATATTCTATTAAATTAACAAAAGAAGTAATATTTAAAATAAAAAAAAACTAATTTCATAAATAAATTCCTAACATTTAAAAATTTGCCTTTAAAAACAAAATTTTAGAAATTATGTCTAATTTTAATCGAGCTCGTTTTTCTGTTACTCTGCTCTAGAAAATATTCTGTCGCAAGACACCGAACTAGTCATTCTATATGGATGATCCGGCTGAAACCGGTCATTGAGTCGCATCTCCGATACCGTCTACGTCTAATCGTCAACTACAATTTTTCATTTAATTCAGTGAACTACTGATATAGAAGAACTGAATTTGACTCGCCTGAATTACATTGTTAAATTTTTTAAAATCAACGTTGCTTTTAGTTCACAGAGAATGATTCAATCCGACAAGAAGGAATGATTCATTTCATTCAGTGAAGTGAATAGTTCGTTTATACTAGTTCGTTCGCGAACTACCTATCTCTATACTAAATTGTAAAATGATTCTTATTCTGACAGATGGTCCACAAAATAACAAAATTTTTATAGTTAATGGAAAAGTGACTATTATTAAAACTATATGGTAAGTAACTTTATTGTTTTACGAAAATTCTGAGTATATTTGACTGTCTTTTTGTTGAATTTAATGGCTAGCTAGCGTTTATTATTTTTTATTAAATTTTATGCACATATAATATACCTGTATTAACGTTGGTCTTTATAGGTCTTCTACTAATGGAAATCTTCTAGAAATCTCTCAAAACTGTGATATGGGGCTACAGATGTTGGAGAATGCTTCACCTACTGATGGTACTGCCAAATTCTTAGATTGGACCTGGATCTCGGTTTCTAATGCTGATCACCAATTTTCTTTTAACGTTATTACTAATTTTTAACTTTTATTCTGGCTTTTTCTTGCTAATTTGCTTAATTTTCGGGAAGCTCTCTAAACCAACGCTGCACGTTCTTTTTCTTCTTCCCGTATCCAATCAGCAAAACTTGTTTTTCCTTTTTTAAATCAATTTGATATCTTGATCCCTTGTTTTAAATTTTGCTTACATATTATGGTTCATACATATGATTTTAATGAGTTTTTCGATGCACTGTTTTAATGTTTTTCACTGCACTGCTTAACCTACTACATTTTTTTATGTATTTACAATTTTACTTATAGCTAAATGTTAAAATATTCTTAAATATTACTCTTTTTTTTGTAAATTGTGATATCTCTTGTGAAACCAACTTTATGCTTGACATTTGTCCATGGCTATGAAATTTATTTGACATTTCTGAAAATTTTATAAAATTTATTTACTTTAAATGTTAATATTTTTATTATATTTGCTTGACTCCTATCGATATATGTATGAAACTACTTTATGATATTTACTTGTTCATTCAATATGCTTTACTCTGAGTTTAAATCTGTTTTTGTTAATGTACTCTTCATAAATGTGAGATCATATCCCAATATTAGATAAATTTAAATTATATCAATTTATTTAATTTGCAGTATAATAATCTACCTATATACTCTGTATTTATCCATCATTATTTTGTTCTATTCTATTGTATTTTAATTTTAACAACAATAATACTTTCAATAATATTTTATGATTTTAAATAAACATGTAAATTTTCATTTATATTGAATGTCTGATATTTTATTTTGTCTCAATGTTCCCAAAATTCAATTGGAAATTTTATTCCCAAGAAAATTTTCAATTTAATTTTTTATATACCTATATATGACTACGATGATGTTTGAATTTTATTTGGACTAAATTATATTTTGTCTTTGTAGTATGGGTGTATTGCTTCTCTCAATTATTCCATCGTTTAATAATTTGCCAATTTCGTTATTCATTTTTTCTTGATACATATATGGTATGGAGTACGTTTTTGCTTTAAAATTCTTAATATCTCTAATCTATGTACATAACTCTCAGCTACTCTCATTTCATTAGACACTAACCTTTCATATTTTTTTAATGCTGCTCTAACTTCATCTTCATAATTATCATTAACATTTATTTTAATTTTATTAATATCAAATATTTCATCATCTACCTCATCATCATAATAATCATCATTCCCACAAAAATACATTTCCTTTACATTCCTACCTTTATCAAAACCTGCTTTACTTTGTTCACTTCCTTTTATGTTCATAAATTCATCCCTATCTTTTTTAAATTCAACCCATACATCATTTATGCATAATTTTTGTTTCTCATAATCTATTTTAGCTTTGTATTTGTTTAAATAATCTGAACCTATAACTATCTCCATTGGCATGTTTGGCACTATTAAAAGTTGAAATAATATATTTTTTTATTAAATTCTAGATTGATATTTAGCATTTTATTTGCATCATATAATTTGTTTTGGTTAGGACCTATTAATGTTACTCTATTCACCTTTATAACATGTTTATTTAATTGAGGAAATTTATCTATAATATTTTGACTAATTAATGAAGCTTCAGAACCAGAATCTATTAATATTTCAAAATTTTTATTTTGAAATTTTGAATTTACATATACTAAAATATTATTTTGATTTATAACTACATTTTTATCTAGCTTAATAAATTCACGAGGATGGGTATAATTGTTCTGTTATATTGCAGCTGGTTCTTGTGGACTTGTGACCGTGGACTGTATGAATAATTGTAATTGAATTCTTTTTAGTTAATTGACAAAATTTTATTTTATTTTTATGTGACACATATACAAAATTGATTGCAATGACAATACAGTTTTTATCATAATAATTGTGACATTTTCTTACTTGATTCTACTTGTATGTAATATTTAAACAATAATTACCATTAAAATTTTTGACAATGTTGTTTGACTTGCTTTTTACTGCAAATTTTGATGATTATCTACATTTTGTATTGCAGGTTCTCTATCCATTGATATAGATCTGCGCTGTTCGACTGGTTTTTCTTCACATTGTGGACTTTGTACACGTTCTACTGATCTGCTCGAGTTTCTTGTACTTTGAAAATTTACCTGTCTATTTTGATTTCCATCGTCTCGTCTCGGTGGCTGATTTTGGTTTCTCCGATAATTTTGGTTCTCGTTGTGAAATCCGTTATTAAAATTATCATTGTTGTTAGTGTTGTTAATATATCTGTTAATATTATATTGATTGTATTGTTGATTTCTACTGTTATTATTATTACCAGAATTGTCTCTAGTATTATATCTGTTACTATAGCTAAAATTATTGTTATAATTGTTACATTGATAACTAGTATTATTATTAGGCCTAAAGTTATTGAATCTGTTATTAAAATTGTTATTATTATCAGTACGATTTAAATTCCTGAAATTATAATTATTACTACTTTGATTGTTACTAAAATTTTGTGAATTATTTCTACTACTGTTATTCATTCATATTATTACTGTAATTTTGAGGATTATTTGTAACATTTCTCTCTATCCGAGTTAAATAACTGTACATTTGCTCCATTGTCTTGCATTGCAATAGTTTCTGCGATTTCAGGTTTAAATTGTCGCGAAATGTATATCACTAAGTCTTGTTCATTCAGCTTTGGGGTAAGATATTGTACAGACGAGTACAATCGTAATGCATAGTTTGTTAAGCTGCTTGATAAATTAGGGTTATACTTTCCAAAATATAATTTTTCTCTTACTGCTAGTTGTGCATTATCCCCCCAAAAATGTTAAGTGAAGCGTTGTGTAAATTGTGTAAATTGTGTAATATCTATGTTATTTTCGATGCCATTGAACCATAGTAACGCCTCATTTTCCAAGTTTTCCCTAATAACTTCATTTATTCTGTCCATTCTTGTTTCTTCAGATCTTGTCCTTTCCTGAATTTCTTGTATTTTCCTGGTTATTGATTTTAAAAACACTACAGGGTGTAGTTTGTTGATGTTACCTGAAAATTTATGAATTTTGGTGTCTTCATGACAGATTGTTTTTGTTATTACTTCTTCTCTATGCTTTATCTCTCGGATATGCTCTATCTCCTTCTTAAGCTGTTCTATCTGTTCTTCCGTTCTTTTTCTTTCATTTTCCATTACATCTTCACTTATAGTCGTTCCATCCTGTACCTGTCTTTTAACATTTTCAATTTCTTGTGTGTTCTTCGTTATATTCTTTTCAATATTTCCGATTTCATGTTCTTGTTTCTTAACCATATCTTCAATTTCTATCGTCTTCTTTACCACAGTCATATCTTGTTCCACCTTCTCAACATTTTTCTCTAGATTCTTCTTCCACGATTGAATATCCTCTTTTAGTTCTTCTTTTAAATCTTGTACTTTTGGCCATATTTTCCATGTCTTTTTTTCCTGTTTTGTTCCATTTGCTTTAATTCTTCTCCAATTTTCTATATATCTTGTTTTCTTCTTTTTTCCAATATTTTCATATCTTCCTTCCTTTCCTTCTTCAGAATTTCCATATCTTCCTTCCTTTCCTTCTTCAGAATTTCTATATCTTCCCTTCTCCCATCTTTTATGGTTTCGTCCAGCTTCTTTCTATCCTTCATGATTGTTTACATCATTTGCTTCAGCATACTTTTTACTCCTGTCTTGCTTGCTTCTCGTACACTCGTTCCCTGCTCCTCTACACTTTCCTGGTCCGACGCCAATTTATTTTTATATTTAATTTGTTGGGCGCCAATTTATAGTGATATTTAATTTGTGTTGTTTGTTTTTTTTATATTTTATGTTTTGCTTGTATTTACTTATTTATTTATTTATTTTGTACTATTTTGTGTTTATGTATGTCTCGTTGCAGAAAAAAAATAGTATTTATTGTGCTACAAATCTGTGGAATATCTTTTCTAGCTTATGCAACTACCCTAGCTGCTTGTAGAACACAGACTCTGATAGTCGGTTCGCTCGTCAAGTCAAATCCTATTACAACACACTGTACCTTATTTGAGCAAATAAATATCATTCCACAATTGACAATGTTTATTTCATAAAAGATTGTTGTCTAATACTTGTTAAGAATATTTTAAATTTTCTATACATTTAATTCATAGGTAACAGATTTTTAAATGCAATTGCATATTAAGGGTTGCCTATCTTTAGGCATTAAAATTCTTAAAATTATAGAACATATTTTCTGAAATTTTATTATTCTGTGACATTCTATTTACTGATGTTCGCTGATATTGATATACTAAATTGTAACATGATTCTTATTCTGACAGATGGTCTGCAAAATAACAAAATTTTTATAGTTAATGGAAAAGTGACTATTATTAAAACTATATGGTAAGTAACTTTATTGTTTTACGAAAATTCTGAGTATATTTGACTGTCTTTTTGTTGAATTTAATGGCTAGTTAGCGTTTATTTTTTTTATTAAATTTTGTGCACATATAATATACCTGTATTAACGGTATAGGTCTTCTACTACTGGAAATCTTCTAGAAATCCCTCATAACTGTGATATGGGGCTACAGATGTTGGAGAATGCTTCACCTACTGATGGTACTGCCAAATTCCTAGATTGGACCTGGATCTCCGTTTCTAATGCTGATCATCATTTTTTTTTTAACGTTAGTACTAATTTTAACTTTTATTCTCTAAACCAACGCTGCACGTTCTTTTTCTTCTTCCCGTATCCAATCAACAAAACTTGTTTTTCCTTTTTTTTAATCAATTTGATATCTTGATCCCTTGTTTTAAATTTTGCTTACATATTATGGTTCATACATATGATTTTAATGAGTTTTTCCATGCACTGTTTTAATGTTTTTCACTGCACTGCTTAACCTACTACATTTTTTTAAGTTTTTACAATTTTACTTATAGCTAAATGTTAAAATATTCTTCAATATTACTCTTTTTTTGTAAATTGTGATATCTCTTGTGAAACCAACTTTATGCTTGACATTTGTCCATGGCTATGAAATTTATTGACATTTCTGAAAATTTTATACAATTAATTTACTTTAAATGTTAATATTTTTATTATATTTGCTCCTATGTACCCCGATATATGTATGAAATTACTCTATGATATTTACTTGTTCATTCAATATGCTTTGCTCTGGGTTTAAATCTGTTTTTGTTTATGTACTCTTCAGAAATGTGAGATCATGTCCCAATATTAGATAAATTTTAATTATATCAATTTATTTAATTTGCAGTATAATAATCTACCTATATACTATTATTTTGTTCTATTCTATTGCATTTTAATTTTAACATATATATATATATATATATATATATATATATATATATATATATATATATATATATATATATATATATATATATATATATATATATATATATGTACAGGGTCGGAAATCGATGATGGTCTATCTGTCGTTACATGAGAGCGACAAAGTAAAGTATAGAAATCCGTGCGATAGACAAGGATGACTATATTGACGACGTTTTAAAATATAAATAGTCACCGCCCACGTTTCATCATCAAATAAAATCCACTCCCACTTATATCTCAGCGACCAATAGCCATCTCGGTTAGAAGTTAGAAGTGAATGTTCAGATGTTATTCTAATTTATAAAACGTCTTCCTATAGCCATCTTTGTCTGTCACACGGATTTCTATACTTTACTTTGTCGCTCTCATGTAACGTAAGAGAATTTAACAGAACTACGAGCATTTTTAGGTTCTGTGAATAATTATGCTAAATTTATAGATAACATAAGTAGAGTTTTATATCCACTTTATAAATTTTTACAAAAAAAATGTTAAATTTATTTGGAATACAGATTGTGAGAAAGCTTTTAAAAAAGTTAAAAATACAATAGCTTCAGATGTTGTTCTAATACATTTCAATCCAGGTATAAAAATTAAACTAGTATGTAATGCAAGTAAAATAGGTATTGGTTTGGTTTTATTACACAAAATGGAACACGGTACAGAAAGACCTATAGGTTTTGCAAGTCGGATGTTATCTAGAGCAGAACAAAATTATTCAATGATACAAAAGGAAGCTTTATCATTATACTGAGGAGCAAAAAAAAAATATCAATATTTATTAGGTAGGGAATTTGAATTAATAACGGATCATAAAAATTTATTAGCACTTTTTGGGGAAAATAAACCGCTACCTGAAATAGCAGCTGGTAGAATTCAGCGTTGGGCAGTATATTTATCAGAATTAAATTATAAATTAAAATTTACAAAAAGTGAATTAAATGAAGCTGACGGGTTATCAAGATTACCTTTAAAAGATTATGAAAAAGAATATCAAGTAAAAAATATAAATTTTTTGAATGAAGTACCTGTACCTACAAAGTTCGTGTTGAAACAAAAAAAGATTTAATATTAACAAAGGTTCGTAATTTTATTGAAAACGGTTGGCCAGAGAAATTCGATGATACAAATTTAAAAATTTATTTTTCTAGGAAAAATGAGTTATATGTTCAGAACGAAATTATTATGTGGGGTTATAGGATAGTCGTTCCATATAAAATTCAAAATTGTTTACTAAATGAATTACATAGTACTTATATTGGTATGGTAAAAAAGAAATCTAGAGCTCGAAGTTATTTCTGGTGGCCAGGAATTGACAAAGCTATCGAAAATATGTGTAAATCTTGTAATATATATCTAACTTTTAGACCAGAACCAGAAAAAAATTGTGGGAAGAGACAAAATATCCGTTTGAAAGAGTACATATTGACTTTTTGGGGCTAGTTAAAGGAAATATGTATTTGCTGTTAACGGATTCTTATAATAAATGGCCAGAAGTTTATAAAATGAATCGTATTGATGCTATTAGCACTATAGATAGATTACGTGATTGTTTTGCTAGATTTGGTCTTCCGAGAGTGATCGTATCCGACAACGCTAAAACCTTTATATCAAATGAATTTAAAGAATTTTGTCAAAAAATAGCATATTACATAAAACGGGACCTCCATATCATCCTCAAAGTAATGGTGTAGCTGAAAACGCTGTCCGGTCTTTTAAACAGGGTGTATACAAGTGTATTAAAGACAATAAAAATTCTAATTTACCTATTTCATCTTTAATATCTAGATATTTATTTACTTATCGAAATTCAATTCATTGTGCAACAAACGAGACACCAAGTTTTAGATTATTTAAAAGGGAAGTTAGAACTCATTTAGATTTATTAAAAAGTAACAACGAAGATAATTATAGAAACAAATTAATTGAAAATTTTAAGGGTTCAAGAACCATTATTTTTAAGGAAAATGAAAAACTTTTTGCTCGTGACTATAAAAACACAAATAAGAAAGAATGGAGAGAGGCAAAGGTTGAGGAAGTGTTAGGTGATAGAACGTATTTAGTAAGAGTCGTAGGTGAGGAAAAGATTACAAATCAATTAATGAAAGCTAGTGAATTGAATGAGAACGATAACGAGAATGAGATTGTAAGTGTGAAAGATAATAGTGAAATAATAAATATAAAATAGATATAAGAAAAAAATATTCATCGCGGAAAGGAAGGAAGTTAATCAAATACCTTGTATATAAATTGATGCAGAATAATGTATGTTTTTCTGTTTTTCTAGGACAGATATTGTTTTCGTCTATTTTATTTCTTTTATTTTTTTATACAGCCCTCGATATAAAAGAGCGAATTTCGACGTTGTTTTATGTTATCTCTGTGTGTTGGGAAGAAAATAAAATTAAGTAGTAAAATCTACGATTCTCATTTTATAATATATTACTCCAATATATCACTATCATTCATATTATGGACAGTTAAGAGATTTCAGTGCTGAAAATGGCGACTAGGTTATCTATAAAAGAAGATTAGAAAACTATTTTATAGTGAACAATATCAAAGATGAAGGTAAGAAGAGAGCTATACTACTAAATTCCATGGATGAGGATGTTTACAAGCTGATATATAACTTATTTCTTCCAAAGTTGCCTGAAGAAATAAGCTACAAAGCGTTAGTAGAGTTATTTAACAAACATTTTAAAGTGGCAGAATTTCCATTTGTGCTCGTGCTAAATTTTTGCAATGAAGGACCTAAAAGAGAGTTCTAACAAGTGGGCGGCTCGAGTAAGAAACTTGGCATTGAACTGTTATTTTAAAGAGGACATAATCGACATGATGCTCAGAGATTGATTTATAGCCGATAAAGGACCAGGGCAAGCAAGATTATTTAAAGAGAAAACCACGTGCACCTTTGCTGACATCATTGAGGTGGCGGTAGCTGAAATGGCGGGGGAGACTTCCGGCAGAAGATCAGTCAAATTGGAGCCGATTCGTCACGTCACATCCCGGAAACCGAAACCTGGGACATCCGCAGCTGCGCAAGTAAGTGCTAGTGCTATTGCGAAGTGCGCATATGCGTGTTGTGGCAGGAAGAATCATGCGACCTCTAACTGTCGTTTTCGAAATTATTGCTGTCATCTGTGTAAAGAAAAAGGACACGTAGCTCCGGTATACCCGAAGAAGAAGAAGCCAATCAAAATGGAGGGTAGGCATAACTATAGAAATGTACAAAATTTCATTGAAACTGATGAAATATTTTCCATTTAGGAAAAAATTGTTAAACATCCATTTTTAGTTGATATTAAAATTGATAGCAATGTTTATTCTTTCCAACTGGGCTCAGGAGCTAGCGTTTCAGCTATTTCGGAAATTTTTTGAGTGTAAAGCGCGAGATAACTTGGGTGCCGAGTGAGTTTGGTTTTTAAAAACAATTTTTATTCTTAAAAACACATAAAAGTATCATTTGAGTTAAAGAGAAGCGTACAATAGTTTCAAAGGCATGAACTCTGTATTTACCTCTGACGATAACTGATTAAAACATTAAATTTGATCCATATGTATAGACTACGTGTGAAGGAATGTGCAAAGATTGCATTATCAGCACATTGTTGGTAAGATAACTCGCGTTAGTCGGACTAACCAGCTTTGCACCCATTCACGAAACATGCGCTGCTAGTTAAGCTGTTTAATTACGTCCATATTTGCGCCAAAAGTTAGACCCAGTATTGTACCTGCCTAAAAATCGCGTAACTTCGGCGTCTAGTTCCTTGCGTTGCCCATTGTATATTTAGTATTTACATTCAAAAACAGTACTTTTCAGTGCTACAGATTAGTTAACATATCACAAAGTAAGTATTATACATAGTAGTGAATAGGAGTACGCCTTTTATTTAAATTGGCGCAACAGAGGCGTACATTTTTCGCGTAACCTCCGCTAGTTGGACTAACGTTACGCCTTGTTGATGAATCCGTATGTAATAGTTTACCTTCCAATTTAGTTTTGATTTCTCGTCGGTGAATGTCCTTAAATGCTCGTTTTCGTCTGCAGCTACCTTGCAAGACTGCTTACTGTTGTTCTTTTTAAATTTCGCACCTCCTAAACTTCCAAACTGTCAGATTTCATATTCACCAGCATTGCAAATGTCCAGTGCGTCTTGTCAATTTTGTAATATGTTGTTGTTACAGTTTAATATCTTTTAATGTAGTTTTTTTGATTGGGTGTTTCTTATGATGTTACAAATATTGGATATACCCCTCAATATAGTTTTCTTCGCTCTGGTAGATTGGATTTTAATACAACAATGTTTATTTTGCTTGTAGGTTAACTTTGTTGTTTCAGGTACTGTTTCTTTCTTAATAATTTCTTATAATTCTTATACAATTTTCTTATCTTCTCAAAATTCTGGCATCCCTTATTTATTTCAAAATCAATCTTTTTTTATTTTCGTTCCA
Organism: Monochamus alternatus; assembly: GCA_037114965.1. NCBI lineage: Eukaryota > Metazoa > Arthropoda > Insecta > Coleoptera > Cerambycidae > Monochamus > Monochamus alternatus. Next base: position 57,912,632 of record CM073427.1, on the reverse strand, counting down.
ATGCAACGTCCGCACTATCTCACATAGAGTTTTTTTTAATACACTTCACCTAAATCTACTAATTAAAAACTAGATTTACCAATTTTTTTTTTTTTTATATTTTATTAATTTTATGTTGACATCTATCTACATATTTTTACTAACCTTTAGACTTCTACTAAATAACTATTTATCGTATTTATACTACACTGTCCACTTCCTTCAAAATTGTATTCATGTGCATTGATTATCCCTTTTTCTATACCAAATTTTTTATAAATATTCTAAATATGCAAAACATTTACTTTTAAATTCCTCCTCTTTCTAATGACTGAAACTTTTATTTATATTTAATATTATTTTAATTTTTGTGTTTATTACAATATATGTCGAATATTAAAGCCGGCTTTAATATTCGATTTCTGATATATACTATTTTGTCCACTGCTACAGATATCCATTAGGAAACGAGGAAGTATTTTTAACTAAAATGATAATGATTTAGAATATTTATACCATTTCAATCACTATTTTATTGACTCATTGAAAGACATAAATAAAGTGGCGCCTCCTGGTTCTAGAACATGGAAATGCTGAAATAAAAACGGTGTGTACACGGATATCCAAACGCAGAGGATGCGAGGGCAGTTTCCTGCGAAGCGCAAAAATTTTCTAGGAATTTCAATATTATATATATTAATTTATATTATCTAAAAGTGATCAATAAATATCCATCAATGCACCATACAATCCCACAAAATCAGTTCTCCTAAAGTTATAATTTATCTGACTCGGACAAGTGTTCACATCGAACTGCTTTTCACGTACACTCAGATTAAAATTTAAGAACCAGTGCAGGATGGTATTGTGCATCTTCCGCAACCAATGCTGCATTGTCTCTATTTATAATACAGGGCATATTAGTAAAGGCAAGGTCAAGAATACGACCATGCATATTCAGAACAGTATTTATCTGCTTAAAATCATACAGATTCATAAAATTAGATATTGTGAAAGTTTGTCTGTTAGTTATTACCAAGTATAAAATCTCGACAGTTGAAATCTCCAACAATAACAACTTCCATCAAGAGTTGATGAACATTGTTAAAATTCATCAAAACATAGCTCATAATAGCCAACACTAACGTCAGGTGGAATATATATAACAGTGACACTTATAGTTACCCGAGATATAATACATTTACAGCGTAGCATATCAATCAAATTAACAACACCGTCTAAATACGCTGCTTCTACAACTTTAACAGTGATATCGTTTCTCATTGCCAGAAGAACACCACCACCATCCTTTTTATTAACAAGATCTGATCGTACGGTACATATCTAGTATTTAGAGATGACAGAGTTAATTCAGATTTGAATCTAACTAGGGGAGGTGGTGTATTAGTGGCTCTGTACCTACTCCTAAAACTATTAATTGTATAGTTGTAAAATTTTCCATATATGGAGAGAAGGTAGTGTTAATAAATTGTTACATTCCATGTAATACCTCTACTGAAATCTATAAACAATTTTTCGATAGTTTATGCTATCATGTAGACATGTTTAATAAGAATATTATTATTCTAGGAGATTTTAACATATCTTTAATAACAGACTCTACTTTTGATTTAACAAAAGGTAACAATACATCAAAATGTCTGTTTAACTTTATGCAGCTATATAATTTAAACTTAAAGAATAACTTTAAAAATATTAATCATAGAACTCTTGATTTGGTTATAACAAATATTGATTTAAATATTAATAATTGTTCTGATCCGCTTGTCCCCATTGATATGCACCATCCTGTGTTAACTATGGAGATATTATTTGATCGCGGACATAAAGAAAATTACAATCCAAATAATAACATCCTAGAAAACAAATTCGATTTTAGAAGAGCAAATTTTGTCCTCATGTACCAGTTAATAGAGAGAATGAATTGGAAACCATTACACATTTTTAAAGATGTTAATCTTGCAGTTGATTATTTTTATGATTGTCTCTATATGGTGTTTGAACAGTGTGCACCTATAAAATGTCGAAATTCTAACGCACGATATCCTGTCTGGTTTACTTCTGAAATTATTAATAAAATTAAAAACAAAAATGTACATTATAAATATAAAAATAGATCACCTTACCATTTAGAAAAATTTAAAGAGCTACGCAAAGAACTCAAAAACCTCATAAAAGTAGCAAAAAAGAAATATATAAGTGATACTGAAATTGGTATTAAGCAGAGCAGTAATAATTTCTGGAATTATACACAGTCTATTAAATCACACTGTCAAAATACGAAAATTGATTTTTGATAATGAAGGTACAGTCTTTAACAGTAACAAAGATATTAGTCAGGGTTTCTCAGAGTACTTTCATTCTGTATTTGGAGAAGAATCAACGTATAATTTAAATGATATACACAGAGTTAGTTCTAGTAGTATGGGTGACATTTTAAATATTGGTAAGATTTCACTCGAAGATATTAAACAATCCATAAAAAAATTAAAACCCAAAAAGTCAGCAGGGCCAGACGGTATCCTTTGTTGGAGTATCCATTACTGATTATTTATAATTCGTCGTTATTAAATAAAATGTTCCCATCATTATGGAAAAAATTTATTGTTACTCCTATTCATAAAAATGGTTCATTAGGCGACGTTAAAAATTATAGACCTATTTCAGTGTTATCAGCAATTGCAAAAGTTTTTGAGCAAATAATTTACAATAAAATCTATTATCATGTAATTAATAAGATATCAGAATTTCAGCATGGATTCGTGGCAAAGAAATCTATATTAATTAATTTGATAGTTTTTTCAGACTTTGTAAGTGATACTCTAGATAAGGTAGGGCAGGTCGATGTATTATATACTGATTTTGAAAAGGCATTCGATCGAATCAATCATGACGTTCTTTTACTTAAATTAGCTGGAATGGGATTTTCGTCAGATTTGATAACTTTCGGTTTCAACAAGTAAAGTATGCTGGTGTTCTTTCCGAATCATATTTGGTAAAATCAGGTATACCTCAAGGAAGTAATTTGGGTCCTCTATTCTTTTTAATTTTTATTGATGACATGTATTAAAAACTCTAATTGTCTATTATATGCAGATGATATAAAAATATATAGAGAAATTCAGTCGCAAGTGTATGGATGATCGTTTGTTATTTATTATTTTATTATATTTCATAAAGTTATAGATTATCGGGAGGCGGCACTCTAGACCCCTGCCGCACCGGCCGCCACTGCAGAAATATGAATTTTGAAAACTTTAATTAGGAAACTATTATTATACTCGTTTCCGGTCTTGAGAATGAGGATGTAAATGTGGAAGAGCAGATTCATTCCAAATTTGATAAATATTTTTAGAATGTTTAGAGTGAGGATTTTATAATTTATTTGATTCAAATGATAAGCTGCTAAAACTAATCCTAAAAATCTGAAATTAAAATTTACTGGCATATATTTTTCTTAAACATGTTTAGCGGTCTTGTTCATAATAATAATAATGATAATGGTAATGATAATTTTAATGGTAACGGTAATGATATTGATAATGACAATGCTAATGCTAATGGTAATGGTAATGGTAATGGTAATGCTAATGATAAAGATGAGTGATCAATGATGAGTGAAGAGTGAAGGTGAAGAATGAAGGGTAAAGGGTGAAGAGTATGAGCACAGCTTAAATAACAATCATCTCACAGATTATGGCGGGAACGTCTCACGCAGATCCTTCGCGCATGCCGCCATTTGAAGATAGAACCACAGTCTATTAATACAGTCCGGCGTCTTCACGTCGGCTTCTTTGATGTCGAGGTCCCAGATTTCGTTTTTTTAGACGACTAAAAGACAACTGCGCATTTAGCCGCGCACATTCGTGCGCTCAAGAGGCACGGTAATTTGTCAAGAAATAGAATTTCTTCCACTTCGTCGTGTACATATGAATTTCATTGGTGTCCATTGCGCATTTAGCCGCGATTTAGCCACACCCTCTGGAACCTTCACTCGACGAATTGTATAATAAACTGTGATAGAACATTGAAATAGCGGCAGGGACGTGTGGTTGTAAAATATGCAATTAGTCACCCCGCTTGACGACTGCGTAATTGGCGCACGAGTGCTGTGTTTTGCGGTTTGTTGATTTTCTTGTATTTTATACTGTTATGTTATTTTATTTTTAAACAATTTCAAGTAAAACAAATTTACATTTCGTATGTTAGAAAAATTGAGATATTCCATTTAAAAAAAAACTTTTATCAGTCTTGTAACACCATGTACATAAAATTTATTCAGCATTTTGTAGTTTATATTTGTACCTACAACTTTTATATATAAAAATCTGTTTTATATCTGCCACAGTTCTCGAGATCAATACTGGTCAACTTTATCTTGGACATTCAGTATATGTAAAAAAAATAAGACAAAAATTTGGACCTGACCAATTAAATGTATACCAGTACAATTTATTATTGTTATTTAGGTAGGTATACCGCTGTAATACATATGTTTTCTGTACTTTTTTGTTTCTGTATAATGTAATATTTCGAAAACAAAAGTGGTTTAATAAATTTCACTTTTTGTTATTAATGTTTGTAATTGTTATTGTATAACTTGTAGGAAGCAATGGACTGTATTGGAAATTAGAAATGGTATATTGAAATCTATACAAAATTTTTAATTAACATGACATTATTTATTTATATATATTTCGTTGCAGAGCAACTCGTTGCGATGCAACGTCGACTAGGCAGGAAGTATGCTAGCTTCAACATCTTCATTTAATCTTGTAACACTTTTGTTTTGTTTTCTGTTTTAGTTATTAGCAACGTAATGTTAATCAATTACCTATACATACTTTGAAAAGTAATTGTACATTTTATGTTAATAATGGATCCACGTAGGAGTGGTATTTATATTAATCAAGCTCCCAAAATTAGGTATCATTTTAGTAAAAAAAACTAAACTATTATGAAATTCAAGTAGGTACACAGTGCACTTTCTAAATTAGGACAACTATTTTTAATCCAGTCCTGACCTCTATCCTGAGCGAGAGAGAGACAACAAGCTTTAAGGACAAATTTTCTGCTTTTAATACTTCAAAGGTGTCGCCGTAGAGTCTGTGAGCTGATTGTTATTTAAACTGTGGTATGAGTATGAACGATGAGCGATGATGGATCAGGGATTCGTGATTGATGAATGATGAATGATTAATGATTAATGATCAATGATCAATGATTAATGATTAATGTCTCAAAAAAGACATTTGGTAAAGTAAATATTATTTGTACTAAATGTACGTTTGCAAAATACAAGAGGTTACAGTCTAGTAACTTTAAATTGACTAAATGAGGTTGCCGTGAAAAAATTACATTATTTATTTCAAAATATTCTTATTATCCTATAACTTCCATAATTTGCCATTTTTTTTTAAGTGGTGAAAACAGGGCAGATACATGACCTAAGTAATAACATAATTTTAGTATAAAAAGATTAATATAGAAATATTTTGGGTAAAAATCTGTGGAAATACAACAGACATCCAGAAAAATCTAACCTCAACCGAGATTAAGGATTAGAACTACTTAGAATCGGAAACGGCTCATACATAAGAATCAAAGACCGGAACACAGTACCGAAACGCTATGGCTCAATAGTATACATGTACCAACTAGACGATTAAGTTTCCATTTATTTGTAAAGAATAGGGCCATATTAAACTGACAACATCATATCGAAAATTGTTAACACATGATAAATTATTACCTGAATAATTTCTTGATTTGTTGTTTTTAATTGGTAATATAAATACTAAATACTACGCACTATAAATTACTAAATAGATTACTAATAGATTGAGCCACAACGGTATTTTATTCGTATGCCGAGAAATTGTCTAAAAAATAAACTATTACTTACATTTTCAATATATTTAGAGTTTTCCACTGGGCCTGCAAATGTTGTCATAATGGTATGACAAAATATTACACAGATCATATTATAAAATCGTATGCCGTGTATAGACCGTAACTTCCTAACATCGGGATTTTTACTGGGTGTTGTTAAGCGGTACCAATTTTTCCGAAGGGAAAAGGCTGTTAATATTTTTCCACCTGTAAAATTATGGTTATAATTACAATTTTAGCGACATGTAATAGGTATAGCTAAACTAATAATTTTCCAAAAATCTTCCTCCCTAAACAAAATCTGAATGAAAAAATACAGTGTCACAGGCGCTCACAACGCCCTGTATATTTAACACATAAATCAATCAGATACTCATATAATCATACAGAAAAACCTTTTGACAAAACATAATTTGAATATGATTACTCAAGAAATAAATAAATTAGCGTAAAAAAATGAAAACTACTCTCTCGGGCATATAACTTCTTAAGGAAGAGAGGGTACTAAAGTTGGTTTAAATCACCTTATTTTCATCCAAGAAAGCTAGTCTTAAATTATGGCCCATTCTTTAATAAAGACCCTGTATATACAGGGCGTTCCGCATAACAACCGACACAGAGCAGGTGCTTGTAGCGAATTCCAATTTTACCCAATATACAAAGTTACACATAGGAGGTGTTACAGGCCTTCAAAGTGGGGCCAAATATTTCGAACAAAATTAATATCTTTGAATTATTTTAGCTTGGAATAACTAAATTTGGTATATGATTTAGGTTTATTATTGGTCTTCTTTGATTATAAGTTCAAGTAAGTTAAAACACTACAAGGTGATTACTGAGGGTGAATTATTTTAAAAAGAATGATAATATCCTGCGCAGAATTGATTTTAAAACACTCTTTTATGCTTCTTACAATTTTACAAAACAAAACAGGTTTTCAAGAAAAAATGGTTTAATTAAAGCAAGATTTCAATAATGTTTATTAGAAGAAATCGAAGTCAGTAGTAAGATGTCTTTAAAATTTGACAGTAATAAAATAAAGATAAAAAAATTAAATTAAAACTAAAGAAATTGTTCAAAATGGACACCATTTTCTCTGAAATTTTGATCTTCGGCGAAAATTGAAATTTACTCTGTCTAATAAATGATGATTGTTGGCGAGGAATAATCAAAATCCTTCAATGTTCCCCAAAGTCATCATCAAATCACATTTGTTGACGTCTCTAAGAGTAGCACTAAAATGAGGCGGTGCCCTATTATACATAAACCAAAACTCTAGTCTAAGTTACAACGGTATATCTTCGATTAAATCAGAGAGAGTACTTTGCAGAAATTCCAAATAACTTTCGCCATTTAATTGATTTGGCAAAATAACTGGTACAGTCATATAACGATCAATCCTAAAAATGCAGAAATAGGTCAGATCTCATCTATTGTGGCTGAATTTGTCGTGTTCCCACTGCCAAAAAGTGAAGTTAGATATTTATAGTGTTTCATTAGCAGGTCAGTAAATTAAATTATTTTCTTTAGATAATTATTGATTAGAGCTTTGTCTATGGAATTGTTCATTAGCATACCTAGATGTTTGGTATCAGAGAACATACATATGACTTCATTGATAGGAATTGTAGGAGATTTGATTTATATTAGCTTAAAATACCTTTCTAAAACAGTAAAAAAATGTTACAAAAGCTAATAATAAGAAATATATGGGTAGATATTGTGGGTGTAATTCAACGCAGGTTGGGACTTTTGTCCACTGAGTAGTTAGTTTCACACAATATTATTAATACCTAAAAATATATAAAAACTTTTACATAAAAGGTAAACATTTTTCAAGTAGGTATTGTCATATTTAATTCATTGACAGGATGTCACTTTTTGTCATTGTCGATATTTAACTTCAAATAATTTTAATTTTTATAATAATTTTTTTAATTAGATATTTGATTCAACTTAAAGGAGACCACCTGAAGAAGCAATCCTAAAAATGCAGAAATAGGTCAGATCTCATATATTGTGGTTGAATTTGTCGTGTTCCCACTGCCAAAAAGTGAAGTTAGATATTTATATAGTGTTTCATTAGCAGGTCAGTAAATTAAATTATTTTCTTTAGATAATTATTGATTAGAGCTTTGTCTGTGGAATTGTTCATTAGCATATCTAGATGTTTGGTATCAGAGAACATACATATGACTTCATTGATAGGAATTGTAGGAGATTTGATTTATATTAGCTTAAAATACCTTTCTAAAACAGTAAAAAAAAACAAAAAGTAGCAGAAATAAAATAATGTTATTACTAACTTCCAAATTTTACAAACAAAGCCTACTACTGATATTAGTATAATTTTACGGGTAACTCAGCCTCCATGAACACCTTATAGTGTTTCAATTCACTTGAACTCATAGTCAAAAAATACCTGTAATAAACCGAAATCATGTACTAAATTTGGCAATTCCAAATTCAGAGATATTATTTTTTTTAGAAAATGGTTAATTTGGCCCCACTTTGAAGGTATGTATGCAACTTTGTATATAGATATGTTTGGTTAAATTGCAATTTTTTGTGATCCACTACATGCACCTTCTCTGTGTCGGTTCGTATGCGGAACACCCTATATATAATTATGTCACTGGAAAACTTACCTCTAGTATTAAAAATTTTTTCATAAATATCCTTTTCTTTCTTTATACCAATTCCTTCATATATGGTGACAAATATAACAAACATTATATAAATTGCGAGGAACAACCTAAGAGAAACAAATAGATATATGTTACATCCAAATATCAATTATTTTTCTGCAAAATGACACGTCGTATAATGCATTGCATTGTCGGCATTTTTAATAATTAATCGCAGTTATACTACTTGACTGAAACATTTTGTTGTGTGTAAATTGGTGGTATTTTGTGGTGGTTAGAGTCTCATGAACAAGTATAATTCTAAGGAAACATTTCTCGAATTTAAACTTTGAAAAAAAAAACAAGTTCTTAAAATATTAAGTACTTACTTGTAATGGTATACAGGGTGTTCCATAAATATATCGACAAACTTAGGGATGGTTGGGTATATTAAAACAAATATTATTTACTTTATAAAAATATGTCCGCAAACGTTTCATTTTCGAGATACAGGCTGTGGGAATTTGCAAAAAATAATCGTTTTGTTATGAATCTTTATTAAGTTTATGGCATTTTAATGAAATTATAGTTTACAATATTTGTTCAAAATGTTGACCATTTGCTTCAATACAAATTGCACCGTCGATTTAGTGACTCGCACATTCTATGGAAGATTCCAGGAATAGTTTCTGCTTGTACACAAGCGACCATTGCGGCCAGACCTTCCTGATTACGAATGGGTGTCTTGTAGACCAATGATTTCAGATAACTCTAGAAGGAGGTTTAAATCGAGAAAATGTGCAGGCTAGGTCATGGGACCTCCTTCTTCAGGTTGTAAAGCTTATACTCGCTGTACATAGTAGATGTTCATGCATGACACGCCATACCGTCGTATTGAGCAGGCCCCTACTGTTGGGCAATGGATCCAAAAGCTACCCAGTTAGCAACAAACTGTGAAAATTTCATTAAAATAGGTTGAAATGATAGATATTAATAAAAAAATATTTATTTTTTTTACAAATTCCAACACCCTCTATCTTGAAAACGAAGCGTTTTCGGATATATGTTTATAGATCAAAAAAATGTTCACCTCTAAAAGATTGTCGGTATATTTATAGATCATTCTGTATATATAATTTAATGCCTTTATTTAATTTTTATAAAATTGTGTTAATTTCATTGGCATAAGAGATTAACTTATTTAGTAAAATTAAATTTTCTTAATATTTTGAATTTTAAAAGCCCTGGAAAATGAATAACTTGATACCTTCAAGAAGCTTGAAAATATCTGAATAAAAACATCATACAACAAATTTCATTTACTGCAACATCGCGCAAAAAGTTATTTGCAACTGCGAATAACACCCGTAATTCAAAGTCAAATAATTATAACAATTTTGTTTATTTTGTAAATTAACTTTCTGTGATTTTTCCAAATTAAATATAATTTTTTTAAAATATGTTTTTTTTAAATTCAGTGTGTTTTTCCACGGTTTCGTAAATTTGAAATATTTAAAAAATTAAAAATTCTTATGCTGATAATTTAACGAAAATACTATTTTCTATGTTTCTTTGAATTTTGATCCTCTGTGTATTCATTTCTGCACAGAACATCTCCGGATATGTGAAACGTCTCTTGTAAGAGACAAAAGAAGTTAATGTTAAAATGTGGCCTGCCGGAATTCAACTTATCTGTGGAACAAAATAATGCACATGCTATGATTTTAAATTCGTAAAATCGATTAGACATAACAAAATATATTTAGGTAAGATAAAGAATTTAAGAGTTAGTTAGTTAATATTGAGAGGAACTAAATCTCCGAGGGGTCGACCCGGGCGTAGTTCTTATCGCGGAGATAAGTTTTTTGGTAAAGACCGACCAAATAAATAGATACGTTTTTTGGGAAAATAGTGAACAGATCCGGACTTGTAAATATTTGATATACATATATGCAAGGAAAATATTGGAAATAAATGAGTATGCATAGTGACGAGTATTCAACAGACGAAGGGAAAAGAAAAAGAGAATTAGGAGAAGTTTTTGGGAAAAGTAAGCAGGGATTGAAAGTAGAGACAGTGGATCAAGGAACATTGATAGAAAAAATTAAAAACTGTTTAGAACCACATCTGGGTGTAGAGATGAAAATAAAAAGCGCTTCAAAAATTGGTAATAAAACGTCTTTAGTAGTATTATAAAATTATGCGGAAAAAATGAAAGTGATGAAAAACAAAAGTAAGTTGAAGAATTTTCATGAAAACAAAATATACATTAATGATGACATGTCAAGAATTGAAAGGGAAATACAAGGAAAAATCAAGAAACGAGCACAAGAAGAAAGCAAGAAAGGAAAACAAGTAAAGATTAAATTCCAAAAATTGATAATAGATGAACAAGAATACAAGTGGAATAGACAGAATGAATCTCTGGAAACCACATCTCCAAAAAACTAATAAAAGGCTGTCAGATGGAACATATAGAAACGACTCGGCATGATAAAGGATTAAGAAATGAAATATGGATAAACCAAGTGAAGGAAAAACGGGTATAACAAAATTTATGGAAAATCGGAACATGGAACATTAGAAGTCTGCAGGGAAAGGAAAACGAGTTAGAAGAAGAGTTTGAAGAACAAGAACTAGACATATTAGCAATAACAGAAACGAAAAAAAAAGGGACAGGGCATTATTAAAATGACAAAAGACCATATATTTATATATAGTGGAGTACCAGAAAAATGTAGAGCAGCAGGAGGAATCGGTTGTATTATACATAAGAAACTAACCCAAACAATTCACAAGTGGAATGCGGTGTCAGTAGTACTGAAGGATGACAATGGTAATCAAAGAACAATAATAACTGTATATGGACCAAATGATGATGCAGCAGTAAGTGACAAAGATAGGTTTTGGGAAGAACTTTCGATGGAAGTAGAAGAAGCAAAGGACGCAGTATTTATAGCTGGAGATTTTAATAGCAGAGTTGGGAGAAGAGACTCTATATACAACGGCGTAATAGGAACACATGGAGAAAGTTTAAGGAATAATAATGGAGAAGGGATGCTAGATTTTTGTATAACACACGAACTAATAATAACAAATACCTTTTTTCAACATAAGGATATAAATAAATATACGAGGGAAGTAAAAAGTAGGAAAGAAAAATCAATAATTTACTACTTGTTAGTAGAGAGAAATAACAGAAGAGTGGTCATAAATCCTAAAGTCAAAAGAGGTGCTGAAATTGGCAGTGATCATTATTTATTGGTAACAAAAATAAAAGAAAAAGTAGAAGATAAGATCTATAGGAAACAAAAACCAGATAAACTTATAGAATATGAATCAATAAGATCATATAAACTATTAGAAATCGAAATAGCACACAAATATGAAATAACGATAAATAAAAAAACTTGAAGAAAATGCAGAAATTAATGAAAACGATAGCATAGAAAACATGTGGGAGAATCTAAAAAGAATAATACTTGACACGGCAAAACAGATATGTGGCGTTAGCAGAAAAAGTAATGTAAAAAGGCAAACCGCTTGGTGGACACATGAAATAAAGGAGCAAATAAAAAGGAAGAAAAACACATGGAAAAAGTATTTAAGTAATCAAACAAAGGAAAACTATGAAATCTACAAAAAAGAAAGAAAATTAGTAAAAGAAAAAGTAATGGCAGCGAAAAGATTAAAATGGAAACAGATAGCAATGCGAACCAAAAATTATTCTATGAAACACTGAAATCTCTCAGAAATGAGCAAACGCGCCAAACAAATTATATTAAGAATGAGAATGGGGAATTACTGACAGGAGACAAAGAAATAATGCAAAGATGGAAAGAATACTTCAAGGAGTTATTATGTGGTAATGAAGATGTTGCAGAAACATCGTCAGGCTCTAACAACGAACAAAAAGAAGAAATAAAAGATAATTTAAACTATGAAGAGGGAATGGTTGATGGACAAAATAAAGAAAAGTATATAACATTAAAGGAACTACAAAATGTAATAAAAGAGTTAAAAAATGGTAAAGCACCAGGTTATGACAAAATAACAACCGAAATGTTTAAACATATTGGAATGAGAGGAACTGAAAAGCTTTTAAAGATATATAATGAAGTATGGAAACAAGAAAAAATACCAAAAGATTGGCAGGTAGCACTAATAACACCAATATATAAGAAAGCAGATAAGATGAACTGTAACAATTATAGAGGAATCACGCTACTTAGTACAGCTATGAAAATATATGAAAAAATTATCGATAATAAATTAAGAGCAAAAATAGAACATACATTAGAAGAATCACAGACTGGCTTTAGAAAGGGAAGAAGCATTCAAGATCATATATTTACACTGAAGCAATTAATAGAGAAACTACCTCAACAGGAAAGGAACATTCATTTAGCATTTATAAATTTGGAAAAAGTATTTGATAATGTCTCAAGGGAAAAGCTATGGAAAATATTACGTGAAAGGGGCGTTGATGACAAAATATTAAGAATCATGAAAAATATTTATACAAACAATATAAATCGTGTCATTAGTCAGAACAGAACTTCAGATGTATTTACAACAAAAACGGGATTGAGACAGGGAGGAGGGTTAAGCCCCTTGCTTTTCATAGTGTTCATGGACGAAATAATAAAGAAGCGTTCAAAAGATGTGAGAAAGTTATGTATAGGATATAGAAACTTACAACCAATAGTCATTTCAGAAGGAGCATTTGCAGATGATGTAGTAATAATGGCAAGAAATTCGAAGGATTTACAACAAAATTTAGAAATCTGGAATAAAGTACTACGAGAGTATGGAATGAAGATGAATAAAAGTAAAACTAAAGTAATGATAATAGGGGAACAAAGAGAGGAAATAAATATACAAATCGAAAATGTCAATATTGAACAAGTTAAAATTTTTCAATACTTGGGGGTAGAAATAGAAGACAGTGGGAAACAAGATTCGGAAATAAATAGCAGGATAGGAAAAGCTTTGAATTTATATCATGTTCTAAATAATAAATTTTTAAATAACAAAGAAGTGTCTAGTACAACAAAAATGAATATATTCAAATCGATATTCAGACCAGTCCTAACATTTGGCTGTGAATCGTGGGTTTTGACAAGAAGACAGATGAGTAAAATTCAAGCAGTGGAGATGAAATACCTCAGGAGAGTTAAGGGAGTTACTAGAAGAGAATAAAAAATACAGAAATAAGAAAACAACTGAAAATACAATCGATAATAGCATTCATCCAGAAAAGACAATTAAGCTGGTGGGGACACTTACATAGGATGGGAAATATGAGAAAAGTAAAGCAGATATGGGAAGCATGGACTCAAAAAAGGAACAAACGGGGAAGACCAAAACAAACCTGGGACAAAATACTAGGAGATATCTTGAGAGTAAAAGGATGGACATGGGCAGATGCGAGAATTTTAGCAAGAAATAAGAAGGAATGGGCGAAATTTGTACATAATATTGAAATGTAATAAATTAATTGTAATTTGTGTATTACCCTACACCTTATTAGGTAGAAGGGTTTTTGATAATATATATATATATATATATATATATATATATATATATATATATACAGGGTATCCCAACGAAAATTTGACCCCCCCTATAATTGGAAAATCGAATAATATTTCAAAATTTGCCGACACCCGTCGATTTTTGTTCTTGGGGGGAGCTTTTTTGACAGTCAAGCCAACTCGATATGTTCATCTCCCTAATGCCTAGCAACCCCAACTTAAAAATTTCAAATGCAGCTACTCCATTTGTGGCACATCATTTTAAAGCCCTTTTCATTGCGAATACAGTGACGTACCGTTTTTAGAAATCGGTTGAGATTGGACAGAATTATTGGTTACAAACGAAAAGATGACAAACCAACTTGCGCGTAGTAATTTCTACACAAATGCCCACCACTAATAAGTTTTTCATCTACTACACATGACCGCATTACCTAATTGTTATTGATGTGTCTATCAATTTACAAAAAAGTCAGAAATGAAATAAAAAAGCTGAAGCAAATAATAAATCAGATTTATTTGATGAATTGCTCAAAATGACCCCCGTTAACTCCCAAACAATAATACAGTCTGTTTTCAAATTCTGCTCAAACATTATTAAAGACATCCGCAGTTATTAATCGGCATTCTTCTACAATTCTCTGACGTAGCAGTTGCAATGTTTCCAGCTGAGTGGCGTACACTCGTGATTTTAAATGACTCCACAGAAAAAAGTCCAAAGGAGACAGATCCGGAAATCTTGGTGGCTATTCGACGGGACCTCTTCTGCCAATCCAATGCCCCGGGAAATGGTCATTCAAAAATTGTCGCACAGCAGCAGCATAGTGCGGGGGCGAACCATCTTGTTGGAAGGTTATTTCATTTTCTAGTAAATTGTCGTCACTTTCTAAAATCTCTGTTATCCTAGGATCAATTGTACTTTCCAATAATTCTAGATAGGTGTTTCCATTGAGATTACCTTGGATGAAAAATGATCCAACAAGATGGTCGCCCAAAATGTCTGCCCAAACATTCAATTTTTGAGGTGTCTGAGTATGAAATTCCCTGATTAAATGCGGATTAGTATCACTCCAATAACGACAATTGTGTCTATTCACTTCGCCATTCAACATAAATGTGCATTCGTCGGAGAAACATGTATTGTAGAGAAGATTTGGATTCAGTAGAAA
This sequence comes from Monochamus alternatus, assembly GCA_037114965.1. Classification (NCBI taxonomy): domain Eukaryota; kingdom Metazoa; phylum Arthropoda; class Insecta; order Coleoptera; family Cerambycidae; genus Monochamus; species Monochamus alternatus. The sequence goes on along the minus strand of CM073427.1, from coordinate 57,897,407 downwards.
TTGTTCACTAAAGTATTCGCAAAATTGGTTACGGCGATCAAAGTCATCTTCATGTAACTCTTGAACCAGCGTCATCTTAAATGGATGAAACTTGTGTTTTTTCAAAATTCGATAAACACTGGAACGGGATACGCCAGAAGCTTGAGACACAGTTGTAATCGATTGCTTATTATCCATCTGTACATGACCCAAAACTGCCACTTCAACTGCTTCATTTCGAACTGGCCCAATTACTTCACGTTTCTTGTTTAAAAGCGAACCTGTTGCAACAAATTTGTCAATCAGGTGTTTAACGTACTGATGGTTTACATATTTTTCAGGATGATTGGCATTAAAAATTCGTGCTGTAGCTTTAGCGCAATCGTGATTTCGATAATATATTGCAACAATTTCTACTCTTTCCGCGATATAATAAAGCATTTCGAACACACGTTAATACTTTCAATAACGGCTGAAAATAACTATTTCTTGGTCACAAGCAAAAAAACACCGACTTTTTTTGTAGTACTGTTTTTTTGTTATTTTGGAAAGGTCTGAGTTCCTATAAACTTAAGAATCTTCTACTAATAACTATTTTAGTATCTAGTTTTATTTGCTTCAGCTTTTTTATTTCATTTCTGACTTTTCATTCATCTACTACACATGACGCGGTCATGTGTAGTAGATGAAAAACTTATTAGTGGTGGGCATTTGTGTAGAAATTACTACGCGCAAGTTGGTTTGTCATCTTTTCGTTTGTAACCAATAATTCTGTCAAATCTCAACCGATTTCTAAAAACGGTACGTCACTGTATTCGCAATGAAAAGGGCCACAAGTGGGGTAGTTGCATTTGAAATTTTTAAGTTGGGGTTGCTAGGCATTAGGGGGATGAACATATCGAGTTGGCTTGACTGTCAAAAAAGCTCCCCCCAAGAATAAAAATCGACGGGTCTCGGCGAATTTTGATATATTCGGTTTTCCAATTATAGGGGGGGTCAAATTTTCGTTGGGATATCCTGTATATATATATATATATATATATATATATATATATATATATATATATATATATATATATATATATATATATAAATTCGATTAGGTTCACTGAAAGAAATCGTCCAAGTGAGGGGGCTTTGCTAGGATATTTTTGCCACAGTTAGTAAAATATTTGCTAGGGCTATAGAAACATTTTACTGCTCCAAGTAAATGCGTTTTCCTGTTTGCCGCCACAACAACGAAAAGTCTTGTGCCTGTTGGACAACTCAGGATTATATTTTAGTGAATTGTCGATCTGCTCCAAGTGAACTGCTTTCCTAGAGTAAGTGAATGTACTTTGTTGAAATTTATCCAGTTGGGAGTAATGCGCCCTTATTTATAGCAAATTAGGGCTCACTTCGTGTAACTGAGGCCTTATTTAGGTATTTCCAAAATGATCCGAAATTCATTTCAGTGCGCGAGATATGTGAACACTCTATATATTCGTTATTATTTCTTGCTTTTTTTTTCATAATAATTAGCGTTAAATAATAACTATGGAATTTGCTGAATAATATAAAATGCGACATTGTAGTTTGCACAAATCGCTTAGAATAAAGATGCTATTCATTTAAAAGTTATAAATTCAAATTTAGACGCTTATAATATCCAATATTGCAAACGCAACTCATTAAAGCCTTTTGTGGATAAAACAAGTGTTTTCTTGAAGACGAATCCAAAACTGTCGACGAGGAAGGGATTGATTGCCGAAGAACACTGAAAAATCAACCCTGATTTTGTGACGTCTTCGAAAAATTTCAATTTCAAAGTATTCTATCCAGAGATCCAAAGAAACCAGGCTTTGAGAGACCAGGGCACAGAGGCAAACAATAAGTGAGTACTGAGTACTTTATTCACCCCCCCCCATATTCGTTTCTTGTTTCGGAGTAGAATTGGAACTGTCTATTGTAGACTTAGGCTTAGAAAGAAAGAAATAAAGTCGGAAAAAAATCAAATTGTAACAGAAAGTAACTCTAGATGACGCCTGGATCGCTAGTGGCTTGAGCAACATGTGCGGGCGGCCGGTAGTCAGTGATGTTCCAGTCATTACTATTGTAATACTTTTAACTAAAATCTATTACTTTATTACATTCCCCTCAAATCTATTACTTTTCATTATTCTTCCCTTAAGGTTGGGCACAGACGAACATATATGAATAAAAACATCAACGTGCGTTCATCTACCTCGCGCATCAGCATGTATTGGTCACAAACGTTGATTCATGTTTTAACACATCAGTTCGCAGTAAACAACATACACGTTCGCGCAATCTTCGTAAAACAATGGTGGAAGAATTTCATTTGATTGCAGTGGCGTGCGTAAAAAACAAGAAAAAACAAAAAAGTCCTAGTAAATGGTCTGCAACAAATTGCATTAAAGGATAGTACCATAATATCGGTACATATATGTCGTCTGCTTCAGCACCAGATCTTTTCGAGTCTTTAACTTTTTTTAAATCTCTTTTGAATCCACCACGCAAACTGTTAATTTTTTGTATGACTATTTTTGGTCGCTTCAGGTTCTACCTATAACTTTTAACTTTTCAAGTAAAATCTGATAAGCTGCATTTTTCTTATTTTTCCCATAAACAAGGATGGGTCCGATATAAGTCAATGAAATGTCTTAAAAAATCTCGTGTTAAATTTCGTAAGTCCGACATTTTCACTCTGTAAATAAAACTATAATTTATAAATGTTACTAATCAAATAATAATTTTTCTTTAGTTTTATTGGGTTTTTGCCATACTTCTGAAAAAATAAAGATTAATTAAATAAGCCATTGCGCCAAACGGATCAGTCAAGGGTTATTTTTTAAAATAAGTTTGCCTAACCAAAAAATCTCACACTGAAAAAAACATATAAGTAAAAAATAACAAAAATCACATTACTATCGCGTATTATTGACGTTTCGAAAAACTCTCTGTTTTCGTTCTCAAAATAGTAGTAAAAATATTAAACGTATGTCAAGTTTGACAGTTTAAAATTTGTTCATCTGCTTCCATAGAGATGTTAAATGATTTTTATTTTATTATTACTTACTTCTTCTTGATACAACTGCAGCCAACAATGATCAATGTTTACTGAACAGTTTGACACACACTTATCTCCGTTCAGAAGTGTGGCAAAAACCCAATAACACTAAAGAAAAATTAAAATTATGCCACAAATAAATAGCTTCAGACAAATAATAATTATTAATTTAATTATATACTAATTTAACTAATTAAATAATAATTATTGATTTAAATAATTCTAACTACCTTCTACGTCACTGAAGAACACCGTGACAATAACGTTGTTATTTGACACATACAGCCGAACATCAACTTACATTCAACAGCGCACGGACATGTTTTCTGGAAAACCAGGTTGATAAGTACAACGCACTTCTTCAGAGCGCAATCATGTACGTGACGTTATTATGTCCATAGACAGACGTTATTGTTTGCACGTAGATGAATGCACGTTGATGTTTGCATACATATACGCTCGTCTGTGACCTGCTATACACGTCATTTCCCGCTCCGGAAAAAATGTAATAAGTGAAAAATGTGAAATTAACCTAAAGAAACATATGTCTTCTGCGCAGTCAAGATCAAGAGTAAAATATGTACACCATGCATATTCAATGATAGTACATAGGAATATTTAAACCCAACAAAAATAAACTGAATCTGAATAAACACAAAATAAACATAAATTACTGGAAAACAAAAGCTTAACTCAATATTAATATTATTTGGAACAATATCACAGAAAATGCTTAAAATGTAATATCAGTTTCAAATTCTACCTGAGTATTACTACTCTTTTCAGTCTTTTCATTGCAGCTGAGAAGCCTCTCCGGTATCTTAAAATTATAACAGTTGCTGCCGCAAAAATCTCTTTGGTGTGTAGCAGGGCACTGCATGTATTTAGTTTTAGTCTATTTCTTTGTTTATTTTTAATCAAATTTAGTTGCGAAAATATTCGCTCGGCTGCTGGGGAAGAGTGGGGTAAACACATGAGACCTTGCAAAATAGTCTTCAATGTCGGAAACATAATTTGTCCCTGACCGTTTCGCACTTGAAATACTTTAAACCAAAAGTTTTCAACATCTAATTCACCTGAATTGTCTACATTCTTTCAGTATTCTCCATTCTGCGTTGGCTATTTCTAGATTTGATGCTGAACAAAGAATGGGAAATCTATGTACAATTGGCACAATTGATGGACACTCATCTGAAAACACAGTTTTAGGATTTAGAAAGTTTTAATACTTCGTCATCGAAATCAAAACGACTTTTTATCTGTTTTGCCTCCACGTAAAAATCGAGACATTGTATTTTAAAATTTTGTAATTCAATTTGATCTATTTTGCTACTTAAAATAAACAATTCAAAATGCGCTCCCAAATACCTGTCGGCCGAAACCCACAAGTTTAAAATTAATCGAAAACCAAAAACTAATTCACACGAACATAACATGAATCTATTACAGTCCCTTGTAAAATCTATTTTAATTCACCATACATTTCTAGTACAAAATTTGCCTGCTTGGGAACAACACTACCGGCAGTTGACGCAGTTGACCAGAGCTACTCGGAAAGATCGCACGTAGCTTTTCTCTATTCAACCTATGCTTATAATAGGTATTACTATATTTTTTACATATCTTGTAAAACCAAGTTAATTTTTCAGTAAATAGTTCAACATACAGTGCAAGTAGTTTGGAGCAATAAATTGAAAATCGTACCTACTCGCCTAAAATATAACAAACACGCTGTAAAATCAATTTTGTAGATTCAAGTTCAATTTTGCCAAGGAATTTAATTGTTTTTTGGAATTGTTTAGTTGTCTTTGTTTTAAAGGACACTTAGATTAAAGTTTATGACCGAAACTGCTGAAGACCTTAAATTTAGTTTCGGAAATTAGTCTGTTTGCGATTCAGATTCTTAAATAGAAGCGATCGAAACTAATAGACCAGTCAAACCTCGGTAAATGGCAATAAACTACCAATTATTACGACTGCATGTAGATGTTATTCCAAATTATGATGGAAACCCTTTTGGCTTAAATATATTTTTGAAAGGTTGTGAGTAAATTAACTGGAAGAACACAAATGCTTTTAGGCTCTCGTTTAGAATTAAATACTTGGGAAAAAAATTAAAAAGGTTTAACTGATAGTTTTGGAGATCAAAAAGATGTTAAATGTTTAGAAAAAGATTTGTTACAAATGAAACTTAATCGTGGTAAATCTCTACACAGTTTTTGCACTAGATGTCAAGATTTACGAAGTCTACTTATGACAACATTAGTCCAGTCCAATAAAACTGATAACTTTACGCGGGAGTTACCAAATGTTTTACAATTAATAAATCCGTTACGAAAACCTAGCAGTTTGAAAGACACTTCAGCAATTGTGGCGCAAGAGGAAAATTTTATTTATTATAACAAAAATTCTACTACTAATCAATTTAGTTTTACAAATTCAAATAATTATAAATCAAAACCTTTACAAAAATTTGTTCCTATACCCAACTATTAAACAAAACAATTTCAACAACCTCAATTTCAACATCAACCTCAACAACATCCTAAATATATATGGTCCAGTTAACTTATTAATATAAGACCTCAATCAATTGTTCAAAGTTTTCAAAGTTTTTGGAAAACCAACAAACGTATGGAAACCAAGCAAAACACCACATCAACCAACACTAATGAGCGGAATATCAAGCTAGATCCAACCACTAACTCAGCGACAGTACTTCCAACTTTCAACAAGTACTCTAAGATATCGTGTAGAAGAACTCTTCCAAGCTGACGAAAGTTACAAATATTTTAGCAATGAATACTGGCAGGAAGAAGAAAATTAGTAATGCTTCAATGAAAAACATTGATTCAATGAATCGTGGGATTATATCCTACACCTGTTTATGATGATGTTTTACGTCACTACTCTGATATACATATATCCAGATGAAATACGGATACGGATGAAACTCAGAATTAAAAGACCTTCAACATAAAGTGGGTCTAGTTTATATGGTCATAATTTTGTCGACCTCACTCCAAGAACACATTCTCAATCTTCGCCTTGTTTTTCAAGGTTTTCGACAAGCCCGTTCCAAAACCATCCTCAACTGGATAAATCCGACTTTTTATGTAAATCTGTTGAATCTCTAAGTCACGGAATTACCCTAGAAGGTATATGTTCTAAACCAAGAAAGATAGAGGCTATTAAACAATGTCCTATCCTTAAAATACTCAAAGACATTAAATCATTTGTAGAACTTTTTGGTTGTTACCGTAAATTTATAAAGAATTTTGCTTGTATAATAAAACCTTTCACAAAATTTCTTAAAAAAGGTGGAAAAGTCATTCACACCCCGAAATTTATTGAAACATTTGAAAGATGCAAAACTCTTATTTGCAATGAACCCGTTTTTATTTACTCTGATTTTTCCAAACCGTTTACTCTTACAACAGACACTTCTAATTATGCCATAGGTGCTGTATTTGCCCAAGATGACGACGCTCTAACTCCTCCACTATCGAAAGAGAACCACTAGCAATAGTATGGGCTACTAAATATTTTCAACCTTATCTTTATGGTAGAAAGTTTACTATATATACGGATCACAAACAACTACAGTGGTTATTTTCTCTAAAAGAATTGACGCCTTGAGCGATGGAGATTTAAACTCGAAGAGTACGAATATGAAATTGAACATAAGAAAGAAAAAATTAATAGCAATGCAGATACCTTATCTCGAATTAAATTAGGAAAATTGAAGTCCATCGAAAGGATAACCAATATATCATAGGGAATCCAGATGTTGCTGATGATATAGAACTGTTTATTAACGATTTAACCTTGATCATATTGATCTACCTAATGAAAATAAACTTGAACAAATTATATCTGACTTAAACACTACTCACTCAGCTGACGAAAATTCTATCTTAACCATTCCAATTTCATAATATCTCTTGAACCACTATTCAAATCAGCTTTCTGTCAAAGAAAGTAATCAACATAACATTTAGATCACACGCTGCAAATGAGGATGTAACTAACTTTTTCAAATATTTACTAGTTTTACCTGTATCCTTGAATAAAAGTCTGCTTATTCATACCTCAATCTACTTAAGGATCACAAGATATCTTCAACCAAAAGGAGGAATGTACCGAAATCCTAGGTACTTATGTGACAACACCAATCTCAGAGACAACTGTATGAATGCAGCGACTAAATTCTATCGACTGCATCACATCCCAAATTCAAGGAAATTTCATACACTGAATTACAACTCACAATGATAGTAAAATTAAAGTCAATTTGGAAAATATACAGCTAGATGAACTGAGTAGTTTAGCGAAGAGTATATCCAAATATAAAATCCAACCCCTGGCCTGAAATTGTTTGACCAAGATCCATATCAGCAACCTTACCATTTCATCTATATTATCATATGGATAATTCTAATATAATATTACATTTTCAAGAAAAGAGAGAATTTTTATATGAAGATCAAACCCAAATAATTTCAGTGAGAGGACGACGACATCCCAAGACATGAAACACCAGGAATATTATAATTTAACGACGGGAATCACGCTTGTATCCCGATGATCCCCAGCCACGACGCCGGGAACAGCGACATAGATATATATATATATATATATATATATATATATATATATATATATATATATATATATATATATATATATAGTTATCTGCTGTAATATGTAGTTACAAAGTCAGTCACCTAAGATTCCTAAGTCAACTGAATTATACCGGTAACTTATGAACTTACTTTGTCTCAATAAACGTTGTTCTAATGTATATTTATTAAGTTATTTTCAATGTCCCGTTCGGCAGATACTTAATTCGCCATGCAATAAATCGATTTTAATTTTTTTACTTAAAAATGGTGCGTCATAAGAAAAAGTACCTAAAAAGGTTTTCATACTCATCTGCTATTCTATACTCGGCTTCGCCTCATCTGGAAATAACAACGATTCGTTCAAAAATACTTTATTAAGTACTTGTTACAAAATGAACTATTTTTTAAAATTCCAAATTGACGTATTACCTTAAATTATAAAAGATAATAGTATCCAGTTTCGGTGGAGGTAAGGTTCTTTTTTAATAAGGAAACCGTTGCTAACGTTTCGTAACGGAAAGTTTCATCGCCTTATGCGATTTTGCTAAAATTTGGTAAGTTGACCCTGCTCTATAGTACAATAAACCCCATATCAAAATTATCAATAATATCAATCCATTGGCGTGGAATTTGTTTTTTTTAATAATTCCTTCGATAATTCTACGCTAATGGGAAAAAATTTTTAGTATAAAATTTAGATTAAGTAAATTATTTTATACTAAAAAGGTACTCTTGATAAGACTCGATTACTCTCGTGGTTTATTCGAAATTTGTAATTTTAATTATTGGCAGTAATTTTCATATAAAAATTAAATTAGGAAAACATATTCTGATATCCTTGAAATAAAAATGAGACTTTTTAACAAACGCGCTTATTCGTTTCCACCATATGGTATATACGTTTTTTTCGCAAGTTTCCAGGTACTTGCCTTTATGAAAATAATTTTGATTGTTGGTTGTCATAGTTTCAAGTAAATAAAACTTGTGACATTTAAGACACCTAATTTATTACTACGATTGAAAAGTTTGACGTTTACTTAATAATTTTAATTAAACTTTCATTTTTCATGGTCGCGCCAGTGCAGAATATACCGATATGTTATTGGTTTTTGGGTAAGGAAATGGTCGAGAGTGTATCAGAGTGATCTATGAAAGATTCCAAATCGTCGTATACCAAGCCACTCAACTTTTGCTGCTGTGGAAAGATGTCTTCGGGAAACCGGTCGATTTGCTCCTGAAAGCGCGGATTATGGAAGAGTTTCTGAAGTTGAAAAAGATATCTTGGAAAGTGACGAAGAAGACCCGGAACTAAGTACGAGACGATTAAGTAGAAAAATAGGAGTATTTAAAAATAGTGTCAATCGGGTACTTAGAAAACAGTTGCTACATCCATACCATAAGCAGCCAATTCAAGACCTCTTACCCCATGATATTGAAAGGCGCCTAGGTTTTTGTCGATTTGTTAAAAGGCAAAGAGAACTGGATTTCTACTTTGGCAACAAAATTTTGTTTACCGATGAAGCATGTTTCAGAAGAAGAGGAGTAACTAATTTCCACAAAGAATAAAATCCGCTAACAGTGAAAGTTAAAACATTTTCAACACGAATTTGAAATTAGTGTGTGGGTAGGAATAATTGGATATTTTATATTATTTTTTATGGGGTCATCTTAAGTCCGCGGATTATATGACATCGGTAGAAAACGAAGAACAACTGTGGCAACGTCTTCAAGATGCAACTAATACTCTTAGAGGCGACGAAGAAATTATGCAGAGTACATTTCAATTTTCTTCGTCGTGTAAATCTTTGTATGCATGTAAATGGTGGCCACTTTGAACAGCTACTGTGACATCTTTATTTATTTGCATTCATGTTTTCCTAATTTAATTTAAACCTTTTTTGTAGTAAATAATTTACGTAATCTAAATTTTATACAAAATTGTTTTCTTCCATTAGCGTAGGACTATGGAAGGTGTAATTACTAAAAAAAAACAAATTCCACACCAATGGATTGATATTGCTGATATTTTTGATATGAGGTTTATTGTCCTATAGAGCAGGGTCAACTTACCAAATTTTAGCAAAATCGCATAAGGCGTTTTAAATTTATAAAAAAAAAAACGATATCAAAATTGCAACTTAAGAGTCGTATAGCGCCCAAACGAAGCAACTTTGAACTAAGGTAAGTTTAGCTAAATCGACTTATTTTGACGCACTGTATACTGCAGCACATAATTTTTTGTTTACTTATACTGATAGCTTGTTACATCTACACTATTCCTTGAATATTTTTGCATAAAAATTTAACAGAGAAATATATAAAATAAATGTGTTTCTAACTAGTGTATCTACTCAATTTTAGGATATAACAGTAGTATAGGACAATGAATCTAAAGGCACTTTTTTCTTCAAATATTTTCGAGTTATTCACTATAATAAGTGCTTACAGTTTGGTCAAAATAAAGATTTTTAGTTAAATTGGGAGTTTAGCTAAGCTGTAATTATATTCGTTTCTTATAATACTGTGTATTTTGTACAATCATTTATATTTTCTGATATAAAATACTTTGTTAATACCCAGAATATATCAAATATATCGTCACTGTCGGCCAGAAGCCTGGCGAGAGTTTTATTGTAGGAATTAGAATGGCGGAGAAGTTTTTTTGTTTTTGTGACAAGTGGAATTTTGAGTCTTGTCAAAGTCATCACGAGAAAGAAACAATTAAATTTTGATTCATTAATTTTACTGATTAACCGTAGACAGTGAGTAGATAACTGTTGCTTCGGTTCTAGAAAACTGCGAGGGATTTAGATTTAGGTGAGTGTGTAATAACGAGAATTAGAACAATAGATAATTTTGTGACACTCGACTAGGCATTTAAATTTTATAAGTTGGAAAGTTGTCTGGATTAGGGAAGTGGAAGAAACCGTACGTAGAATAGTTTGTTTATTACCTCAAGAGACCGTGGCGATGCCTGTACTCCAAAACGTAGTGGCAACATTGAGACAGATGTACGGCCGTGTTCTCTGGTATCAATCAATTCGGTCGAAGACTTCAACGGATTTCCTATACTCGCGTCAAGAATTCAGACGACTTACGTCATACGAACAAATGAATAATTCATTATATTTTTATCAAAATATTTAAGAAACTGCAGCTGAAAGTAATAAAACTATATAGTACACTAAATGTTTGCATTATATATTGCACTAAATTGCAAAAAATTGTTGTTTTTAACGCGACCAAATATCAAAAATTGCGTTGACAATAAAAACAATCGCCTAATGTCAACCATGACGTAAGACGTCTGAATTCTTGACGCGAGTATAGCTCTGAGGTACCAATAGAAACTTAATCAAGCTTGAGGAAACGCGCGGATTAAGGTCAGGTAATATAAGAGACAACGCTGTAGATATAGTACGCGGGCGCGAGGGTGAAATTGTCACCGAACGAATACACAGTGTACAACAATCTGATTGCCTTCTCAAAGTTAATAAATTTACTTTTTATAATTTTTGTAAACTATTTATTGAAAAATGTAGTGTTACCAGAAATATACCATTAATGGTATATAAATGGCTTCATATAAAGTAAACAATATTGGCACAATGGTGCATTGCCATCTTATAAACTGCAATATATGTAAATGCAAGGCTACGGCTAGATAATGGTATTAGTAGTAGTGCTTCAATGGCTCTTTATGTAAGAATGATGGCAAACTAAAGTATGGCCAGCTGTTTGCCGGTAAGACATTAGGCTTACCATATAAGTACCAATTGTGAAATGCTGGTACTTGTTTTTATGATCATTTGCAATACCTACTATTCTATTATTGACGTCTTTAAAGAAGACAAAATAATATATAAAATAATTCCAAAATTATTTAAAAAAATATTCTATTACCGAAAAAAAAAACTGTTAGGCATACCAAGGTTATGTTACACACGGTAGGTATATGTATAAATAGAGCTACATCTAAAAATAATTTCTATATTAAAAACAGTGTGTAACTATACAGAGTGTCCGGAAAGTAATGAGACTCATCTGAAACATAGCTTCCTGTGATCAAATAGAACCGATTTAGACAAACTTAGCTTAGTCCAAAAGTGCCTTGTTTAAAAGTTGCAGGACCCCAAAGAAAAAATATATTTTCTTGTTATGGGCATAATTAAGGAACAAAACGTCCAATCATATTGAAATTTAGTACAGTTATGTTTTAGATAAGTACAAATGAATTACAAAAAAGAGAGAATGGGATTGTCTACACAAGGTATGAAAAGGCCGACGCATTCGCCGACAGCCTTGAATTACAGTGTAGGGAAAAACGCAGTAGAACGCCGACCGCAGCGCCTAGGACGCCTACTTGATACTGACATCAGGCCTGCGACTCTGGAGGAAGTGAAGGAAATTCTGCGTCGCCTGAACCCCCACAAAGTGCCCGTTTGCGACGGAATAAGGAACAAGATTCTCAGGAAGCTCTCCCACAAGGTAGTTATGGCCCTGCTCAACATCTGCAATGTCGTCCTGAGTTTACGCAGGTTTCCGACCAGATGGAAGTAAGCCGACGTGATCTTCATCCCTAAGCCAGATTCCAGCCAGGTAACTTAACGTTCACCTCTAGTTACAGGCCTATCAGTCTCCTGTCCATGATGAGTAAAGTAGCTGAGAGGTCAATCTTGACCAGACTGCACGAGACCACGGTAGAACTGCAAATCCTTCCGGACGAGCAGTTTGCATACCGCCGCAGCCACTCGACGAAGCAGCATATTCTCAGGTTAGTTGAACTTATTTCCACAGGTTTCAACGCCAGAGAATCGACCGGAGCAGTCGTCTTGGACGTCACCAAGGCCTTCGACAGGGTGTGGCATGATGGGTTTCTTACTAAGATGCTCGACTTTGGCTACCTTGTTGGCCCCGCCAAGCTGGTGGTGTCCTTCCCACAAGGCAGAGAGTTGCGAGTGAAGATGGACGGGGCTTTGTGCACCTATCGACCCATCGAGGCAGGCGTTCCCAAATGCACCGTGTTGTCACCGCACCTGTTCAACATTTTCACCGCGGATTTACCCAGAACGGAGCGCACGACCATGTGCCTCTACGCCAATGAGACCGCCATCGGGGTCCGTTCTTAGAACCCCGAGATGGCGACGAGGTACCTCCAGAGAGCAGTCAGCAGACTGGAGGAGTGGTACAACCGATGGAAGGTAACCATCAACGCTGAGAAAGTTACAGGTTTTCCCGTAGATACAGGTCTGAGAGGACACGTGTAGTTCAACGGAGAAGACATCCAGTGGCCGACCACAGCGAAATATCTAGAGGTCATCCTAGATAGGACGCTGACTTGGAAGCCGCACGTCGACTACGTGGTTCGCAGAGGCAAGCTGGTCCGAGCGAAGTTCTACACGCTTCTTAACCCTAGAAATCATCTCAGCCTTGAAAACAAGGTAAGACTGATCAAGACCATCTTGCAGCCACAGTTGACGTACGCTGGAGCGGTATGGGAATACGCAGCGAAGTCTCACCTTGCACGAGTGCATGCCGTCAAGAATGTCGCCCTGAGTTGCGCGATGGGGGCGCCATAGTTCGTCCGCAACAGCAGCCTTGGAAGTGATGAAAGCGCGATTGGAGGCTTTCTTGGCACGCGCAGAAGTCCACAGCAATCAGCTGATCCAGACGGCGGTGGACTACCCACCCGATGCGGCCGCCAGGTACAGGCGCCCTAGATTTCAATTCCTTGGCGCAGGGTAAGTTTAGACATTTGTTCTGTTTCTGACCGCCGGGATCAAGAATAGGACTACGAATAGACATTGATTTTCCCTATCCTACCCCGGATACCGTCTAGGCGGGCTCCGCTATCCTATCCTTTAAGGTTCTTTGTCCTAGCGTCTCCCTAGAGCCACAGATTAGCAAATCCGTCTTTACCCAAACCCTCAGCCGGCCGATGGCATTCGCGCCGCGGCCAAACATCAGTACCTCCGGTGGTGATGCGAGTCGGAGAAGTAAAAAGAGAAGACAGAAGAGCGCCAGAAGATAAGCCCTCGCCGACGGGGCTTGCCAGAACAGGAGAACGTTCCCCGAGCCGCCGCAATTGCGGTCGAGGCGTCCAGGCCTACAGGGGAAATGTGGGTCCCGCACATCCAAGGCCAGTTATCCAGCCAAGGATATTGACGCGCGCGCATAGGGGGTGTTAAATAAGGATTTAATATAATTTCGAAAAAAAAATGTTTCGCTTTATAAAAAAGTTTGGAGTTTTTTTTAGGGTGATTCCGTTAATTCTTAATTGTGTCTATCCTCTCTTAAAATATTTGTACTTAGTCATAGGTAACCCTGTAGAAATAAAGTGTATTGCACAGAAGTGGATACTATTGATAATTTACGCAAACGTATCATAGCTGCTGCTAATAACTTACGAGTTCAAAACGAATACAAAGCAGAAACATTTGTGTTTGAAGAAACTGGGTAAGACGGGTCCAAAATTTTGATGTAACATCAGACATGTCAAATTATTTTATTAATTGTAACCTCAAATTAATTCTATTAATAATAAATAAAAATCGGCATCAATTGCATACTTTGCTTCGTCAGGTTTTACAGTGGACCAGTTTCCAACACCGTGCAGAAGTGTATTTTAAATCTGTTCGTTTTGATTTTTTCTTTACAAAATTGTATTTTTAATTTTTATTTTTTTTTAGATAAGTTTCGAATCACTGTATATGTAGTTAGTATAGTAAATATTAATAAAACTTTCTTATCAATCTTTTGGATCAATTTGTACACAAACTCAGTTTTTCATTATGAGAAACTCTTCTTAATAATATTTTCTTGCATTTACCTACTACAGAACGAACACTACTAACGAGAAAATTTCGAAGTAAAACATCATATGTAGACTTACTTAATTATTTATTTTGAAAAAATATTTCTTCGTAACATTTTGCCACTACTTATTTATAAAGGTATGTTATTAATGAACAAATTAGGATTTTTCTGGACTTCCAAGACACTTGTTTTTAAGGATTTGAAATCATAGCGCATCTTGTTCAAAAACAAGCAGAGCTGAATCCAGAAGGTCATATTTAAACACTAACATTTTTTGTATCTAATGTACAAGAATCGTTTCATTTATCACCTTGCATTTTTTGTCTCTAATATACAAGAATTGTTTCATCTATCACCTCGTATACTTATAAGTTTTTCAAAATGTCTGCTATAAATACTTACCCAATAATAACGTCATATATATCAACTGGATATTTAGTTTGGTTAGTATCACACACAATCTCTGATACGTTTCCTTTCAATTCCAAAGTGCTGTATTTTTTATTGTAACACAATTCAATTTCCTGACGAATTGTTGCCTCTTGAACATTTGTAATGTTGGGACATTTAGTTGGAACACAAATTCCATGTCGCAACCGATCATGTCTATAGTTTCTAGGGTCTGCTTTTATATTCTAAAAATATGAAAAGTTTAAGTTTCTATTTCACATAAATTGTTATATTATAAGTTTGAATGAAATAGTAAGATATATTAGTTTTTATAAGGTACCAATTTTAACCAGGTAGAAGGCAGTACACAAAGTTGATAAAACCAAGTAGAGCATCAAGCACACGTTTTCTAGTATAGATATATTTTATTTATTCAAATGCGGCAAAAATGTAAAATACATAGCATTGTCAATATCCTGATGTGATGTGAATTATTTATTGCAAAGAAATAGCAAGAGCACAACCTGTGTTTATTTAACGAAAAAAATTATTCCGCTTTTTACAAACACAACAATAACCACGTGAAGAAAAAATATAAGATTGCATTACTGCCAACATTTTGATGCAAACAATATTTAATTTCAAATTATTTAAAAAAAATAGTCTATAAACTGTGTCAGGAGAAAATATAAAGTGGTACCTACATTATTGCCGACATTTTGACGCGAACATCATTATTTAGAAAAGAAGAAATAATGGTGCGTTTTATTTAAAGTAGACAAGTATTGGTTTGCTCCCTGTATAATAATCTGCAGTGTAAAATATAATTTATGATAATTGCTGTAAATTATAGATATTGTTTTGAGAATTATATTTAAAGATATTTATTTTGTTACAGATCACCGTAAGCAGCAGGCATTTTGTCTCTATCAGCAAATATATCAGTTCAGAAATATAGGTTAAGAATAAATAATTAATATCAGATCTTATTGGTTCATTCAGGTAGTTGGTCATAATTTATTTCACACACGTGTCGAGTTAATTATCTATTTATATTTACAATCAGTTCAGTACGGATCACATAAATATGTAAATTTCTAAGGTTGGTAATAACGATTTCATTTAAGTTGGCACGATAGGTACACCTGTTGAAAATAACGAATACGCTAAGCCTTTTGCTCTGCGAGCTGCCACGCGGGTCGAGCGTAATTTTCTAACCTTTATAGCGCAACTCGAGAAGTCCAAAACCACGAGGTAAAAATAAACATGTAATCACATTTGATATGGGTCATCCATCTAAAACAATATATTTTCTTGATTATTTAATTTATAAAATAATAATTACTTTCAGATTTCAAGCATATTTTTGGGAATTTTTAATTAAAATAAAGAATTTCATGCGTTATAGGTTACAGGGCGAAAAAAAACATTCATGTATTAAATTTCATTAATAGGGTCATATTTTAAAGTTTTTTTATGTTCATAGTTAATTGCCAATTTAAGGAAATCGAGTTATTATCAATATTTTTGTCGAATATTAATTAAAAAAGTTCAAACGGGGAGGTTTATTCAACAAGTGTGAGATAAATTGTAAGTAGGATATAATTTCAGATTTTGGAGGTTTAATGCTGGGCATAAATTATTCAAACTGGTTCAAATTCGACTTTGGGTCTAAGTTGAAAAACATCTCTGAGGAACCAATAAGACGGCAGATGGTGGAGGTTAAGGTTTCTTCCGAGGGCTACGGAAGCAATTCATGGTAGAACTAACATTCAAGGATAGAGACAAGGTGGCTTCTGTTTGGTGAGATCGACACAGTTGAGACACTCAAATTTCTTTTTGCTTATTAAATTTATAAATCGTCCAGATTTTCTTTGGATAAGAATTTATTTATTTTGCGGCTTTGAGCCATACTGAAAATCTGCAACCATCATTACGTTTTGATCATTACGATATTATTGTATTTAACTATTTAAAACAGTGTAAAGGACAAAATAGCTATTTTTTTCTGAAAATATTAGATGCTTGTTAGAATTAATATTTAAAATTTGTTAAGTTGAATATTAATGTCCGAGTGGTAGTTATTTTTTTGGCCAACCACACTTTGATAACTGACATTATTTTAACGGTTGGTGGCGCTCAACAATTAACATCTAAATAAAATTTATAAAAGTTATTCATACATTTATTCCGAACCACGACCTAGCTCCCACTATATAACATCTGAGACCGGGCCAATGAAATTTCAAAAAGAGGTGACAGGATAATATGATTCTTTGAATTTCTATTTCTGATACACTCAAAATATACTCTGAAATATTTACAAAGCATTTAACACAACCTTATTAGATGAATATAAGCTTGTCGTGAAGCCAATTTACTGCGTGCAGAGTATGGGGTGGGAGTAATAAAATGGATGGCAGATCATGCATTGGAGACAACCTGCATTAAAGTAGGATGTCAGATCATATCATATGTGTATAACAAAGTATAAACTAGATTATACTTTGTTATGTGTGTTTACAAAAGTTATTTCGAAAACAAAAGCAAACAGGTGTCATACTTTCTACAGGACAAAAGTGATTTTTCTAGAGTGGAAACTTATAGTGTTACCCGTGTCAGAATTGTTAGAATGTATCAAAAACCTGTAACAAGTACGCTGTGGTTATATAGATAATTATAATTATAGTGATTTTGGAAAATAGTTGATGTACAATAAAGATAAATAAAGTCGTTACAATTTTTCAAGTTAGAAACAAGTCGTGTTTCTTTTTTACCTGTTCAGTTTATCAGGTTATGGACCCAGTCCAATGCTTTAACCATTAGTTAACTGGGTAAAATTGTAAAAGTAAACGTGTTTCAATTAAGATTTGCTGAAAAATGTCAGTGAACTATATGTCCAGCGTGCCGAAGCTCTTAGGTCGAGAAAATTATGATGATTGGGCGTTTGCTGTTCAGAATTTTCTAATCCTAGAAGGGTTGTCGAAGTGTCTTGGAAATGAGGAAGCTGACGAAGAAAAAATCGCAAAGGCTAAAGCAAAGCTAGTGTTAACGATAGATGCATTATTATATATGCATGTGAGAGAAGCAAAAACGGTGATTGAACTGTGGAATAAGTTGAAAATCATGTATGATGATAAAGGTTAATTTGTTGCGTACATTAATATTGCGAGTAGTTAGGATCCTCTCTATCAGGATCAGGAGCCGGAGGCGGAGGAGGAGCAAGGTCAATGAACTGAAATATGACACTGGATGCTGTTTAGACGAAACCCGACACCATATGTAGGTCAATGAACTGAAACGTGACACCGGATGCTCTCTAGACGAAACCCGACACCAGATGTAGGTCAATGAACTGAAATATGACACCGGATGCTGTCTAGACGAAATATGATATCGGATGTAGGTCAATAAACTGAAACATAACACCTGACGTTATCTAGACGAAATATGATACCGAATGTAGGTCAATGAACTGAAATATGACACCAGATGCTGTCTAGAAGAAATATGATACCGGAGCAAGGTAAGTGAACTGAAATATGACACCGGATGCTAGCTAGACGAAATTCGACACTTTATTTGTTATAAAAATTCCACTCTAGTAAAGATTATTATTTGATAAATTATTTTCTTTGAAATCGTCATATCAGTTAAAACTGCATTGTAACTTGATACCTATGGGAAGGTCACAGATTAACGAATGTATTACATCCGGTATTGCATCATTTCTAAACATCTGCATTTGTTCTGTCAGCAAAAATTACTACTTTATTTCATAACTAGCGTTATCTTTTCTTAATTTTGAAGGTAGGATATAATACCATGTTAATAAGTATGTTATTTCTAAAAAATAAAATTCCCCTCTAGATATTTAAAGTGGTGGGGATATAAAATAACATTAGAAAAAATTTGAAATAGTCGAAAACAAGCAGCGTTGTGTGAAATAATATTGAGTTATAGTGTGTAACCAAACGAAACCTGAATAATGTGGGCAGCTTATGTACAAGAGATCGAAGTAAAATACTTTGATAGCGGCATTCGAAATCTACATCATTCCATTTAATGTTTTCAGTTTAATGGGAACAAGAGTCTGATGGCCAAGAGGAAAGCGATGTAGAAATGAGTCAACAATGAATTTGTATTAATATAATATTTAATAAACTTTAGTATCATAAAGTCATTTTATTATTTCATATAAATTATATATCACTACCAAAAAACAATAACTTTGTTTATAGAAGCAATAATGAACGCTTCACAATTAATAGTTCTGCAAACAATTTTGAAAAGTTCGCTAATTATACAGCGACCTTATAACTCCAAAGAGGTGTTTATTTGTTTCGATCAAAATGGGACACGAAATGAAAGTTGGCCCTATAATTGGAAAAGAATGAAATGTTCAAATCATCCATACTTACAAACAGTACTAGCTACAAGTTGAGGATAAGAAGATGTAATGACGTAATGTAAGACTCTGATTGGCTGGAGTTTTACAGTAAACACCCCACTTCTAATAACTTTAGTCATACCATAAATAGTAAGTGTGGAAGAGAATACGGAGTAAGTACCTTTCTCATATGGTATATAGCGATTTGTTCTTTGTTGTTGCTCATTGTTACGTATTTTCAAGTAATATGTCTGAAGAATTGTGGTGTGTGCAATGTATTAGTAGAGAATTGATAAAAAAACATTAAAACGATAAGTCGTTGTATAACTTTACTGAAGAGGGGGGTCGCACATTTTCCACTAAACTATCTAATTGAAAGGGCTCATCCCATTGATCTTTTACATTCATGGCCAAAGCTTCCGAAAGAGTATAGAGAAAATTTCAACCTACAAGTACAATTACCATGTTTCATACACTACAACCATCCAGAATGACATACACACGTCGATGGATCTGCACCATCACAATCTAAATGTCACATGTGTAAATGGAGTCTTCAACAATATTAATTATATATAAAATATGTAAAATAAATCAATAAAACTTTTGAAATATTATTTTCTGCTTTTTTATTTTAACAAAACTATAAATAGTTCAGAATTAAAAAAAAACAATGTTAGGGTACGAGACTGGAATTCACGAATTTGTTAAAGCATAGATCTTAAGTTCAACATCTTAGACCACTCGGCCAACCTAACCGATGAAACAATTAAAACAATCATAAATTTTATTATAATTTTTTATTGCATCAAATTCACAAATTTAATAAATTTAAGTCAAAATCCCATTCCATTTCATCATCTTGAGGATCTAATAATTTTGATTTTTAATTGTACCTTCTTGTATGAGAAGTTTTAAATTTGTATTGGCATCATCATCTGGTTGTTATTCCGTTAGGTTCAACATACCTCTTGTCATCATCTGATGATAGGGCAACTTTGTTCTTCAGTTCAGTGTAAATGGTGTGTAATGTAGATTTAAATATACAGTGTGTCTCATAATTAGCTGCCAACCCTGAACAAGCCGATTCTACGATTAAAACTAAGTAAAAAAGTTCATATGAACATGGGTCCGGAAATGGTTTCTAAGGGCACAGGGACCCATTAAAGAGGGAGGAATGGAAATCATTTTTTTGCAATATCTCTCAATCGCGTTGTGATAAATGAATGAAATTTGGCATACACAGCTAAATTTTGATGAGCAATTTGATGGACTAATCCATTTATTTCCACAAGGTCCATTGGGGTGGGTACGGGGGGGCCCTTGGTATTTTGCGTGTGTAACTTTTTTGCAGCTTAGTGTATCCATCTGACTATCGAAACAATCGATTCTCGTATCTGTTTTATTTGAAAAAGGTATACTTTGCTGAAGTCGGTAGGAGTAACCATTTTTTAAATAATCCTATTTGAAATGCTCAGTGCGCCGAGTAAAAACTGTTTTGGTTTTAGGTAAAGTGCCTTTTCTGCTAAAAATATAGCAAAATGTTACTTGAAAAAGTTGTTCTGAATGATAAATTATGGAGACTTGCAAAGTTTCAAAAAGATCGGCCTGCTTTGATAAAATCTTTGTACCTACTTGTTGAAAAATGATTTCATCAAACCTCGCCTGTCTTCTCAAAATTTTAGCTGTGTATACCAAATTTCATTCATTTATCACAATGCGATTGAGATATATTACAAAAAAATAATTTCCATTCCTCCCTCTTCAATGGGTCCCTGTGCCCTTAGGCAGCATTTTCGGACCCATGTTCATATGAACCTTTTTACTTAGTTTTGATCATAGAATCGGCTTGTTCAAGGTTGGCAGCTAATTATGAGACACTGTATACATTTTGCGGAATATTTTACCACCCTTTTCAACGACTTCTATATAATCAGAAAAATTTATTTCTTTTTTGATAACACTTTTTGATATACCCTTTGCTTTCTTTGTTACATCGTCGGCTTTAACACAATATGCTTTGGCACCTGTACTATAAAAGCTCTCTATAGGCCTTCCAGCATATTCATCTTCAAATCTACCAAGCACTGACACCGTCTTGGGCATATTATGGATATTGTCTATAGTATAGTTAGAGGTATTAAAATATTGGATGTTGTTTTTGATGTCATTATATGGGTTGTCAGTGAAAAGTTCCAAAATCAGGGAATCTGTATCGGTGTACAAAACTGTAGCATCCTCACCATATTTAGGTTTGACATAGCCATATAGAAATTCGTAAATGATGGTTTTTGAGATATCCAAAATTGAGAAGCCTACATAAAGTGGTTTATCATATACTGTTTTAACTTTCTCCAGCTGCACTGCTATCAGATTCTCATCAAATATGGAGCATGTTTTGAAATGTGGTAGTGCTATTAAAGCCCTTGCACCTAATCTCTTAGTCTTGTTCTCCCAGCAAGAGCAAATCTTAATATTTTATCTCTTATCAACATTTTCCATCGGTTTCCCAAAAATTGAATTTATCATTAATTTGAAGAGGTCCTTTTCAAATTCTCCATTACCAGAATTTCTAAGTTTAGTGTTTAAATCTATGTAAGGGGCTAACCACGCTGATTGAGAAAATTCCAAGATCCTATGTATTTTTCTCAACTTGAGTCCATATTTTAAACACTGTTTCAGCGTTTTGTAATATAAAACATAATTATGTTTATCGTACAAGTTAGGAATTCATTATGAAATTTTGAATTTTCGTGGAATCATTTGCTCTAGACAAAAAGGTAGATCGTTATGTTTGTCATGGAGGTTTGATGGATATTCCAAGTCTACTTCTAAAACATAGCCTTTAGCTGAATGGTCGTCAATGGAGGAACCATCAAAGTTTTCAATTTCATTGATCTCGTAGGTAAGTAGTTTTTCATGGCTGCTCCGTACAAGTTGGTTGCATCCAGATACATGATATATGATGTTGGTTTTGTAGGATCATAATTAGGTAAAAAATTATTATTTGCTTCAGACTTCCTCTTACTACATTGAGATACACCTCCATGAATTGATTTGCGAAAGAAATGTAAAGTATCTACATCAGTAAGGAGCTCTAGCCTAATTCCACTATATAACAGCATTGCATCCCAGCTTAATGAAGGTGCTGTCAAGTAATGAGCTGGATCCAATTTGTATTGCTCCAAACACACTTTTCTAAAATTCTCGAATACATCAGCTAGTAACGTTTTACAATTGAAGGTTGCCCATACATCTTTGGCTTATAATCTTCATCAGAAAGAGCCTCATTAGTCAAATCATTATAAAAAATTTTTTTCGGAGGTAATATAGTTTCTTCCAATTTTTCAAAGGACTTCACATAACTGTAAGGAAAAACCCCTTTCCGCCGGATTAATTTAAACTTCTCTTCGTCTGGAAAATATCTTCAGGTCTAAACACACTGATGGGATTCCAGAGTTTGGCTTAATTTATCTAGGGACAGAAATCGAAAAGAATCCATAAATTTCAATCTCAAGTATGTATCTGGCTTCTTTGGATCCCCAGATTTCTCCACAAGAATAGACTTGGAAAATGAGATGTACTTTTCTTTGTTTTGAGCAATAACAGAAATGTTTTCATTCTTGGTAGCTAATTTCTTAATAAAAAGCGAGGAATAGTTGAGGTTGTGGAAGAAAACTGGTATGAACTTTGGAACTTTGTAGTTCAAGTTACAAACAGAATGTATTGCAAAATTGAACTTTCCGGTTAAATGGGAATGATCCCGTGCTTTTATATCCCAGGGCATAAATGGTTTATTGCAAATATGACAGTATGTTGCTGTATCATAAGCTATTGTCTCTTCATCAGTAAGAGGAAGCATTTCTTTGGCATGTCTTAAGTGATTGTTATATAATTCCATAGCTACTTTATCCAACTTTTCAATAAATACTTCTGCAGCATTGGACTCTCGGTACGTTTCGAACCTTGAGCACTGATTATCAAAATTACATTTCACATAGAAAGCAAAAGAGTATGGCACATGTTCACTTGTTTGAACTGTGAATGGTTTGTCATCGCAAGGCTCATTATGATCGATGGATTTTAACAAACTCTCAAAATCGGCATAGATAACGAATTGTATTGGTAGTCGTCTCTCAAAATTTTCGAATTTTAGGATATTTTCAGGAATGGATTCACCATATTTATTTACTTTTAAATCGGTTGTTGGTATCTTTGTACAAACATGGTTACAATCATTTTCTTCATGTGCCTTCAGTTGCTGCATTGTTCTAAACGATTAAAGACACCACAGATATGCACACAATCATTTCGTCTTGATTTCTGTTTTGATACCAGTTTTGACAAGTTGGTTATTAGGCAGTAGTGATTTATACCTGCAGTTGTATCAGATGAAAGTAATAAATTGAAATGTGTAGCTTGTCGGTTTGTAATAAAATGTAAAGGTCCAACTACCTCAGTATGAATTTTACCATCTCTAAATTCGGATTCAATTCGAAATACATTGATGGAAATATTATTAAGCTTTTCAAATTTAGGAATGTCCTTCAGCTTACACTGCTTTTTGCTCGACGAAGGCACAGTTTTTTGTTGTAGAACTCGACATAATTTAATATGACGGTCTAAATTGCTTTTCTTAGAAAAGCTGTTTTTGCAGTATTCACACTATTTCTTGCTCGACAGAGGCACAGTTTTATGTTGAAGAACATGACTGGACATGACTTACCTTAGTAAGTTAAAGTTATTAACAAAGTTCTTTTCACAATGTCCGCACTTAATTGTTAAAGTTACAAATAATATTTAACTACACGTCAAGTCAATTTTATATGGTGGGGGATTAACCACCTTTTCTGATGTTAACATCTATCGAAAACACCTGGCGTCTAGACAGCATCCGATGTAAAAGCATTGACTCTGTCTAAACAATAAAAGCCACCTGGCGATGGCGTCTAGGTGGCCGGTGTCATATTCAAGGTTGTTGGGTGATTGACCCCGTGTAGAAATAAAAGCCACCTGACGTCTAGACAATATCCGGTGTTGGGGTTTGGTTTCTGGGATTTGTTTAAATAAGTTCTGTCAATAAAACACATTAAAAATATTTTTTTATTGCAAAAAATTATAATATAAAACTTTCGTAAAGAAAATATACATTGGTAAGAGAACAAATAGACTTTGGTTTTATATGGTAAAAACATCTCTGGTTCTTTAAATGGAACTGGTGGATGGTCTTGCAGCTCATATACAGGGTTGGATAAATATTTTCTTATGTATGCCGCCTTTTCTTCTCCTTTCACGTATATTGCCTCTTCATATGCAGTTAGTTCCCGAATAATGTTTGCAAAATTGTAATATGGGATGTATCCTTCATTCCAATTTATGCAATGATGGTTATTAGTTAGCCATGTAGCTTGCTTCTCTAAGACTGGTGGTAGATGCTTTTTAGGAAATGGCGGTTTAAAAACATAATGGGATATTTTGGAATCATTATACGCTGCCATCTCTTTAACAATAAACTTATGTTTATCTACCTTAATTCCTTGTATATCTATAACTAATGGCATATTTTTAAGCTTGCTAATTTTCCCGTTACACTAATTCTTAAACTCTATGCTTCAATCAGTCTTCTTAAATTTCTGAGTTTTATTATATGTTTTTGCAAAGCCTTTCTATACTTGGATTTCATGATAAACTAAACGGCTTTTATGTCTTACGCTCTTAAATAGCTTAGACCTGTCTGACAATTTTGGTTAGGGGATTATATCGAAACAAACGGACATATAAAATTAAACAATATGCTGCAGTGTCTTTGGGTATGTTTTCCCTTCTTTCCATTTCGAGCCGTACTACTACAGATGATGACTGTATAGCTTACTTTTGATGTGAGCAGTCGATATGCGCAATAGGCGCAATCGTCTTGAATTCATCAGGATTAAATATTGGTGTATTTTCTGTTTCATGATAAAAATGTTGAAATTTTGCATACATGTCATATAATGCTACATACTTATTATTTTTAAAGTCAAGAAATACGTCATTGTATATTCGTAAGGTTACAATTATCAAATTTACTCATATTAGATGTAACTTTGTTTTTCTTATCTGTTTGCAAAGCCACAATTATATGGCGTGGAGTTTCGAGTTTAGTAGCAGTTTTCACAGGCCAAGTATGCATGGTAGTATCAGCAAGGGAAGAATACTCTACCAGTTCCCAACTTCTTAACCGCATCAATATGTCCTGATTACTATCTAAAATTTTTGTCAGTTGTAGTTGTTCAGGAATTCCAACAGATACGTGGGGAATCCTCCAGTAGATCTTTTCTATATTAATTTTTGATTGCTCAGTGCCGGTTTTCGCCGTTACTGCATCTACTTCATTATTATTTCGAATCAGAACCAATTCCAGTTTCATGTTGAATACGACTTTTTTGTAGTCTTCAAAAAAGCCCATCAACATCTTCAGTCGAATGCATACATTAAATTTGCCTGTATTAGGTATTAGGCTTTCATTAGGAAACCATCCCGAATTTTGCAGTTTGACACTTTCGCTTTTATTGTAAGATAAGTACCCCTTAAGGGTTGATGTTAATCCTAAATTTCGAACAGAATAAATAATAACACCACTCATTTCATATCGAATTTCTCTAAAAATAAAACTGAACTGCATTATTTATCAGTTTTAATTCAGTAACAGGTTTTCCATCTTCTTTAGTAAACGCTCTCTCCAAGTATAGCATTCTCTCACATGGTAGTGTATAGGCATCAAATTCTTGAATTCCCATTCTAATCTCATCATTGTAGTCAAATTTAGAGGTTACGGAGGGTTGGTAATTATGATACTCAAAGTCGACAATGGAATTGTCAACGAGAGGCTCTTGCTTAACATTTAGGATATCCATTATACAAATACTTCACAACCAAGCGCCTTTAAAAATCTCTTATGTTCGCATGTTACTTTAATAACGTTTCTTCTCGAACTAACTGAACATTGGTTCTTGGATCTTCTTTTATTACGTGGTTTTGTCCAAAGATTTTGTAAGTAATGTAGAACGTTATAGCGAACTACCATATTTTACTGTTGTTTAAGATGTAGTCTAATTGTAATAGTTTCCCTTCGAAAATTTTATAAGATTTCGATCCTGGTCAAGTATTCTTACAGTCTAATCGTTCTGACGGCCACAGGGAAATATAATATATTTAAAGGTGACTCCACCACTTTATAACTTGATGCAACAACTGGAAAGAACTGGTGAATGATGTGGACAGGCTTTCCATTAGAATAAGAACCCACTGTTAAGTTGCAGTCTATGTATATGGTATTAACTTTGATTATTTTTACGGAGAATCTGATTTAGATCGGTAATCTCATAAGCACCAATAGGAATTGTTAATGTTCTATTACCATATGTGAATGCGTTGTTTGTTTCATCAATATTTGGGATGACATTGAAGGTTTCAAAATTTGTTAACCCTATCACATATTCAGAGTCATCATCTAGATATTATAGGCGGATTGAAGTCTGAGCTTAAAATGGACGTATTTCCAGATAGTGAGAATGTCAAAGACATGTTACACGGTTTAAAACTTTCTTTACAATAAGTAACTTTTTCGTTAGATGCACATATTATATAAAAATTTCAACGAGAGCTGCCCACAATTTACCGCATTGTCTCACTGATATTTGTCATGATTATAGCTTATTTTATTTAAGCTACCATCGCTATAGAAATATTTTGTCAGAGCATTCGGAGGTCTCAAGTTTCCATAACTATCAAAATATACAATGTCTTTCTTTACATATGCCTCTAGCGAGTACCTGGTCCAGAGGTAATATCTAAATTGACAATACCACATTCATTTTTTCTAATTTTTGATGGTAAATTATCAAAAACACTCATCGGAAATTTTGAATATGTAGTTTTTGGCATATTTCATCAGATCTATGTTAGTCAATGCGCGGCGAGGTAGCCTTACTGGAAGTTTTTTGTTATCAGGCACAATCCCATCCCCTTTTTGTAAGGACGCAAATATAATCCTTTTCCAATAGCGGTTCGTTCCAATGCTAAGTTATGTCGTATTTCCTCTTCTAATTTTTCTTTGGCAGCTTTAGCATCATTCACAGCTTTCACTATTCTTGCTGCTCCACCTCCTATGCTTCCCAGTGCATCTAATGCGGCGAATAAGAGGAAGAAATCCACCAGTTTTGGGGATTGGAATTATTCTTTTTTTAGGGTTAGATATATTTTTAGTACCGATTGATGTCAGAACCTATTTTGCCATATCAATAAGGTTAACATGTGGTTTATTTCGTATTCCTTGCCGAGCTCTTTGTACTGCTTGATTAAAACTGAGAGGACCTTTCCGGAGACCCTGACCTCGTTTACGTTTAGTTACCCTTTTTTGTCGCAATCCCATTCCTAGCTTAGTTTTAGCTTTTATGGCTGCTGTAACACCTAATGCAGTAATTTTTGCTCCAAGTGTTGCGTCGGAAGCTTTGAACCGTTGATATGCCTTTTTCGCCAATTCCTTATCTGCCTCGTGTCGATGTTCTAAATCGGTATGCTGATGGTACACCTTATCATTGGAAAGACAAGCTGTATCGAGAGGATTGATTCCTTGATCACCTCTGGCAAGTCTTTTTTCCAGTTTTGTGCCGTGTCCACAAAAACTGTATCCTGGAATGTGTAGTTTGAAAGGTAGCTTATTTATTGCTGTGTTCAAAATCCTAGAACCTTTCTTTACACCTTTTCGCTTTCGATTAACTACAGATGAATTGTGTACAAACATTTATATATGTTCTGATGTGACGTCTCAGTATAACTGAATTATTTGTTAATTCTTCTTCATATAAATACCTTGTGGACGTTTCAGCTCATAGTACTTCTTCAGAAAATTTCACTACTTGTTGTTAATCATGATGATGTTTTAGTCGATACATTTCAAAAACACGGTCCACTTCTTAGAGGTATATCTAACGTTACTTGAACATTCCAATGGTTTGCGATTTGAAAATGTTTACTTGTACTCAAAATCCCTGTATCAGCCTAAATATGAATATTTACCTATAAAAGAGATTGGATATTTCGAGTACCAAGATGGCAATGATGTAATTCCTTCAAGTGAGATAAAATCCAATTCCGTTATAATTCTTGACGATGTGGTTTGCAGCAGTCAGAGTATTATAAGAGATTATTTTTGCTTCGGGCGACATAGATACACCGATTGTTTCTATTTATGCCAAACATATTCCTCGATCCCAAAACAATTAATAAGAGACCATTCCAATTTCATAGTTCTGTTCAAACAAGACGCCACTAAGTTAAAACATATTTATGATGATTACGTCATTGTGGACATGTCCTTTCAGCAATTCAAGGTTATATGTAATGAGTGTTGGAATGATAAATATGGATTCCTCGTTATCGATAAAGATTGCTCTGTGACATCTGGACGTTACAGAAAAGGATTTTCTGTAGACTATAAATAATCATGTGGTTACATATGTGTGTATCAAGCAGAAATAAAAAATTGGCAAAACAACTGGTGATAACCAGAAAATCTGTTAGACAAAAATATCAAAGCCAAAAATCCGATCAAATTCAATCACAGTATCAACTGGAAAAGGGTTACAAACCTATAACGGAACCGTTGCAAAAACTATTGTTCACGATTAAAACGGATGTGGTGGTTAAACAAGAACCGACTGAAATCAAATCCGAAACACCATCTTCCACGCCAACTTCTACACCAAAAAGATCGAACATTAATCCCTATGGTAAATATTTATCTTCACTGCCCATGACAATGCCTAGTTTCTTGGAAGATACTTTCCAGCACGAACCGAGAACTGATGAGTCTAGTGAGCAAAGCAGCTGTAGTCTTATTGATGAGGAGGTCGAAAGAAGTCGAGTTTTTCTCCAAGAGCTCTCAAAAATCAAGGCCTATAAAGATTATTTAGATTCATACGGTTCTTTACCAAGACAATATGTGATGATGAAACAGAGAATGATAGACAATATGGAGTAAAGCATGATATAGGTATGGAAAAATTTAAAATTGGAGGGTCTAATTTAGAGATTTTAGGAAATGATATTAAAGTAAATGGTTTAACGTATATTGGAACACCAGGTCTTTACGAATTACTCTTTAAAAAAGAACCTGTGGGATACAAACAATCTGATTTGGATAATTATATGGATATTTTAAATCGGTCCAATGCTTATTGAAGGCACTTTAACTCTGAAGAACAAATACAACGATTGCGAAGTGACAAATATAGAAATATAATTGAAAATAATAAAGTAGAGATTATACTAAATTAAACCTCATTCAGTTATAAACTGTTATTTGGAAAACATGCCTATTGATAAATTTAGTCGACATATGTTAAGGAACCCTACCCCTACGTCTTATGATTCATCAACTTTAACATCTTTCTCGAAGTCATTTCCATTTTACATTTGTGAACCTTCGTCACATCACAGTAAATGTATTATAAAAATAACTGGTTCTATGAAAAAATCAAAAATGTGTTATATTTTGGAAAATCAAAAAGACGAGTACGTCTTCCCCGTATCTGGAAAAATAGAACATTTAGACATTTTACCAGCAGATTGTGATGTTTCTTAATTTTGGTAAGGCTATTAAGTCGAGTGATCTTGTTGGACATACTATAAATAAAGGAGACAAACTACACTTTATAACTGTAGCAGGGCAACTATCTTTGTATGCAGAAATGGTTTTGCAGTGTTCTATAGCAAAAAATGACTAGTGTAAAAGAACAGATGAAATACATAGACCAGCTAGAAGGAAATTTCGAAGACGACGTGTTATTGTCAAGGGACTAAATGACCTGATACAGGCGGACTTATTCGAGTTTCATATAAATGTATTTAGCAAGTTTGTATGGGTAGAACCAGTTAAACGAAAAACTGCAAAAGAAGTGGCAAATGCTATGTTGAAAATTCTATTGCAAATGAAAATTAAGCCTCAAAATTGTCAAACGGATATGGGCAAGAAATTTTATAACAAAAAGTTCCAGGAGCTGATGAAAAAATTTAAAGTTAACCATTACAGTACCTACTCTAGTTTAAAAGCTAGTATAGTGGAAAGAGTTAATCGTACCTTAAAAAACATAATGTGGAAAAGGTTTAGTCTACAAGGAAGTTACAAATGGTTACCCATCTTACATGATATCATAAGCCAGTACAACAACACTCCCCATAGCACTCACGGTCTCAACCCTTCACAAGTAAATAGTAGAAACGCAAAAACATTATTACAAACAGTCACATAAAAACAGTGGATCCTTCACCACCAAAGTTTAAAAAAGGTGACCATATCAGAATATCTAAATACAGAAAAGCATTCACCAAAGGATATGTAAACGCTACTAATCCAACAACTTATCTCTTGGAAAATCAAAACAAGGAACACATTCAAGGTGCGTTTTATTCCGAAAAATTGTAGAAAGCCCAACACCCAAATATCTATCTGGTAGAAAAAGTTCTTCTCAAAAAGGGGAATAAACTGTTCATTAAGTGGCTTGGTCTAGATAAGAAATACAGTTCTTGGATTACTAAAAACCAATTGTTATAATTAATTTTTAAGTTTAAATAAAACACTGTATTTATAATATGTATTTTTATTTCATAAAAGAAAAATATGTTACACAAATATATCATTCTATATTTTTACATCTGTTATGTTGTAAACCTAATACACAAACATTTTGCTTGAATTCAGTTCTAGCTTTCTTTCTTGCTGACACATTCGGTTTCAAATATTTCTGGATAAATATACAATAGTTCCAACACCATAGCAATATTTTCATTGTTGCTGTATTAATGTGGTTGTATTACATTTAAAGCATTGGAAAAAACATTCCCCTCTTGTTTTCTTAAACCATCTGTCAGTACCTTGAAATATATATCAAACTGATGACTTCTCGATACGCCAATTTGGTATTTTACAAGTGGTAATATATTCCAAAGTCTACTGATTGTTTCGAATCCCAAGTAAACGTTACTGTCATCTTTCACTATCTTAATCACATCATTTGTTGACAGTTGTTCAAACTGTAAAGTGAAACCATCTGCCTCTATTGTTTCTAACTCATCAAATGAATATAGTTTGTAATTACTCCTTGGTAACTTAAAAAAGTATTCCATGTACTTTCATCAAATATAACTTGATCACCTTTTTTCCATAAATTATTATGCAAGGTTTGTAGCGGAAAATGTTGCACAATCCCGTTGTCACATATTTGGTCTTGGATTTGTTTAATTCAAAAGTCTTACCACCGATATATACACTTTTTTCACAACTCGGTAATTCTGCCTGATAAAAGCTGGATGAAGTCATTTTGATTACTGAAGTGTCTCAACTCGAATTTGTCTATTAAATAAGTTCTCCCCACTCCTCTATTTGCTGGATTTCCTGCTTTTTGAAACCTCTTCTATATCAAAAATGAATCACTTTTTTTTTCAAAATAAGAACTTGGAATGTGTTTCGATTTATCCATATCTGTAAAAAAGTCCGTACTTTGGCATGGAATGCATTTAGTGTTCGGTAGTTCGGTTTCACCACCACATTTGATACATTTGTATTTCACTGGGACGGGCATATTAGAATAATCACATCAAAATAATTAAACTACAGCACAGTGGTAAAATTTATCACAACACAGCTTGTTTTCGACTGTTTCAAATTTTTTTCTAACGTTATTTTATGGAGTAATCCCCACCACTTTAAATAGGTAGAGCGGAATTTAATTTTTTAGAAATGATATACTTATTATTAACATGGTATTATATCCTACCTTCAAAATTAAGAAAAGATAACGCTAATTATGAAATAAAGTTTTTGCTGACATAGAACAAATTCAGGTGTTTAGAAATGATGCAATACCGGATGTAATACAGTCGTAACCTGTGACCTTTACATAGGTATCAAGTTACATTGCAGTTTTAGCTGATATGACGATTTCAAAGAAAATAATTTATCAAATAATAATCTTTACTAGAGTGGAATTTTTATAGGAAATAAAGTGTCGAGTTTCGTCTAGATAGCATCCGATGTCATATTCAAGGTTGTTGGGTGATTGATCCCGTATTGAAATAAAAGACACCTGGCGTCTAGACAGCATCCGGTGTCATGTTTCAGTTCACTGACCTTGCTCCGGTATCATATTTCGTCTAGATAGCATCCGGTGTCCTATTTCAGTACATTGACCTACATTCGGTATCATATTTTGTCATATTTCAGTTCATTGACCTTGCTCCTCCTCCGGCTCCGACTCCTAATCCTGATCATCTCTCCAATCCTAACTACTATTGTGTCTTGAAAATTGCTGTTCTATGGAACAGTATGTGAATCAGGTGATAGAGATGCCACAAAAATTAAAACGTACAGATTTTTCCATTGATGATACATGAATAGGTTCTCTACTTTTGGCAGGATTACCGGAAAAATTCTCACAAATGATTAAGGCGATTGAACATTCTGGTATCGATATTACTACAGATTCCATAAAGAGTGAACTACTTGATATATCGCTAGAAGACAGCAGCTGTGGAAAAACAGGGAGTGCTTTTGTCGTTAGAAGCAAGTTCACGAATCAGAAAAGAAATGGTAGCGACACAACCATAAGCAAGAACTATTATAACCAAGAAAAGAGACCACTCAGATGTTACAGATGTAAACAAATCGGTCATTATATGAATAAGTGTCGAAATTCTTTGGCAGGTACAAATGTCAAGAAATATCAAACATCGAAGGACGACGACCAAAAACCAAGTTGTGATTTTAATGCAGTGTTCATGAATGGGCAGTTTAATAAGATTGGTACATAGATTCAGGTGCTAGTTTCCACATAACAGCACGAAGAGATGGGTTGGATAATGTTCAAGAATCGGGACACTTGAAGGAGATCATGACAGCACATAACTCAAAAATTCCAGTATTAGGATCGAGTGAAGTTAAGTTCCAGACTATTGTAGGCAAAGAAAAATATGATGTTGTAGCCAAAAATTTGTTGTATATTCTAGAAGTGACAACCAACGTATTATCTGTCAGTCAACTAATTAAAAATTACCACAATGTAATATTTGAGGAGAGTTATTGCAGGATTTATAATAGTCAGAAAATATTAGTTGCAGTAGCTGAGTTGACGGGAAATGTGTATAGGTTCGTGTTTGAAAAGTCACGAGAAATACTTGTAGGATTGGCTGCACATCAGCAGATATTTGGCACAAAAGGTTTGCTCATATAAACTACCAAGATATGCAGTTAATGATGAAGGGTTTAGTCGAGGGCGTGATAACAGCAGGTAGGATAGATAATAATGGCGAGACCTGTGAAATATGCTGTGAAGGAAAGCAGACGAGATTGCCGTTCAAGCATAAAGGCATCAGGGCCACGAATTGCTAGAGAAATAATTTATGCCGACCTGTGCGGACCTATGGAGATGAATTCTATTGAAGGTTCGAGATATTTTTTGATATTCGAGGATGATTATACCAGAATGACAAAAGTATATTTTTTAAAAACGAAAGATGAAGCTCTGAATTATTTTAAATAATATAAAAGTCTGGTAGAAAATCAGAAGAATACAAAAATAAAGACCTTTCGATCAGATGGAGGAGGAGAATTTTGTGGTAACTATTTCGAGATTTAAAAAAAAAATTGTGAAATAGAGCACAAAAAAACCAACTCCTTTACGCCTCAACAAAATAGAATGAGTGAGAGAATGAATCGCACAGTACTTGAAAAAGCAAGATGCTTGTTATTCGAAGCAAACTTAGAGAAAAAATTCTGGGCTGAGGTAGTAAACACAACCGTCTACCTAAGAAATC
This sequence comes from Monochamus alternatus, assembly GCA_037114965.1. NCBI lineage: Eukaryota > Metazoa > Arthropoda > Insecta > Coleoptera > Cerambycidae > Monochamus > Monochamus alternatus. The sequence continues at coordinate 57,863,284 of CM073427.1, read as the reverse complement.
GTTGTATTGCCAGCGGATTAAATGGTAAAACCTCTAGAGTTATGGACTAACAAAAAGTCAAATTTAAGGTACATTAGAATATTTGGGAGTGACATAATGGTCCATGTTCCCAAAGAAAAACGAAGAAAGTGGGACAAAAAGAGTAAAAAGATGTTATTAGTTGGCTTCGATGAAAAAGTAAAGGGATACAGATTGTACGATCCAGAAAAACAAAACGTTATAACAAGCAGGGATATGATTGTCAACGAAAAGCTCAAGAAAAACGTAGAAGTAACTGTAAGTGAAACAATCCAAACTGATATACGGGCCTATGATTAATCACATCCAGTTAACACTAACAGGCCTGTTAAAGGTAAACTGGTAGATTAATCAGAAATTCGTATAATTGACACACCTGTCAAGTTTATTTCTCCCAGTTACTTAACTTGAGAATGATCACGTGACCCTTTTATGAATCTGGTTGGAATAACCTGCCGTTAAATGTAACTGGAGCTTTTTATTTGTCAGAAATTTTAATTTTATTTCTGTTAATTGACGTATGACATTTGGCATAATATAATGTATTGTAAGAAATATGCTGACTATGAGTATGAGCGGACATGCTAGAGTGAAACCGTGACCTAGGCTACCGTCCGTTGCGAGGCTGGGAGTAAAAAGGAATAAAGAGGCATGGAGATATTTTTGTTGTATGAAGTGTCACCCAATTTTTGATAATACAAATTGTACTGCAGCAGAGCTTTATAAAATATATTTATAATAGTTAACTTTGGGTAATTTCTAACATCAGAAGTTGGGATTGACCTTGTGCGCTTTAAGTGAATAAAAGGAAACGTGTGATTTGTGAACTTTCACAAAAAGTGACATGTCTCACAATCGAATGGGGTTCTGAGGAAGTTCATGGCGCTAGAGCTTTGGTACATCGTAGGCATGGTAGTCCTGGAGAGACCAGGAGCAGTTACGCTGGAGTGTCTCGGACAAGACGCTCACGAAAGAACCATGGGAGGCGAAGGGATCCTGAAAGACAGATTTGTTTTGCGGGAGCCAACCGAAGTCGCACAGGTAGGCGGAAACCGTCTTCAGAATCTTCGGTTCCATCTGCCACAACCTTGGCAGAGAGTATTTCTCAGACTGGAGCTGCCATGGTCTTTGGAATTGACAGATGTTACAGCTATACGAGAGCATATGCAGATGTTAGCCACCAAACATCAAGCTGAAGAGAAACGGCGATTTGATAAAAATCGCGTCTCGGGCCGACAATACTTTGAGAGCGACTTGGTGCTCCTACGACTTACTGCTTCGCCGAATACGGGAACCAGCAGGAAATTACTGCCAAAATGGCGAGGTCCGTTTAGAGTAGCGAAGATGCTGGAGAATGACAGGTACGAAGTTCAGGACATCCCGGGTGCAGTTCGCTCTCGCATACCGTATAAGGGCATTTCTGGAATCGAGAATATGAAACCATGGATTCGGTATGCAGAGGAATAGTAGAGGGTTCGTGGTATACCGTAAGTAGGCAGAACATTGCAGGACGAAAGCGCCTGGTACTTTGTTCTGGACAGAGCATGGCATTTTTGCTCTGGTCAGGAGGACTAACTGCAGGTAGTCCTACCTGGGTGGAATGACTAATTGCAGGTGAAATTCCTGGTACTTTTGGTCTTTCCGGTAGTTTAAGTTTTATATTTAATTGAGTTTGGATATTTACGTGTTTTTCCAATTAATTTTCTCTGTGTATGCATACACTTTCATTATTTATCTTTGATCAAGTACTATTTACAGGAAATGTTCTACAAGCGGAGTGAGTCGACAAAGTTACATGCCAGTACATGTTTAATTGTTATACTATTTTATTTATTTTCTTGTCCTAGTCCGCAAGTAACTTGTCTATCCTCTTGGTTTAGGTAGCTGGAATTTGGTTTCGAAATAGCAGACGCTGTTAAGAGTGAGGACACTCTAGAAGTCAGGAAAGGCCGTGTAAGAAATATGCTGACTATGAGTATGAGCGGACATGCTAGAGTGAAACCGTGACCTAGGCTACCGTCCGTTGCGAGGCTGGGAGTAAAAGGAGGCATGGAGATATTTTTGTTGTATGAAGTGTCACCCAATTTTGATAATACAAATTGTACTGCAGCAGAGCTTTATAAAATATATTTATAATAGTTAACTTTGGGTAATTTCTAACAGTATAATTTTATTATTATTTGTCTATAGCACAATTCAGTTTCAATTTATTGCCATATCATAGTTTTACATAATAAGTAAAATACAGCATTCCTAGTTTGACAGTGAATACAACTTAAAAAAACACAAAATACACGTAACACGTACATACAAAAAAAAACTAAAGCCTTGTTTAGCCGCGTTTTCCTAGGGAGCATGATGGAGACGGGACGGATTCCGGGGATATTGCACAGATGCAAAATATAAGGTCAGGTTAAATTGGTAAAGTTACAACCTCCAATATTTAAAGAAACAACATAATTATACTCTCACGGGATTTAACACGGGAATCTTTTGTTTTCCTGAGGTAAAAAGCATCCTATGTGTTAATCCAGATCATTATCTATCTGTTTGCCAAATTTTATAAAAATTCGTTCAGCCTTTTATATGTGATTGACTAACAAACATCTAAACACACAAACTTTCGCATTTATATTAGTAGTATTATCATTAAACAAATAAATCATTTTTCTATTAAAAATAAACATTTATTATGACAAAAATTTTCACAAACTTGCGATAGTAAGTGCAAAGTCCTAGGACACTCCTTAATTCATGTTTGTCTTTCGGTACTGGCCATTTGCACATGGTTTCAGTTTTCTCTGGGTCAGTCTGGGTCGTTCTCCATCAGACGAATTAATATGTCCTAAATACTTGACTTCCTTTTGAAAGAGCATGAGACTTAGCTTGAGCCGGGCTTCCGTCAACTTTTGGAAAACTTCTTGGACATTCTTCAAATGATCTTTAAAGTCTTTTCCCAGTATTATGATGTCATCAAGGTAAACGAGACAAGGTTTTCAGGTCATTCCTCGCAGAATGGTTTCCACAAGTCTTTCAAAGGTGGCTGGTATATTGCAGAGGCCAAAGGGCATAACGTTGAAGTGCCACAAACCGTACCAATGGAAAAGGCGTCTTTTCTTTATCGTCTGGATGAAGTTGCACTTGCCAATAGCCACTTTTCAGGTCTAACGTTGAAAACCATTGAGATCCAGACAGTGTATCTAATGTGTCTTCTATCCTTGGCAACGGATAACTGTCCTTCTTAGTGACATCGTTTAATCTTCTATAATCGACACAAGATCTGGTAGAACCATCCTTCTTTTTCACCAAAACAATCGGCGAAGTCCATGGACTCTGGGATGGTTCAATCACTCCCTGCTGCTGCATGTCTGTCAACATCATCGATATCTCTTCTTGCTTCGCTAAAGGAATACGTCGTGGAACTTGTTTAATTGGAGTGGAGTCGCCGGTATTTATACGGTGCTGCACAAGATTAGTCCTTCCGACGTCATCTGTTAAAGAGAATACATCCTGGTAGCGTCTCAACAAATCTTCCAACTTTTTGACTTCATCGGCTCGTAAGGGGGACTTGAATCGGTTAACAAGGCTCTAAAGACCTTCGGGTAGTTTTTGAATATTTTGAAGTGCTGTTGATGATTCCATATTGCTGAACACCGATGCAACTATTTGACAAATTCCCAAAGGTTCGCCTTTCTTGATCTGTTGTGGGTAGTCCTTCAGATTTTGCATTCTCACCAATACCAAATTGTTTTTCCTTTCTGTTAATGTCTTTCCGGTTAATATGCCCTTCCTATAGAGGCTGCTCTCTTGTTCTGGTTCTACAATTACAGTTTCTTCAACTGCCGAAGAACTGCTACAAATAGCTTCAATTACCACTTCAGAACCTGCTGGAAGTTCTATGTCTGCTGACGCTTCCACAGTTCTAATAGGAAGGTTTCTGATTTCAGGAAACTGCATGATGATTTCTTCATCTTTGGTCTTCAATAGTCTTCCTGGAAGGTCCAATACAAAATTATGTTCCGTCATAACATCAATCCAAGAATTACATCGTCAGTTATATCTGCTACTAAGATGTTGTGTTGGAAAGTGATTACCCCCAGGGTTATTCTAGCTAGATGGGTGCCTTTCACTGATATGACTTCTCCATTTGCTGTCTCCAAGATGTTGTTCCGGTCTGGCTTTTGTATTCTGCAGTGAGCGACGGTCTTACTATGGTGTGACTACAACCTGTATGAAGGACCATTTCACAACCCCGTCCGCTTATACGCCCTGGTACTTCCAAACTCGTTCCATTATTTTGCAGACGGGTTACCTTTATCTCGAATAGTTACTGGGGCTTGGTAGCACCTAGCCAGCTTTTGTCCCTCAAAGCTGACTAGTTGGCGTTTTCCTGGTCCTGACTAGATGTATTATTAGGACATCGATTCCTAAGATGCTCTTCAACTCCACAATTCCAACACTGAATGGGTCTTCTCCTGCTATATACAGTGGAACTAGTACGGTCTTGTTCTCGCTGGAAGTTATTCATTAAATCTTGCAAATTCTTCATAAATTCTTGTTATTTTTACTTGCTTGTTGTTTGCTAGTTTGAAACCTAACTTGCCTTGTTCTGCCTTGACTGTTTCTGGAAGCCTGTCGGGCGGCTTCAATTTCCAGTGCCTGGGCCAGAGCTTCAGATATGTTTTTATGTCTGGCTAACCTTAACGCTTGACTAATCTCGTCGTCGCGCAAGCCGATGGTGAAGCTGCTTACTGCTAACTGTTCCTGGAACTCTGTTGGTGCGGTAGGGTAGGCTAGCTTTGCCATGCGTGCTATATCTGCCTCAAATTGCTGCAGATTTTCTTCGAAACGTTGTCTTCGGCCTTTTAGTTGTGCTTGGTAAACGTGTTGCAGATGGACTTCACCATACCTCATTTCTAAGACATTCTTCAATGTTTGATAGTCCTTTTGTTTATCCTCAGCTAGCGTTCTTAAAATCTCCATAGCTTCACCTCGTAGAGCCACTATTAGTGAGGTGGTCTTTTCTCCTTCTAACCAGTTGTTTTCCAAGGCAGCTGCTTCAAACTGTTGAAGGTAAGTACTCCATGACACCTTTCCATCAAATGTCGATGGCTTCACCCTTGACGAAGGAAGAAAGCTGCCTTCAGTCTTAATGAGTTCCCTCGCGGACAACTGGAATTTTAGATTTGTAACCTCTTGTTCTAATTTTGCTATATTTTCTTCTACGACTTTGGTGACTTCATTCTGTAACTTACTAACACTTTCTTCTACGACTTGGACTTTATCTTGCACCTCACTTCTTAATTTATTGATTTCGTCTTCAACAGTTTCCTCAAATTCATTAAGTTTAACCTAAATTATCTCTTCCAACTTCTTATTATTTTCTTGTAAGCTGGTTTTCATTTCGATTCTCAATTCTTCTTGATTACTTTCCATTTTCTCTAAACTGTTCTTCACTTCCTCTTGATTGTATTTCATTTCCTTTTTCAAGTCTTCCTTCAATTCGTCCTGTTTTTCATTTCCCTTTTTAAATTATCCATCATTTCGTCTTGGCTAGTCTTCATTTCATCCTGGCTGTTCTTCATTTCCTTTTTTTAAATTTTCTCTCATTTCGTCTTGACTCTTTTTCATTTCTTTCATCTCCATTAACTGTTTCAATGTTTCCTTCATTTCCGTCGCTTTTGATCTCGTCACTGGCATTCACTTGCCTATTCCAAACGTCTTTGTGGAACGTCGTACTTCTGACACCAATGTAACCTCGAAATTGGGTTAGCGTGGAAACACTTCACGTAGATAAACAAGCTTTATTGTCACTCTTGATTATACAAGAAATATCCTTCGAATAAATTTCACAACTGTAAACGCTTTACTTTGACGTTTGTCAATCGCCTTCGACTGCTCAATACAAACTTATATAGATTTTTAGGGTCTAGAAGTTTTCGGCGGTCTCGAGAATCAAATAGAATGTAGCCGAGAATGATTCAGAAAACGTCAAAATAAAGCCATCACAAAATTATAAATTCTATCGTAAACAGGAACATAATTAACAAACTAAAAAGGTAGGTGAGCTTTCGTAACAATACAAATGTGTCGTGAAGGTTGCCTATTTAATATCATATGTCATATATGTTATATTAAAATTAAAATGGCTGTCTAAGTTGAACGTATTGTTTCGTGAAACAGATAACAATCAAAACTTTAAAGTTTAACTTTATAATATTGTTCAAATTTTATAGAAGGTAAGTCTTTATATATGATACTTTATTTTAATCGTCAGAAAAGTTGAATATTTGTTATTATGCATACTAGCTAGATAATTTTTTGTTCATGTACACATGAAATTTCATCTTACTCTTTTTATAGACGATGCTGTCTGTAATAGTGATGCCTCGAAGTTGATTTCCTCTCTCGGGAAGCTTAGTATTCCCAGGATGCCGTTGATAACATGGACTGGATATGATGTTCAAATTATGGAATTTCTATCTGGTGCTATTCTTGATATATCTTTTGGAGGTTATCTTCTACTGGAGACCCGTGCATAGCACCTTCTGCAAACACAGCTCTAGCTATGGAGATGGTTTCCACCAAATTTCTTGAATTTTATATTTGTAGATGGTAAATTTGAGTTACTTTTCTCTGTATAACTGTGCAAAACTGGTGAGTATAAAATTATACTGTTATTATACCTTTTTCTTATTTAAAAACCAGACTTCTCAGCCAAAACATAATACATGTTTTGGTTTTCACAATTTCTTCGTAACTAAGTAAATAAACTTTTGTTTCTATGTATTTTTACCCTCTTGATTCCTAACAGTTTTATATATTCCTTAATGGGGCATTACAGTTCATTTAAATTAAACATTGTTATTTTTATTATTCGACATTTAGGCATCTGCTATAACGAACAAGTGCATAATTTTGCACAATAAAGTCTTAATTTCACCAAAATAATTAGCATAAAAATACCTGAAATTTGAAAGCATTATGGGCGCGCCTTTCCCATTACGTCACGGGGTGACTATCTGCGCATGTCCGGGCCTACAGTTTCTACACGTCAGCCGCGTCAGCGGTATCGATTGTGGGATAGATAGATCGATAGTTCGTTTGCGCTTGCGCTGCTCGCTGCTCGACGCTAAAGTTCTGTTGTTTGAGGGTTAGTTTATGTTTACATGTGTATTTTGTGATTTTTGTAGTGACTATTAATTTTCTGATATTAAAATAATAGTGTATAGTTGTTTTACTGCACTCAGTTGAATTAAAAAGTAATAAAATGGAGCAAGATTTTGAGAAGGCTTATTCCAATAATTTGCCAAGTGCTGATAGTGAAATGGTGGCTAAGTTTTTTATTACTAACGCTGATTTTTTGAGTGCCGAAATGAAGAATATTAAAACAGTAAGGTGAGTTACTGTATATTAATATATACCTAAGATGGGTGAGATTGGAAAAATGATAGGTTAGGTTATGTTTCATTATGAGACTTTTATCTATTGCATTTAGTTATTTTTCGGTACCTAAATTTATTTTTCTGTTTTCTAGATCTACCAGGAAAGCCTATGAAGATAATGCAGTTTGTTATGTCCAGCTTAAAAGGGATGGGAATATATGCACCATAAGGGGAAGAGTAACGCCTGAACATAAAGTTCATAAGAAAGCATACAGTGTGGAAATTGTTTTAGATGAGGAGTCTCAATTTGTCATATCTTGTGAATGTAAAGACTGTACAGCTTCTGCAGGTTAGTTCTTTCAATTGTTTCGGTGTTTCCCCGAGATAAGGAGCATAGGCGCACCTGAGTAATTTTGTTGTGATTTCGCGTTTAGTGTTTTATAAACATAATCTTTGTTTCCTTGTTTGTGTCTAGTGGCTAGTGGAATATATTTAGTGGTTAATTCTTAGTGACTAATCTTTATAAACTCCTATGATTAAAATGAATAAACAAAGTGCTGGAAGTGGTGCGCAGCGAAAAATTGCAAGAATAAACATTATAATTGCAGTAAAAGTTTTTTTAGATTTCCGATGGATCCTGTTAGGTAAGTACCTACTATCTATAGTTAAAAAACAATAATACGAATAAAATAAAACAATTTAATAATTATAGTTTATGTAAATTGTTTCATTTTATTTTTATTCGTATTATTTTTTGTTAATTAAAGTAGATCCGAACAAAACTGTATCTTGTGCGAATAATATTATTTATCTGTCATCTCCAAAATTCAAAGCCTTTATAATACCGAATTTTATTTTCGCTATTACCTATATTGTAAAGGTATCGAAAACTATAATTATTTCGAAAACGAAAACTCTTATTAAAATTTTACAAGAGATTTTGGTAATTATTTTTACATTAGCGTAAAACTCTCCACCTTAACAAAAAAATTTCTACCCCCCCTATTTTCGAGGGTGGTAATCACAAATCTGAAGTCAGATTTCGGCCCTTGCATGTAGTTTTCGAAAAACTTTTTTTTCAAAATTATTACCTATATTTATACACTACATTAGGTTGAAATTGCAATGTATATCTCTGCCCCCTCCGCCTTCTTCATTTCATGACGTCACACTGTTGTCAAAATATATAGGAGTTATATTTATTATAGGGCAAGAACATGGGTGATTAGCAGCCATAGAGAAGATTTAATGGAGAATATAGATGTGCTCTATAAAAGTCACAGATTGTGTAGTGATCATTTTACTTCAGAAATGTTTACAAATAAATTTTGCAAACGATTGAAACACAATGCAATTCCTACTATTTTTCCTTCATTGGAGGGATCTTCAAAATACGTGCCACTGGATCATAATTATTGCTTACCCAAGCTTGTCAATTTAGACGATGAAGAAGTTCCATCAAAGAAAATTTGTATTTTAGAGGATATTCTTTTGAATCCAGGTATCTACCGTTATTTATTATTTTCTGGAAAAATACTTTTATCCAACACTTGTATATAATGATACTATAATTTATTTGGTTTTAAAGGAATAATGAGGCCTATATATCATAATAGACACAATTTACGTTGGCACTTGCATCCTTTGTAATTTGTAATATTTAAAAATACATTCATTTCGTTAAATTACTTTTTCTGACATTGATAACTTGAAATTTTAAGTTACTTATATTTATTATTAAAATCAAATTCTATGAAAGTGTTGGATAACATTTTGTATGGCACTTGTGTGTTACGTCATATTAGTCAATTTAGAAAATTTTATGGGGTGACATATATACCGTAACACACTAGTACTATAAATAACTATTGTTGTATTATAATATGTAATACTATTAATACAGATGCTTCAATTTCAAACCAAAACATACATTAACATTTTATTATTATGTGCATTAATCATATAACAATATAATATATTATTTTCTTACAGGGCATGAAAGCGCAGATCCAACTGAAAGCGATAATAAGCATTTAGCAATGCAGGAATTGGGGCCCCTTAATTTTTCAGGTATGTTGATGCAGTTCTAGTTAACGTTTTTTTAATTCCTAGTCAACCAAAGTCTTAAAATAATACATCTGTTTTATTGCTTCCAGTATTATTTCATGAAAGAGGTGTATTCATTATTTGTTTATAATGTTATACGTTTTTTTTTAGACGAAGAAGATGTAAATGTTGAAATAGACAGTAACACCATGTCTCCCCAAATATTATCACCGTCGGCTTCTACCCAAACTTCATCCAGATTTTCATTTAACACACCAAGGAAGACAAAATATCGAAAATCTATGAGGTTGTTAGAGGCAGAGAACAAGAATTTAAAATAGACTGTTCAAAAATTAGAAAATAAATTAGAAATGCTCCAGAAGGATGTTTTGGAAAACATAACTGTGGAGCAGTACCAGATGTTGACACATCTGGTACTACTACAGAATTTTGTAGTTCTGTGGAGGTGGCCAATTTTATTAACATTCAAGTTACTCAGGGTCAAAAACTACCCAAAGGCCGAAGATATTCTAAAGAATTTAAAAATGAATGCTTGGCTATATATTTCACAGGTCCAAAGCTGTATAAACAGTATTCAATGAAAAAATTCTGTCTACCAGGACCCCAAACGCTTTATAAAGAAATTCGAAGCATTAAAATGAATCCAGGGCTAGATAATCCCCAGTTATACAACATGCTTAGAATGAAGGTACATGCATTTCAAGAACAAAATAAATATTGTGTTCTTTGTATAGATGAGATGAGCATAAAAGGACATTTATTTTATGATCGAGCAAATGATTGCATCATCGGTTTAGCTCAAAATGAGAAACAAGAAAACATATTCAAACCTGCTTTGTCGCCATGCGTATTAATGTTAAGAGGGATATATTCAAAGTGGAAGCAGTTTCTGGCCTACTATTTGTGTCACACATCTTGTTCTGCCCAGGCCTTAAAAAATATTCTTTATGAGGTAGTAAACAAAATTAATCTTATCGGCTTAAAAATTTGTGCACTGACCACTGATATGGGATCCAATAATTTGCAGTTGGCTAAATTACTGAATGTTACAACAAAAAATTCCTTTTTTTATATAGAAAATCATAAACTTATATATATTTTCGACATACCACATGTTATAAAAGCAGTAAGAAATATGTTACTGAAATACGATTTTTATATTGACAACCAAATTATTTCTATGAAATTTATTAAGATGTTTTACGAAACAGATAAAAAATATCCAGTTAGAGCCGCTCCAAAGTTAAGTGATTCTCATATAAATCCTACTTGTTTTGAAAAAATGAAAGTCAAATTTGCAACACAACTTTTTAGCGCCACTGTGTCTGCAAGTATGAACCTTTATATTAGATTTGGACATCTTCCTTCTGAAGCAATAAGAACGTCAGAATTTATTGAACGTATGGATAAATTATTCGATATTCTAAATTCCTCTCAAACTTCAGCATCGAAAAAATATAATGCAGCATTTAAAGGACTTGATTTCCAAATGGAATTTTTAGAAGATTGTCAATTTTTTTTCTAAACTCGAAGTGCGGGATAAGAATAATATTAATATAACGAACAAAATTAAGTGTTTGAAATCGTTAAAAATATCTATTAATAGTATTTTATGTCTTTGGAAAGATTTAAACGTAAATGCACAATTTGATTATTTATTGACTAGAAGATTAAACCAGGACATGTTAGAAAATTATTTTGGTAAAATAAGACAACAGAACGAGAATTGTATAAATCCAACAGCAATTCAATTTAAAAGATCTTTCCGAAAATTACTGTGTCTTAATTTATTTCATTCAGGTACTGAAAACTGCGAGGCAGATGCTGATGAAATGCTATTGAAATTATATGATATTCCTCAAATGGAGGAACCGTTAACTATTTTTTCTGAAAATGAAAAAAACGTGCAACGAATAAATGATATAGATTGTCAAAAAGACGATGTTTTGGAAAAAAAAATTATAAGATATATATGTGGTTATTTACTTAAAAAATCATTGGAAATTCACAGTTGTGACGTATGCCTTACGTTTTCAAAGGCACATGATAAGTTGGATGACACTTCATTATATTGTTATTTTAAGGCCTACGAAAATGCACAACAAGATATATTTGGAAATTTGAAAATGCCTGATGACAGCTTTGTTAATTTCATTGCAGAAGTTGAAATCATATTTCAAGAGAATTTTGAATTATTTATCCTAAAGCCGACTATTTGTAACAACTTTTTAGAGATTTGTAATGTTCTCCCATTTATTCATCCTTGCAATGAATTTCCAAAAATATTTATTATAAATTTATATATAAGAATAAGACTTTATTATACTTTAAAAACAGTAAATAGGAATTTCAAATACATTAGTAAAAATAAATTAATTATATGGCGTCACAACTAACTTCATAATTTTTAAATAATAGAATGAGTAAGGGAAAACAGGAGAGTGACATTTTTTTACTAAAAAATTCCTATTTTGCCATGGATGAAGGATATATACATATTTGTATTTTCTTGAAAATCGTATATTATTGTTTTATACCTATATTATGTAAATATATATATATATATATATATATATATATATATATATATATATATATATATATATATATAATAATTACACTATAAACTGTGGTTTTATTTATAGATAGTACCCTAGCTCTTACCAAAATAAATCAGAGGAAAAATAAACCAAATTTTTTTATTTAAATTCCAGTTTTGAATAAAATTATTCTGAAGCCGTCCCAGACTTCTAATCCATAATGGCGCCCTCAAGGTCAAATTCCGTCTGAACTAATTTTGAATGGGAATACATGAAAGATATACTGCTGATTGTTTTCTATGCTGTGGTACTACAGTGGGATTCGTACCTACACCGACATAGCCGATCCAGCCTGGTTCCACGAGCAGTCGTCTCCCAGACACCTCGGCTATCGCGGCGCCCAAATCACTGAGTTTTGTTTCCATGGGTTGCTATAACGTTAAATGAAATTTACGCGGCTGGTCCGCTACGCTGTCAACAATTTCTTTTAATATCTCAGAAAGAAGGCCAAACGTCGAAAAAGTTTCGAAATTAATCCGGTCAAAGTGGTGTGTAGATGTTTTATTGAAATTAATTTTTTTTTGTAGTTTTAAAATAAAGTAAGAGGGGGGTAGCATACCAAATACACTTCTAAGAGGGGTAGGTAGTTCAAACTTTAGAAGCTTATGTAAGATCATAAGGAGTGTTTGTGCTCCAAATTTCATTTAAATCGGATAATTGGTTCAAAAGTTATGAGGGAAAGACGAGAAAAAATGCTTACTTCTCCCCTCTTTCTCGGAAACGAAACGAAGTTTATATAACAAATGAACATTATTTTTTAACTTGTTCTATCGATTCCTGAAGTTATCAAGATTAAACCTGAATCACCCTATATATATATATATATAACTTTTTAGGGTTGCAGTCGAAAAACATTGGAAAAAGGCCAAAAAAAGAACACTCTTCGTTAAAACATCGAGCTTTTGGAAATGTTTATTTCCTTTATCAAGATAATCTACAATAATTTTTTTAATATTAAAATACAAAAAAGTTAATTAATGATAAAAATACTTACTAACATGAGATTAGATTGAAAAAAGACTTCATAATACACAATAGAGCCAGTGGAAACAATGATAATTGTTAAACAATTTTGAGATATTTAAAAATATTTAAAATCGAAATGCATGTGTACAATTGATAAAAACAAGCACAAAAAACAATTTCAACCGGTGGCTTGAGTCGCGTACGGCCTACTAATAATTTGAATTGAAAGAAGTGATAAATACCATAGTTGTGGGTATTTCTTTCCAACTATATTACCAACCTAGAAACTGGCGGTAAATTTCAACCTCGTAAACTGTTTTCCTAAAATTTTAAAATGAATGTGTAAATTTTGCTTAAATTACTTATATCAGATTTCTTATTTAAATTGTTTTTTTCACGATTAATATGTACCATCTCTAAAAAAGTTCTTTTCAATAAATTTTCTTCATTGTCCAAAACAATGACATTATCAGAATTCATTGGATGCCCTGATTCAACCACATGCTCAGACAACCCGCATGATTTCTTGTTAAGTCTACAGTCACTCTTGTGTGACGTAATACGCACAACGGATAACATTAAACCTTATTTTCATAGGAAAAACCAAATACATTTTGAACATTTAGATATATATTAATATAAAAACTAAGTACATAGTCATAAAAAAATATAAAAATTGTTGCTGTCATTGTCATGTTTTGTGAAAAGTAAAATATATCGTCAATCAAAAAATATATGTTTTATTGGTATAAAAGAGAACAAGTGTAATATAATTCATAAACATCTGGTGATACTACTGTAGATATTAGTATTTAATATATTTTTAGGTATTAATAATATTCTGTGAAACTAACTACTTAACATTTTTTACTGTATTCTGAATTCTCTAAAAATCGCGGAAGAAAATATATGTGTTGTTTGGCATGAAGCTACGAGAGGAAGATCAAGAATAGTGACTCTCGAATTACTGACTTTATATTTTGGGCAGACAATTGTTCCGCTCAAAATACAAATTGGACCCTTTATTCTTCACTTGTTAGATTTGTAAATGCGGAGTGGGGTCCAAGTCAAATAACCATAAAATATTTTGAACTAGGGCGTACTTTTATGGCTGCAGATTCGGTACATGGCAACATAAGTACTGAAAACTGATTCACAAGTAATGGGAAAATTGCATGATATTTCGAACTACGCACAGAAGGAAGAATGTTATTTTAATCGAAATTTCGTGGAAAAATAAATCTAAAAATGTATTTAAAAATTTAGTATGGTCACGCCTCCACAAAAACGGTCGCCGCCATAGTGTAGACCTGCGACGTCAGACGCCGTTCGCATGCATGTGTGTATCTAAATACAGCAGTGTGCTTTAGTTCATATCTCTATATGACTTCCATATTTCCGGACCACGCAGTACATACGTTTAGAAGAGTTAATTTACCATTTGTGATATTATTACTTGTGTTAAATAGACATTGATATTGAATAGAGTTGCAAATTAGACTCGTAAACTGAGCACATAAAATGCATTTCACCGAGCAAATGGAAGAAGTATTGCATTATGCAAAAAATAAGAGAAAATGTGATGTAGTGCCATGAAGCGCGACGAAAGGAAGCATTGCAACATTGATTATTTGTGAAGACCATTTTAATTTAAGTTTAATTGGCAATACAGATAGGTTTAAGTTCATGAAAATAAAAATAAAATATAAAGTTGTAAAGAATCAGTTAAACTTTCCTATTAAGCTATTACCCTGTAATACATTTCAAACCAATATAAAATTCATGCAAGTTCTCCATTGTAAACACGTTTGCGTCAGGTTTCTTTGATGCATTTGTCTCATCCGATAAGTTGAATAGTTGAGCCGATTTAATCATTGCTAAATCATGCATTTAATATCAGTCTCACAATCAGATATATTAAAAAATAATTTGTGTAGGGATTCTGATTTAATTCCATCATTTTTACTTAAAGATAGGGCGGTAGTTCTTTTGTAAGCCTTTGATAATTTTATTTAATCTTATCCTCACGTCTGGTGTGTTCCTTGAAGATCTGGAAATTATCCAGAATTACTCCTGTATATAAAATAGGTGAGATCGCCAGTTATAGACCAATTATTGTTATTTTGAATAATTTTTGTGAAATTTTTGAGACTGTCGTGCATAGCTTCATTTCATTACATGTCTGTAAATCATTGCTTTCGAACAGCACGGTATCATCCAAGGTAGGTCAACAATCTCTAACATTATGTAAAACGCAATTTATTTCTGTTGATCTTCATGCCGGAACTCAAGCTGATATCAGATACACAGCTTTTCTAAGGCGTTTGATAGGCTTGATCATTCAATACTATTAGGTAAGAAAACTCAGTAAATGTAGGGCTTTGTTCTAATTTGATGACATTATTTCAGTCTTATCTCGATGGTCGGCATCAATATGCTGTTTCAAATCTCACACCTTTCTGTAGTTATTGGGTGTTCCTCAAGGATTCATACTTGGTCCTCTACTTTTTGTAATCTTTATTAATGATACTGTTGAGTATTTGAATGTGTAGTATATTTTGTATGCTGAGACGTCAAAATAGTTTCTCGTATTAATTCTTTAATGGGCTCTGAAAAAAATTAGAGAATCTTAATGGTTGGTATATCGAAACTATCGAAACTAGGTTACCACTCATTTATAAAATGCAACATCGTGTCTTTCCATCGGAAAAAAACTTCTGTACTTTTTGATTAAGTATATACTATATGATAATATCCTTAACAAATCATATTAATAATTTAGTAGCCAATGCTTATAAGAATTTAGGGCTTGTGTTAAGAATTTCTAGCGGTTCTCCATCAATTTTTATTTTAGGAAAAATGTTGAAAGGAGCACTTTTATTTGGGTCTTGATGGTAAAATCCAATGATGTAACACACTAAGCAAAGTGTTAAATTATAAAAAAATGCACTTATTTGTAATTATCTCACAAACGTGATGATAGATTGACTTTTTTACCTATTGTAATCATCTTTCTAATACAGTAAAAAATTAGTATTAAGTATTTAATGCTGGTCGGAGTATTAGTCTGCAGAGCAGTAAACCACAATATCATCAGTAATCATAAATATTGGTTTGCAGCAAATGTGCGACTTGGTTTTACTTTAATAATACCCCAAGTCGTTCTCTAATATCATTCCATTGATCGATTGTGGCCCGTCTGACCTCACTGAGGCATATAAGGGTAACGTTCAATATAAAATAAATATATTGTTAGAAATTACCCAAAGTTAACTATTATAAATATATTTTATAAAGCTCTGCTGCAGTACAATTTGTATTATCAAAATTAGATGACACTTTATACAACAAAAATATCTCCATGCCTCCTTATTCGTTTTTACTCCCCAGCCTCGCAACGGACGGTAGCCTAGGTCACGGTTTCGCTCTAGGATGTCCGCTCATACTCATAGTCAGCATATTTCTTACACGGCCTTTCCTGACTTCTAGAGTGTCCTCACTCTTAACAGCGTTTACTATTTCGAAACCAAATTCCAGCTACCTAAACCAAGAGGATAGACAAGTTACTTGCGGACTAGGACAAGAAAATAAATAAAATAGTATAACAATTAAACATGTACTGGCATGTAACTTTGTCGACTCACTCCGCTTGTAGAACATTTCCTGTAAATAGTACTTGATCAAAGATAAATAATGAAAGTGTATGCATACACAGAGAAAATTAATTGGAAAAACACGTAAATATCCAAACTCAATTAAATATAAAACTTAAACTACCGGAAAGACCAAAAGTACCAGGAATTTCACCTGCAATTAGTCATTCCACCCAGGTAGGACTACCTGCAGTTAGTCCTCCTGACCAGAGCAAAAATGCCATGCTCTGTCCAGAACAAAGTACCAGGCGCTTTCGTCCTGCAGTGTTCTCCTGACCAGAGCAAAAATGCCATGCTCTGTCCAGAACAAAGTACCAGGCGCTTTCGTCCTGCAATGTTCTGCCTACTTACGGTATACCACCAACCCTCTACTATTCCTCTGCATACCGAATCCATGGTTTTATATTCTCGATTCCAGAAATGCCCTTATACGGTATGCGAGAGCGAACTGCACCCGGGATGTCCTGAACTTCGTACCTGTCATTCTCCAGCACCTTCGCTACTCTCAACGGACCTCGCCATTTTGGCAGTAATTTCCTGCTGGTTGTCGTATTCGGCGAAGCAGTAAGTCGTAGGAGCACCAAGTCGCCCTCAAAGTATTGTTGGCCCGAGACGCGATTTTTATCAAATCGCCGTTTCTCTTCAGCTTGATGTTTTGTGGCTAACGTCTGCATATGCTCTCGTACAGCTGAGTGACTTCGGTTGACTCCCGTAGAACAAGTCTATCTTTCAGGATCCCTTCGCCTCCCATGGTTCTTTCGTGAGCGTCTTGTCCGAGATACCCCAGCGTAACTGCTCCTGGTCTCTCCAGGACTACCATGCCTACGATGTACCAAAGCTCTAGCGCCATGAACTTCCTCAAAGGACCCCATTCGATTGTGAGACATGTCACTTTTTGTGAAAGTTCACAAATCACACGTTTCCTTTTATTCACTTAAAGCGCACAAGGTCAATCTCACTTCTGATGTTAGAAATTACCCAAAGTTAACTATTATAAATATATTTTATAAAGCTCTGCTGCAGTACAATTTGTATTATCAAAATTGGGTGACACTTTATACAACAAAAATATCTCCATGCCTCCATATTCGTTTTTACTCCCCAGCCTCGCAACGGACGGTAGCCTAGGTCACGGTTTCGCTCTAGCATGTCCGCTCATACTCATAGTCAGCATATTTCTTACAATATTTATGTCTGTTTGACATTTTTTGACGTAAAGCGTGTTAACCAGGTATGTTTTATAACACAGTCTGCCGATTGACTTTGGCTTATTAAGATATATGTACCTTATGAAATCATTACTGTATTTTTCATTTCTTAAACTAAGATCCCTACTTAAAAGCAGCGAATGCTTGCAAGACATTCGATTACCGTGCATCACTGAAATGAAATTTTATATTATGATGTTCATCAAGATGCGCGAATTGATTATTCGTGGTCAGCGCCATATTTGTTTTGTGCCTCCTAGCAATGGCGGAGCAATAAAGATTTAGCTGATTGTGAATTGAAATGAAATTGAATTCTGGATATGAAGAATTATTTGGTGTTATATGCTAGTTAATTTTATAATCCCTTACATGACATGTTCCAACCATAACACCCACAAAAATACACTAAGATTAACACTAACGTGATACAAGATAAAATAATGTACTGGTTAACCGCACTGTACGCCAATAACGTGTTTACAAACAAAATAATGGGAAATTGAGAACACAATTCATATCGTACATGCAGATGATTGTTTCTCGCACCCACATACATAACCAATGAAATATTTCTTTGCTAAATTTCATGTGCCTTCTTTTGTCTGCTCCTAGGTTTGTCACTTTATATGGATGCGCAGTGGAACTAAGAGCATTTTATATCGTACAGTTCAGTGCCGTGCATGCAAACAGTCGTTATTGCTTAACCATTCTGAAGTGTTGTATTTAATATCGGTTTTCCTTTATAAGTTTTTTTTTTCGAAATTAAGGTAGGATCATTTTATCTAGTTTTTGTTTGTATCTATATAAAATCAACTAATAATGATCTCTTAAAACCTCCTTTTACAGTCTCCAATTAAAAATTTCTTTATTTTCGAAAAAAATCCAATTTTTATCGAGAAAAAAATAACAAAAATTAGAATGACAAATTAAAAGCTATTTATTCTATTCAGCTAAAATGTATCCAATAAATATGGATTTGAGGTAGATTTAAATTTATATCGAAAAAACTATTTCGACCCTGCCTTTTCAGAAGCTGTAGTTGCCAGATTTCGAAATGTTATACAGCAACATATTTATATTTAGTTTACAATCAGCCATGTTTAAATAATCATCACTAACTTTAATTTACAAAATTAACGTTTATAATATGTCAACTATTAATTTATAGTAAATAATAAAAAAATGAATACAATTATTTACCTTAATAATCTTGTCAAATTCAATTTACTGTGAAAAAAAATTGTAATGTGAAATCAATTTGCAAAATTCAACCCTTAATCTATCTATATTAACTATAGTTGCTACAAGAATTCAAACGACTTACGCCATACGAACAAATTAGCTACATTAAACATATATTACACTAAATTACAAACAAGATTATTTTTAACGCAACAAACTATCGAAAATTATGTTGACAATAAATTGCGGAATGTCAGCCGTGACGTAAGTTTGAATTCTTGCTGTAACTATAGTAGAATTACAAAAATAAGAATATATTTACCTTAATAGTCCTCCAAATTCGATTTTGTTTTGCTGGATGTGTAGGTTGTAAAGTGAAGGTAAATGTACAAAACAGGGCCTTTTCCTTTAGTAGCATACACTGGTCGTAATTATCCAAATCAAATAATAATGGAATGGAACCATAATCAATGTCTAGATGAAAGAAAGACATAAACAGTAATTTTTGTTGGCTGAGACAAGAAATCTTGTAAAATTTCAAAAAGTCTTGTCTTGTCTTGCAAAACAAGACAAGACTCTCTTTCAAAGTCTTGTTCTTACTTGATCTTGCAAGATCATGTCTTGTCTTGTCTTGCGAGAGTCGCGCAAATGTCTAGTTTGCAAGACTTGCATGATTCTTGCGAGACTCTTGCATATAAATGAGAAATATGAAACTTTATTATGAATTTGGTAATAGTGGTGGTTACCGTCGGTCGGTTAAGGTCTCGCTCGGAGCTCACACAACTATCGATATAGTCGAAGTGGTCGATTAGTAGAGAGTATAGAAACGGCCATCTTTACATAATAAGTTATAAATAATGGACAAAATAAGCGAAACAGAATCGAAGCTCATTCAGTCAAGTGGCGCTGAATTTAAAGTTAGTTCAGTAGAACTGGTTCTAGATTTACTTTGACCTTAAATAATTTTATATGCTGGATGGCCTTTAAATAGAGTATGTACCTACAATAGAAATGCAATATTTATTTTTTTCAGCTAATGTTCACTTAAATATTACTCCTTGTCTTTGCATCAAAATTAACGCACCACTTAGAAAAACCAAAGTCAAACCGAATTTCCTGGCGCACTGTTTTCTTCAGCAATGGCACTATGGTAGTATATCTTATTCGAATTTCATTTTTGAGCATACACAGGGTGTTACAAAGAAGTAAAGTTTTTTTCATGAACTTTGCAACACCTTGTGAAATGCTATGATTAAAGCGGTCAGTGTGTACTGATATTAGACTGTAGCCCCATATTTTCCGAACCTTTTCGTTCTTTTTTGAACCCGTCATTATGGAAGGAGATACACAACTAAAATGAAAATGCAGTGTATGCGATAATCGGCCACATATCAATTTTGAATTAAAATGCAGCATTGTGGAAATAAGGGCGGCTATGGGAAAACAAAAATAAGATGCGTCAAATTCGCAAACGTCAATTTTGTTTAATTTGGGTCGCTGTTGATGAAGTTTAAAGTGTCTGCAGTATCGAAATGGATCGGAAAACATGAAATTTGAACCGTGTTGAATGTGTGCAAGTGATAACATTGGCCGGGGAATGATTATGCTATCGTGCAAGGTTTGGAATTTCTCATACAACAATATCCCGTATTATTCAACGCTTTGAAGAAACCAATGATCACAATAGACGTCGTGGACAAGGAAGACCTCGCGGAACAGCAGCGATTCATGATCGTCTCATTCGACTGCGTGCTTTGAGAGAACGACTTGTATCAAGTAGAAGTCTGCAAGTACAACTTAGTACCACTCATAATATTCATACAAGTGTATCCACTGTAAAAAGACGTCTTGCAGAACAGAATTTAAGTTGGTCTGTAAATGATGCTGCAGGAAACTACTCATATATCTCAGAATTTAAGTTTTAGAATTCCAGCCACAGGACCGAAGTTAAACGTAAACCATCGTAGAGTGCGATTACAATTCGCTAGAAAGCATGTGAATTGAAATGTTGAGGACTGGGAGCGCGTCTTGTTCGCTGAGGTGTCCAGGTTTTGTTTATCAGCTCTGATCGACGGCCAAATGAACGTTAGTCTCAATGCAATATTCGGGAGAGGGTGTCATTTAATGGAGTCTGTAATGGTTTGGGGAGGAATATCCATGACAGCTCGGACAGAGCTAGTTCCTTTACGTGGAGGTTCCTTGATCAGTGCACGAT
Organism: Monochamus alternatus; assembly: GCA_037114965.1. Classification (NCBI taxonomy): domain Eukaryota; kingdom Metazoa; phylum Arthropoda; class Insecta; order Coleoptera; family Cerambycidae; genus Monochamus; species Monochamus alternatus. The sequence continues at coordinate 57,841,990 of CM073427.1, read as the reverse complement.
ATATTGAGAAAATTTTATTCGACCATGTTGTCTCTTTTGTTCCAAATATTGGCAATAATTTCTTATTATGCATGACAATGCAAGGCCGCGTGTTGCTCGTATAGTTCAGGAATATCTATAGGAGGTGAGCATTGAATCGCTGGAATGGCTTCTGCGTAGTCCAGATCTCAATCCTATAGAGCATTTGTGGGACAGTTTGAGCAATTTAGAAATCATGAGCCGTTCGCCGCCTCGCTTGACGACGTTGAAAACATTTTGAGAGAAACATGGAACAATATTGACCAAGACCAGATTACGCACCTGATTTCAAGTAGGAGTAAGATGCCAAACCGTTATTAGAAGTACAGGTGGAAATACACAGTATTGATTTTTTTTCGTCCATTTGGTTGATTTTTGTTCTTGTTATTAAATTACTACAATAATACTGCATTTTCATTTTGGTTGTGTATCTCCTTTAATAATAGATATAACGGGTTAAAAAATGAACTAAAAGCTTCGAAAAAAGTGGGGCTGCAGCCTAACATCAGTATACACTGACCGCTTCAGTCACAGCATTCCACAGGGTGTTGCAAAGTTTATGAAAAAAAAACTTTGCTTTGCTTGTAACACCCTGTGTATGGTCAAAACTGAAATTCGAATAAATATACTACCATAGTACCCTTGCTGAAAAAGTAGGCTACAAGTTAAAAAAAAACATCAAAATCGGGTTGACGGTGCGCCAGGAAATTCAGTTTGACTGTTTCGGTTTTTCTAAGTGGTGCGTTAATTTTGATGCGAAGTGTATTTGCAAAATTTCTTGCCGTAGCAATATTTCTTGTCTTGCCTCATAAGACCTTTTATAAATCTTGCCGTATCTTGCAATTCGAGCCGACAAGTCTTGTCTTCTATTGTCTTGTGAGACCAAGACAAGACCAAGAAAAAACAATACAAAATTGCCAGCTCAAACAATTTTTAAATATGATAATTTTTATTGACAGCTGTTCACTTATCCAGCACGGTACAAAACGTTACATTTATTTATTTATAGTTTACATCATCCAACAGTACTAAAACCATTTATCGGATGGGAAAAAACAAACATGATTACATATACATTCAAAAACAAGAAAAAAACTACGGTAGAAGTATACAATGTACAAAGAACAAACTACTTGAAATGATTATTATATATAAATTTATCTTTCAGCGAATACAAAACTATTAAATAAAACTAATAGGCAAAAGAACCTTTTTAATGAGTTATAGGAACAGTTAAATATAGCTGCAAGTTCTTACAGATGCTACACATTAAGTATAATGGCAAACATTTTAATAGTGCGCGGGGGTGGGAAGGTAAAACAAACTGTTATGTCAGGTTGCCTTTGAGGGAACGCGAAATCTTAGTTGCTCAAGAAATTGAGGATAATCCACTTTATTATTAATAAGTTTATTTAGAAAAGTCAGTGATTGAGCTACCATCTAGCTTATAGGAACGAAATTTTAGAAAACACCGCTGTACATTTTCCAAACTTTACACATACATATTGTATCCAAGTTGCCATACCAGAGACGCGTATTCGACCTAGACTTGACATTGAAGAGAAGCATGAATGTTTATGTATCTGTAAAACCTCTTGAGTTACGGATCACAAATCCCAAATTTTTGAAAAACATTTTTATAACTTTATATACATGCAAGTTAAAAATTATTTTAGTGTCAAACGTAACCCCTAGGTCTTTAATGGAATCTGGTCGATTTAAAACTGTGCCACCGATACTGGAGTTATAAATAAATGGAAACACCTTCTTCGTAAATGTCATAACGTTACATTTTGCTGCATTTAAGGGATTTAAATTGCACCAACCGTTTACTTCGTTCAAACAGTACTGAAGTCTCAAACAATTAGTAAATAAGACAAATCTGTTTCCTCAATCATCGCCTGCTAAATCGCAGCGGCGCTTTTTCTAGACTATTCCTTTGCCCATTTACAGTGACTCACCGCGCGTGGCAGCACTCTACTTTCTATCAGTAATTTGACGTTTCTTAAAAATTATTAAAGATTTCAAATATCTGCTGTTCAGTTAACATGTTATTTTTAAATTTATAAATTGATACAATTTAAAATAATGAGGTATTGGGTTTTTCATAGCGAAAGTGAAGTAGCAGTCCATTATTGTATATGTATTTTATAACAACCTACAGTATTAGGACAGAAGTACGTTGTGTGGAGTACGAAAATGATATTAATATTGCATATTTTAAAGTTTTAAAGTAGTATATATAAAATACTGTTACAGATGCTCATCTACCTTTTTAGTTTGTTAATTATGTTTCTGTTTATGTTAGAATTTTTATTTTTTGTGATGCCTTTATTTTCACATTTTCTGAAATATTCTCGGCGTCATTCTATTTGATTCTCAAGACCGCGAAAAACTTCGAGAACTCTAAAAACCTATATCTTCTAATTAATGAGGTTTTCCAGGTTTCCCTTATTCCTGCACTGAATGGTGGTTAGCGCCTACCAACGTAAGTCGTTCCTGGGTGCAAATGCGGCCTGCTTAATAATAATATGCCACCCCTTTCCCGTACAAGTCTTGGACTTCTGGACTAATCTTTGTGATTAGTATGAGGGGTAGATATATTTTATTATTATTATATAAGCGGATCGATTTCGCCGTCACAGTTCAGTTTATATTGAACAGCCAAGCGCAAGTGACAAAAACGTCAAAGTAAAGCGTTGACAGTTGTGAAATTGTTTTGAAGAATATTTCTTGTGTAATCAAGAGTGACAATAAAGTTTGTTTGTCTACGTGACGTGTGTACACGCTAACCCAATTTAGAACTTACAATTTACAATACATACATTTTTACAAACTATAGTAAATAAGTAGGTTCTACTGAAAAAAGTTATTACAGTCTCAACATCAAATGTCAAATTATGATATTTATGGTTTGATATGTATGTTTCCAAATACTAATATAGGGGTCGACACATTACAGAATTTTAAATTGAAATTCAGGTGATTCGACAGACAAGTATTACAAAGGCAACGCGATTTAGCAGATGATGTCTCAATTATATCATTGATGAAAGCTATGAAAAGAAGTGGTCAAAAAATCGACTCCTAGTGCACTCTTGATATTACAGATATTTCTTCAGATATAAAATCATGGCATTCAACATATTGTTTTGTCTCTGTTAAAAAAGACTCAAAAAAACTCACGAGAGACGGGGATAACCCTACATGTTTAAGTTTCTCAAGTAAAATCCCATGATCCAATCTGTCGACGAAAGCCCTGGAAAAATCTGTATAAGCTACATCTACTTGAACATTGTTGTTCATGTTTTCCCCAATAAATTGAGTTACGCAAAGTAGGTTACTTGTCTTATTAACCATAAAGTCATGATGATAAATGGAAATTTGTCCTTGAAGGTATGGATATATCTTATTATATAAAGCAATATTCATAACTTTAGCAAATTTATGTATAATAGTAATAGGTCTGTAATTCTCAATATTACTTTTGTCACCTTTCTTAAATATGATACAAATTCATGAATATTTCCAAACATTGGAGAATGAACACGTGCTCAATGCATCGCATAAATATGAAAACAGATTAAACATACTGAAACAAACTGAAATAAAGACATTAGAGTGTTACTATCTGCAAAATCGTGACAATAAAACCAAATTCTTTGTTTACATCAGAGACAACAGCATCAATATGGTCACCGAAACATGATTTTTCTCCAAATAAAACCTCAAGATCACGGGATACTCTTGGGTGCGATAACACAATATTGTAACCTCTACGTTGACTTGCCTTGAAATACTCGTCGTATAAAAACTCAATTTTATTGTCACTACTTGATTCACGACAAATATACCTGAAACAGTCCAAATTGTCAAATCTTTACTTTGACGTTTCTGACTTCGCGTTCGAATAATGAACATAAACTGAACTATTTCAGCCAAACTCATCCGCGTATATAACCTGGAATATTTTAAAAAACGTCAAAATAAAGGTATTACAAAAATTATAAATCTGAATTTGGAACATATAATTTACAAACTAAACAGGTATATAAGCTTCCGTAACAATATTATCAACACTGTAATTAAACTTTATACAGGTTAATTTATTTGAAAAAGTCATAACATTACACTTAGTGGTATTTAACATTAGTTTATTTACATCACATAAGATATTAATCTCATCAAGATTATTTTAAAGCTGTAAGCAGCCGCCAATAATATGTATAGATTTACATATTTCGTCTGCATAAAGAAGGACATCTACATCAACATCGTTAATGAGAATGATGAAAAGTAGAGATCCGAGAATCGACTCTTGAAGAACACCTGAAGAGAAAAAAACGAAAAACAATTCTACAGCAACTATTTTGAATTATTTGAAGGGGATATTCACCCCGATTTTATAAGAAAGTGATTAACACAGTGGATAGTAATCCACTTGCTAGTAAGTAACTTCAGTAACCACTGTGTTAAATACTTGGGATTTTGTAAGTATGGATTTTAAGTGGGTTGCTAAAAATTAAAATTAGACACTGCAACTTCACTCCATACTACAGAATTAACAAATAACATAACCTTATTTTGTTTTGTTTTATACATAGACCTTATAAATCATGGACCGGCCCTCGCTGTCCTGATGTGTACAAGAGGGATGAACCTAGTCCGGGCAAAAACAGATGTTCTATGACAGAAAAATATATAAACATAACCTGACAAAACCTTTCCTAAATAATTAAAACCTTCCTTACAAATTGTTATTATCAAAATGTAATTATAAATTAAATTTCTGAATAAATGAGTAAATATCCAATATAATTCTGTCACACGTCTGTCATACGTTATTTACGGTTTTTGTTTTTTTCGGCCAATGATCTGTGGGTTTTTGCCCGGACTAGTTCTATCTCTGTCGCACACATCTGAGCATCAACGATTTGTATAGGCAGAAAACGGTTTCGGGCGCGTCCATGATTTATAAGGTCTATGGTTTTGTAAACAAATCAGATTGTCGAGATTATTTAATTTAAAAATGAATACAAAAAGAAGTGCAAGAACAACTCCAGAACAAATGGATGCAATCTTAACATTTATTACAGAGCATAAAATTATTATAACGAGTAAAGTCCATCCAGAGGAGACGAAAGAAATTGAGAAGCTGTGGCAGTTATTAACTGCTAAATTAAATCAAATAAAAGGAGCGACGAAAAGTGTTGATGAATGGAAGAGATTCTTTGTGGAATGGAAATCGAAAACGAGGAAGAAAGCTAGGTAAATCAAACCTGAACAAACTAAAACAGGTGGAGGTTCAAATAGTAGGAAACAGTTAAATAACTATGAAGAACGCCGAAGAACTAACTTTAATAGGATGGATAACTATTACAGGTAGGGTTTATAATTCAATTCACGGTGGGGAAATCATTGCATATTTTATTTTTGTTCTAAAATATTTTGGTAGTTGTTTTACTAAAAAATTAAAATTTAACAGTTTCGATTGGAAATTTCAAAATCTAATATAATAAAATGAAATTTACCCATCTCTTCCAGGAAATAACAATCTACCATCAGAAATTGATCCTGCTACAGAAGACATACAAATGGATATATAAGACGAAACTATTATAAATAATAAAAGTGTAAATGACGTAACTTCAAATATTACAACTGAAAATGTGACATGAACAAAGAAAAGCCTAAATACAGGGGAAAAAATATCTGGAACTGGTCATACTATGAATTTAAATACGTCCTTACAGATTAAGAAAGCAGTCAGAATATGGCCAGTGCAATTACCGATTTATCACAAAGTGTAAATAACGTAGCTATAGCAATATCAAAATACGCTAGAGCTATTGAATTCACAGCGACAATAGAAGCTATAAAAAATAATATAGAGGTAGAGGTATGTGAAGAAAATTTTTTAAAATAAAACAATGTTTTTTATTCATCAAATTACGCGTCCTAAAAATTTTTTTAGAAGGGTGTCCTGGTTCTTAGTGGGACAACTTTAACTTAATAATTATTTAAATTTTAAATTATATGAATTCAACATTTACTTGGAATTTATAACTTTTACAGTTTTTATATCTTGCATTTCTGGTTGGATCTAGAGTATATCTTCAATTTCCAAATCATCTATTGGAATTGCATAGTCCATGCAGAGATTATGCAATGTTACGCATGTGTAAATTATTTGCCCGGCAACTGTTGAAGAATAGTGCAAAACACGATGCTTCAAAAGATATCTAAATGTTTGTTTTAATAACCCAAAAGACCTTTCAATACTATTTCTGGCTGGTATATGTGTCCTTGTATATATATCTACCTTATACCGTGCCGAAATCTCAGCGCTTTAGCAAACAAATAAAATTCAATTTAATATTTATTGAACAATACAGTATGCTATAATGTGGTACGCCATAGGCCGCGGCTAGCTATATTTAATTCTAGAAATAAAAAAAGGAATATACCTACAAAAGAAAAAGGCAGTGCTTTCCAAGATTTAAGGCTTAACTTAAGATATTATGAGATAGGGCGCCATGTGATTTGATTTAACTGCCCCTTCTCCTTGTCTGAAAACTCGAAAACCACAAAAGAGTTCCAAACAAAAAAAAACACACAAAAGAATAACGGTTGGGTAAATACTTGCAAATTATCAACTTTTCTTATTTCTGATTTGTTCTTTTGGAAACAGAGTTAGAAGGAAATATTCAAATAAATATTGTTTGTGAGGAGAGAAAACAGTATATTACTAAAAAAAAATAATTATAATAATAAACTAGCGATCATATACGCCAATAAATTCAGAATACAGGAGATTTTGTCCTTAAATTACAAGCAGTTGTAATTAAGAATATTAATTATATAATTACGTTTATACCAATTAATGGATATCCACAATCTGGTTTGCATGGAATATTAGTTGTATAATGTATGATTTAATTTGGATTTTTGTTCGGTAATAATGTATTATTTAATTTTTGTTTAGTAATTAAAGGAAAAAAAGATAAAATTTTCTTAATCTATATAAAATGTAAATTTAAGTAATTTTATTAAATATAATGTTTGTTGTATTCCTCACAATTCAAGAAGTAACTTATATAATACCTTAAAAAGGTATAATTATATACCGAAAATGGTGGTTGAAAATGCTAACTAATAGTAAAAATAGAAATAACAGTAAATTGACATCCACTTATCTGGCAAAACTATACAATAAAAACAAACATCAATAATATTACAAGCACATGGCTTACATATCACATTTTCACTTAAATTTTAACATACATTTTGGCATATTGCTTACATTTTCTTTTAAAATGCCTAAGTGAATTACAGTTTATTGCATCTACTGGTAGTGCATTATATTCTACTAACCCCTTATAAAAAAAGATTATTTTGCCAATACGTTATATTGACCCGTGTAACGTAAAATTTTTCTCTAGATTATGATTATAAACGTCCTGCACAAATACACAATTCTCTAGCAGTGGAGACAACCCATGCTTTATAAGATTGACAAATACAGTTTGATTTACACTTAAAAGTTTAGTTAACATGTGTTTAATACTGGTATATCTGTTGCATTTTAAAATAGTTCGTAATGCTTGATTTTGTTTCTTTTGAATATTACCTATTTCGGTGTTTTTTTACAGAAAAAGAATGGACGCACACAAATTAAGATGAGACAAAATAATAATTTTATATACTAACAATCTAGTAGGTATACTTAGGTCATTTCCTACTCTTTCCAAGAAATTAACTTTTCTAGCAATTTTGTTTGTAATGTATACAGCATGATTAGATTAGATCAAGTATACACCTACAAGACTATTAGCATAAATTAGAGAATTCTTCTTCTTAATTATCATAAATTTTGTTTTCTTACCATTAACATGTAGACTATTACAATTTAACCAATTCTCAACGATCTTTAACTAATCATTTATTGTTTTGATCACATCACATGTTGTGTCTCCCATACAGTAGAACAATGTGTCATCTGCAAAAAGTTGTATATTGCACTTATTCACATACTGTATTATGTCATTTATATACAACAAAAACAAATTAGGTCCCAGAATTGTTCCTTGTGGTACACCAAAAGTACTCTGTTTTTCTGTGGAAATGTTATCTTTCTAGTTGACTCTTTGAGTTCGATCAGATAGATATTCACCAAACCATTTAATTATCACAGGCCCAAACGTAAATTTCTCTAACTTTAGCAACAGCATTTTTCTATTTATGGTTTCAAAGGCTTTTCGAAAATCTGAAAAGAGGACATCTATAAATTGATCATTGATTAAAACACTTTTCCACTTAGCTAAAACCGATTGTAATGCACTTTCGCAAGAATTTCCTCTCCTAAATCCTGCCTGGAACTTTGTTAGTAGCTTATTATGTTCAATATATTCTATAACTTGTTTATTCACCACAGTCTCAAGTAATTTTTCAGATACCGGTATCATATTTATTGGTTTATGTTCCTCACTTTTTATTGTATTATTTCTTTTTTCCAAAGGTTCAATAGTCGATGTCTTCCAATTTCTGGGAAATGAGTCCTGTTCTAAACTAGTATTTACAAGTTGTAGAAAACGGTCCCCTATTACTTCACATCCAGTTTCAAAATTTTTGTTGTTATTCCATCAACACTACTTTTTTATTTCTCATTGCTTTAATTATGCTTTTTAATTCCACCAATTCCAATGATTTAAATTTATTCAATTTAGTTGTACCTACACAATTTCATATTGCCCAATACAAAGTCAATTTGGTTTTGATTTGGAAAAGTTGCCATATTCTGTAAACTCTCAAGAAAATAGATGTTAAACTTTTCGACAATATTTTTTTCGTCTTTTTCTAGTTTGTCATTAAATATAATGCCTTCTTTATCATTATTGTTGTAGCTGTTGAAAAGTCTCTTTAATGTTCTCCACATTTCCTTCGCATCATGTTTAATTTCATCAATTTTGTCATGATAGAAACACTGCTTTTCTTTTCTTATTAAGTTTACTACTTTGTTTCTTTGTTGTTTGTATCTGCCCCAATCTTCCTCTCCATAAGTAATATTAGCCCTTCTATATAAAGTATCTCTTGTTACAGTCTCTTGGTGCAAGTTTGGAGTCCGCCCTAATTTATGTGCGTAATTATTTCTATATATCTATATTCTTTAGGTGCACGTTTATCTAGAGTATCAAAAATAGCTTTAGTAAGGAAACCTGCTAAGTCATTTATGTTTATACAGTTTGAATTCCAGTTTGTATCCGATTAAATCAAATTGAAAATTCATTTCATTAAAGTTTTTAAAATTCCTAATGGATTTTTCACTAAATCTTTGAGTAACTTTCCACATTATATCTGCTGTTATCATACTATGATCTGTGATTTTTCATGTCAAGTGTACTTGGCAAGGCATGTTTTTCTCATTAGTAATCAACGAGTCAATTCTTGTAGCTGAATCTTTCGTAATTCTCGTAAACTTATCTATTCTCTGATATAAACCATTATTTTTTTTAATATCATTTAATTTTGTAGGGTAGTAGCTATCTTCCAATATATTTATGTTAAAATCTCCTACTAAAATAAAAGTTTCTGAATTTATTACGTACTTGTCAAACATTTCTTCTAATTTTGCTATAAATTCTGCATGTCGGGAATTTGGTGAGGGATAAAGGTTAAAAATATTATATTTACGGCGTTCTATACAAAATTCGATTACTGACAACCATGTATTCATAGTTATAACTATATTTAATATTACTTTAAACTTTAAACCTTTTGGTACATAAATTATGAAGCCCCCTATATGACGACTTGTTGAATATGTACTGACTGTATTATATCCATTTATATCTCATTGTCTTGAAAATCCCCAGTTATATGTGTTTCAGATAGGCATATTACTATAGGCTTCAATTGGTTAATTATCCATTCTAGTTGAGTTTTATGTGTTGACAAATCCTGTACATACAAATACAACAATTTCTTTATTGATTGCTATTGTGATTTTGAGATATTGAAACTACTTTCTTGGTACATAATCTTTTCCTGTAACTGATTGTAGATCCTCCTATATGCGCCACAGTTTCTGCTGTAAGCTGGATGATGATATTCTATATTCGGTATCTTCAATGTTTCTACTGCATATTTACAATTTATACATGTTACTTGATCTGATTGACAATCACTAAATCTATGTGTTCCTGTGCACTTTGGGCATATATTTTGCTGACTTCTACAATTATTAGCCATATGTCCAAATTTCCAACATTTATAGCAATAATATTTATATGATCTACAAATTTACATATACGTCTACCAATATAAAGGAATCCTTTTTTACTTATTATACTGTAGGTTACTGGATATATTTCCATGATCGTCATAGTCTTTTTCTCTTTAGTTTCATATAAAATATCTACAGGGTGTCTCGCTTAAAAGTGGAACAAGCCTGTAACATGCCCACCGTTCGACCGATTTCAATAAACTTTTTTTTGTTGGATACACCTTCAAAAAGTCTATCTTTGATATACCTGGTGTTCTCTAAAATTCGAAACCGTGGCCGACTACGATAAAATTTATGTGACTTAAAATCGGAAAATCATATTAGGGATATTTTTATTCAAAAAATTCCCATGAATTCGTGATCAGGACCCCATCAAACCCTACCAACCAAATTTTCATAGCCACATTATACAGGGTGCTCAGGACTTAAAATCGGAAAATCATATTAGGGATTATTTGATTCGAATAATTCCTACGAATTCTTGATCAGGACCCCAGAAAATCTTCTCAACCAAATTTTCGTAGCCATATTATACAGGGTGCTCAGGATAACTTGGGTGTCTCGCTTAAAAGTGGAACAAGCCTGTAACATGCCTACCGTTCGATCGATTTCAATAAACTTTTTTTTTGTTGGATACATCTTCAAAAAGTCTACCTTGGACATACCTGGTGTTCTCTAAAATTCGAAACCGTGGCCGACTACAACACAATGTATGTAACTTAAAATCAGAAAATCATATTAGGAATTATTTGATTCAAATAATTCTCACGAATTCTTGATCAGCACCCCAGAAAACCCTTCCAACCAAATTTTCGTTGCCACATTATACAGGGTGCTTAGGAATTAAAAACTGCCATATGACATTAAAAAAGAATGCCACTTTTAAAATTAAATTGTCTATTTCGATATATTCCAAACTTCTATTTATGAATATTTACATTTATGTTTAGAGCACGAGGGGCTTCATTTTAGATACAATATTAATTATTGTTTTATGCAAATAGACAAGGGCAAATTTATAGTAACGTAAAAATAATGTTTTTTTAATATAATGTGTTAAGTACATCAACTCTTTAGGTAGGTAGGTAACATGAGTTTAGAATATTATGTGGAATAAACCAAGAATAAAACAAGAAAATGAAACGTTCTATGGGTAAAGCTGACTACGTACGCCATTTTAAAGGTAATCAAAAGTTGCTATGAAGAGGCTTCATTTTCTTGTCAATATTATTATTAACATTTCTCAGTTTCTATTAAAAAACCTCTGAAATTGTGTAATTCACAGTAGTGGCAATTTTTTTCAACTTTGTTTTTTAATGTCATAAAGCAACATAAAGGCTGCCGGGTGACCGACCAACTATCCGCTTATGAGTGTCAAATTCTCACAGCAAATGTATTGTTGTGTACGCATTGCGGACCATGCTAGGTCTTGTTCTCATTTAGTGAAGTATCTTTTAATGATTTTTAAATCTACACGTTTGCGGTAATAGGCGGAGGACTGAACTCGCTTGCGTCGCGGTCTTCCTGAAACCTTTAGAGAATTTCGGCCAGTCGCATTAAATAAAAGAGCTAACAGAAAACAAATTTCCACAGAACATATTTTGACATAAAAAATCAACTCGGCACTGAACGGTCCGCGATGCGCCTAGATCACGACCTCTTAGTGCGCTGTCTACTTAACTGAAATACATATTTTGTCTTTGATTTAAAATAGGAAAATAATTGCCATATCAACATTTTTCATAAAATGCTTCATTTTTAATATACATAATGGTGAAGCTTACATTACTACAAATTTGAGAGGCACTGTAATACACTGTAATATCTGAAACTTTAACAACTTAAATTTCTTGTATTTCCAAAATAATGCAGTTAGAAAAAACTATTAAAATTTCGATAGCCCATCGGCTTTTCATTTTTTGCCTTATTTATGAATTATACTGTAGACATAAGATAAATTAGATTTTACTAGCTGCAGTTTATTAATACTGGTTGAAAGCTAAGTACCTACCTTATTTTGCTTTCACCACTTCTTTTGTTATAGTTTTATGTATAATTTATTTATGAGTTTATAAAAAATCAAAAATAGTATTTATTGTCTTTTATTTCAGGTCTATTCAACATAATACTGTAACCTATTATAATGGTTTACTAATACATTAAAATAGAAAAGTCAAAATTAAATATGACCATCTACATCCATATTTATATAGTGTTCGCCTTCTGAAAATAATAATTAATATTGTACTTAGGAATTGAGTCACATGCTCCATACAAAAACTTAAACTTTGATAAATAGGAAATAGATCCATTACCCAAATCATTTTGAAAAAATAAACGAATTATATTCAAAAGCGACAATTTCTTAATTTCAAAATGTAGTTTTTATTGCAATACCAAGAACAACTACCATCCTGTATACTATGGCAACGAAAATTTGGTTGGAAGGGTTTGATAGGGTTCTGATTAAGAATTCGTGGAAATTTTTCGAACAAAAAAATCCCTAATATGATTTTCCGTTTTTAGGCCACATAAATTGTATCGTAGTCGGCCACGGTTTCGAATTTTAGAGAAGACCAGATATGTCAAAGATAGACTTTTCGAAGGTTTATCCAACAAAAAAAAGTTTATTGAAATCGGTCGAACGGTAGGCATGTTACAGGCTTGTTCCACTTTTAAGCGAGACACCCTAGCTATCTTGAGCACCCTGTATAATGTGGCAACGAAAATTTGGTTGGTAAGGTTTTCTGGTGTGCTGATCAAGAATTCGTAAAAAATTTTCGAATAAAAAAATCCCTAATATGATTTTCCGATTTTAAGTCACATAAATTTTATCGTAGTCGGCCACGGTTTCGAATTTTAGAGAACACCAGGTATGTCCAAGGTAGACTTTTTGAAGATGTATCCAATAAAAAAAAAATTATTGAAATCAGTCGCACGGTAGACATGTTACAGGCTTGTTCCACTTTTAAGCGAGACACCCAAGTTATCCTGAGCACCTTGTATAATGTGGCAACGAAAATTTGGTAGGAAGGGTTTTCTGGGGTGCTGATCAAGAATTCGTGAGAATTATTTGAATCAAATAATTTCTAATATGATTTTACGATTTTAAGTCACATAAATTGTGTCGTAGTCGGCCACGGTTTCGAATTTTAGAGAATACCAGATATGTCGAAGATAGACTTTTTGAAGGTGTATCCAACGAAAAAAAGTTTATTAAAATCGGTCGAACGGTAGGCATGTTACAGGCTTGTTCCACTTTTAAGCGAGACACCCAAGTTATCCTGAGCACCCTGTATAATGTGGCTATGAAAATTTGGTTGCTAAGGTTTTCTGGGGTGCTGATCAAGAATTCGTAAAAATTTTTCGAATAAAAAAATCCCTAATATGATTTTCCGTTTTTAGGCCACATAAATTGTATCGTAGTCGGCCACGGTTTCGAATTTTAGAGAACACCAGGTATGTCGAAGATAGACTTTTTGAAGGTGTATCCATCAAAAAAAAGTTTATTGAAATCGGTCGCACGGTAGACATGTTACAGGCTTGTTCCACTTTTAAGAGAGACACCCAAGTTATCTTGAGCACCCTGTATAATGTGGCAACAAAAATTTGGTAGGAAGGGTTTTCTGGGGTGCTGATCAAGAATTCGTGAGAATTATTTGAATCAAATAATTTCTAATATGATTTTACGATTTTAAGTCACATAAATTGTGTCGTAGTCGGCCACGGTTTCGAATTTTAGAGAATACCAGATATGTCGAAGATAGACTTTTTGAAGGTGTATCCAACAAAAAAAAGTTTATTGAAATCGGTCGCACGGTAGACATGTTACAGGCTTGTTCCACTTTTAAGCGACACACCCAAGTTATCCTGAGAACCCTGTATAGTGTGGCTATGAAAATTTGGTTGCCAAGGTTTTCTGGGGTGCTGATCAAGAATTCGTAAAAATTTTTCGAATAAAAAAATCCCTAATATGATTTTCCGTTTTTAGGCCACATAAATTGTATCGTAGTCGGCCACGGTTTCGAATTTTAGAGAACACCAGGTATGTCGAAGATAGACTTTTTGAAGGTGTATAAAATAAAAAAAAGTTTATTGAAATCGGTCGAACGGTAGGCATGTTACAGGCTTATTCCACTTTTAAGCGAGACACCCAAGTTATCCTGAGCACCCTGTATACTATTGCAACGAAAATTTGGTTGGTAAGGTTTTCTGGATTGCTGATCTAGAATTCGTAAAAAAATTTCGAATAAAATAATCCCTAATATGATTTTTCGTTTTTGGGTCACATCAATTGTATCGTAGTCGGCCACGGTTTCGAATTTTAGAGAACACCAGGTATGTCGAAGATAGACTTTTTGAAGGTGTATCCATCAAAAAAAAGTTTATTGAAATCGGTCGTACGGTAGACATGTTACAGGCTTGTTCCACTTTTAAGCGAGACACCCAAGTTATCTTGAGCACCCTGTATAATGTGGCAACAAAAATTTGGTAGGAAGGGTTTTCTGGGGTGCTGATCAAGAATTCGTAAAAATTTTTCGAATAAAAAAATCCCTAATATTATTTTCCGTTTTTAGGCCGCATAAATTGTATCGTAGCACCTTGTATAATGTGGCAACAAAAATTTGGTAGGAAGGGTTTTATGGGGTGCTGATCAAGAATTCGTGAGAATTATTTGAATCAAATAATTTCTAATATGATTTTACGATTTTAAGTCACATAAATTGCGTCGTAGTTCACGGCCACGGTTTCGAATTTTAGAGAACACCAAGTATGTCGAAGATAGACTTTTTGAAGGTGTATCCAACAAAAAAAGTTTATTGAAATTGGTCACACGGTAGACATGTTACAGGCTTGTTCCACTTTTAGGCGAGACACCCTGTATATACAGTATGGGCCAAAAGTATGGAATAAATTCAATAAAAACGAAACAATTATTTTTTGGGAAAAATTCTCGAACAGGTCGATTTTTAATTTAAAAATACATATTTTAGCGTAAAATGCGATTTTTAAATGTCATTTGTTTTCGAGTAATGACGTCATCGATTTTTTTTTAAATGGCAACACCTTATTTTTTTCTTGATTCTGAAAGATCGTTTAATTCTCTATCAGACAGTACTAAAATTTTGCCCTCTTACATAGGAAAGTTTTCGAGTAAATGACGATTGAATGTTAGAAAACGTAAATCAATTAAAATAAAGCAAAACCGTTATCAAGTTTAGTGTTTCGAATTCCATAGTTCTTTTATGGATCACGTAGGTAAAAATCTTTGCAAAGTGTCATTGTCACACCGACTTTCTAATAAGTATTGTTAGCGACATAGAAATTATTATTCAATTTAAAGTATTATGGTATATTTAACTGTTAAGAATTGAAATTTTAATTCTTATCGGATGCGGGAATATGACTAGAACTCAGCAAGAAGTTTGCGATTTATTTAATGAAAAATATCCAGATCGCCCTATCAGCCAATCAACAGTCAGTAAGGTAGAGTCTAAATTTAGAGAAACTGGCAATGTTGTAAATATTCCAAAACCTGGACGTCCAACCATTAATGAAAATCAGAAACAGAACATTTTGATAAGTATGTTGGATAATCCTCATAATTCTTCACGATTGGTTGCATTAAACAATAACACTAGTCAGAGCACAGTGCTACGTATCCTGAGGAAGGAAGAATATCATCCCTACAAAATTCAACTTGCGCAGGAACTCAATGAAGATGATTCCGATCGCCGCTTACACTTTTGCGAAATTCTAATGGATTTATTTTGTCTGAATGGTACAGTAAACCGTCAAACTTGCAGATATTGGAGTCGGGAAAATCCTCATTGGATGGCAGAGGCACATATCCAACACCCTCAGAAATTAAATGTGTGGGCTGGAATAGTTGACGACAGAATAGTAGGGCCTTTCTTCTTTGAAGGAACCCTTACAGGACAAAGATATTTAGAGTTTATAGAAAATGACCTTGTTCCAGCCCTTGCAGTAATTTTTCCTAACGATAATGACCCTGACATTCCTGACGATACCATATGGTTTTAGCAAGACAGTGCACCTCCGCACTATGCGCGCCCTGTACGAGATTTTTTGGACAACTGTTTTCCTGGGAGGTGGATCGGCAGAGGCGGACCGATAGAATGGTCTGCAAAATCGCCAGATCTTACACCTCTTGACTATTTTTTATGGGGATACTTGAAGTCAAAAGTGTACATTAATAAACCACGTAATTTAGAAGAACTTCAAAATCGCATTCGGGACGAAATTCGCAGAGTTACCCCAGAAATCATTCATAATGTGCAAGAAGAATTTCTTCACAGACTTGCGCATTGTCAAGAAGTTGGTGGATGGCAATTCGAACATTTAATTTAAGTATAAAATTTAATCAATTGTATTTTATTTTACATACCTCAGAATTGTTACTTTTTTATGGATAAAATTTACGTTTTCTAATATTCAATTTCCTATGTAAGAGGGCAAAATTTTAGTACTGTTTGATAGAGAATTAAACAATATTTCAGAATCAAGGAAAAAAATATGGTGTTGCCATTTAAAAAAAATCGATGACGTCATTACTCGAAAACAAATGACATTTGAAAATCGTATTTTACGCTAAAATATGTATTTTTTAAATTAAAAATCGACCTATTCGAGGATTTTTCCCAAAAAAATAATTGTTTCGTTTTTATTGAATTTTTTCCATACTTTTGACGCATAGTGTATATAAAATTCTCGTGTCGCAGTGTATAATGTGGCTATGAAAAAATTTTAGAGAACACCAAGTATGTCGAAGATAGACTTTTTGAAGGTGTCTCCAACAAAAAAAGTTTATTGAAATTGGTCACACGGTAGACATGTTACAGGCTTGTTCCACTTTTAAGCGAGACACCCTGTATATACAGTATGCGCCAAAAGTATGGAATAAATTCAATAAAAACGAAACAATTTTTTTTTGGGAAAAATTCTCGAACAGGTCGATTTTTAATTTAAAAAATACATATTTTAGCGTAAAATGCGATTTTCAAATGTCATTTGTTTTCGAGTAATGACGTCATCGATTTTTTTTTGAATAGCAACACCTTATTTTTTTCCTTGATTCTGAAAGATCGTTTAATTCTCTATCAGACAGTACTAAAATTTTGCCCCCTTACATAGGAAAGTTTTCGAGTAAATGACGATTGAATGTTAGAAAACGCAAATCAATTAAAATAAAGCAAAAACGTTATCAAGTTTAGTTTTTCGAATTCCATAGTTCTTTTATGGATCACGTAGGTGAGAATAAAATTCTCGTGTCACAGTGTTAGACGCCATACTCCTCGGAAACGGCTTGACCGATTTTTATGAAATTTTATATGTATATTTGGTAGGTCTGAGAATCGGTCGTAATCTATTTTTCATACCCATAAGTGATAAGGGTGTTCCACCCCAAACATTTTTTTTATTTTTTGGTCAAAATTTTTTATTTTTATTTTTTTATGATGTGGCATTAAAAAATATGTACAACCCTTAATTTTCACTCTTATATCACAAACCTCTATTTTTTAATAGCCATTTTAGTAATTTAATCATTTTTAACCCTGGTTGATAACTGATCGATTATCACTAGATCAGTTATCCCCGCCAGGCGTCTACCGGTGTCACTTCTTACCCAGTAAACAGCACGAAGTAGGGATGAGAACGAAGCCGGTCTCCTGTCTCTCTCACACAATAAGCCTTTTCTCACTCCCTACACAGTTTTCGGACATTATTATTGTGTATGCATCGAGCGTAGTAGTGACGTTTAGAATTATCATTTTACCTTCTAAGTGTAATTCTCAAACAAATTTATTATTAACTTGCTGGGTCATATGTAATTATTTATTTCTTATTTTATCAATAATTAATAAAATTATTAATTTTAAGTGTAGTTCTCACTATTAGTTAATTAAGTGATCTACATAACCTCAAAAGTACTCAACACATGTCACGGCTATTATTTTACTATATGGCTATTGTTTTGTACAACAAGACGTAAAGGGGCTAATTTGAGCCGTCAAACAAGTAAAATTGCAGGCACGCAAAATAGAAGAGCCCAAAGAACAGAAGAACAAATCCAGCAAGGAAATACTGATGCGCGATGTGAGCATGGCGCAATTGCGTCAAGAAGAATCAGATGATGCACGAGCTGAACGAAATGAGCTTAGAAGATTAGAACAATCACGCCGTTTCACAGTCTGCAGACGCAGAGCAAATGACCAACAACGCCAACAGGTACATCGATCATTTACATCTGATTCATTCCTGCGTCTAACATTCTAGTGTGAGCCCGACATTCAATATTATGCTCATTCAAAAGTGGTAATTGGTGCTATGGACAAGAAATGTCCGCATCGTTCACAGTGCTCCATTCCTCTTTTAGTCATATACCACATCTCCACACACTTACAATAAGTTAGTTATTTTTTATTTAACTACCAAAATATTCACTAGAAATAATTCATATGGCAAAACAACGTTTGCCGGGTCACCTAATATATATTCATGTTTTGGTGGAATGACAATTTTATCAATTAATTCTTCATGATTTGCTACAAGTTTCTTATCAATGTTAATAATATGAATTTTTGGATTTCTTCTTTCTTTATTTCATATTCTTCTCCCAATTTCTGTCGAATATTTTCTGACATGCTTTTGATATTTTGATGTCCACAGCAACTTATTACCACGACTCCAAGTAAACTGGGATCAATTTTTTCTTCAATAATCTATTTTGTTTTAGAACTTTCCTGAGTTGTCTTTGGTTTACCAACCACCGTTGATGACTTTTTTACTATCTCACTATACGCAGTTTTTTGGTTATCCATACAAATTTTACTGTTTTTTAACTCCTCAATTTCTATCTTCAATAACTTAATCAGTTTTTCTTTATCAGCTATAATGTGATTCTTATTAGAAATGATTCTTTCTTTGCTTTCAGCCTGTTGTTCTTTACTCTCAATAATTTTACGAAGCAATGAAAAATTTCATTACACGATTACCTAACAGAAGTACTTTAATTTCTGAAGATGTTAATTTGCCACAGGTTTAGCATACCAAACATTCACAACTATCACATTTATAAATTTCTTTAGTTTGTTTACAGGTATCACACTCCATATTGAGGTTATCTCTTTATACACATTTATTTTCTTGGATCGTTATTTGTACTAATGTTGACTATTATTTCACTGTGAAGATAGACATCTCAACTGTTACTTAACACACTTAAAGCCAAAATAAAAATGATTTATCCTTTTCATTTTAGCTATGAAGCAACTCTCAAACCATGTGCTCATAACCTGACCACACAAGATCAATAGTCATTGTCTACTATCTGTGTAGATTCTGATGGTTTTGCTCATTGTATGTCTATGGACAATTTCTTTGGCGGCTATGGTTATACCTGCTAATTCAGTTTGTATCACGGTAGCATGCCTATCCATTGCGTACCGTGTAGAGTCTGTCAAATGCAAACTTGGAGATATGCGTGTCTGCCTGCAGAAGAGGCACTTTCCTGACGACCCCATTCCACAGAGAGGCCTAAAAGACAATAAAAAATTTATTTCGGAGCTAGAAGCTCTATGTTTAAAAAATGGGGCAAAACTCTCTTTTCCTCCGGAAAATCGACGCCTGCAGTAACTATTGTCCGAAATGGCGTTACCAAAAAACGATGAAAATGAACATTTTTATTAATAATAATGCTTGATAGGTAACGTTAATCCAATTAGCTGCAGTGCATTCGTTTTTCAATTCAAATAGTTAATAAAATTACTCATTTATTCTAAGAAAATCGATTGAATGGAATACAATAGAAAACTCCGAATGTACCCTTGGCAGTGTTTAATTTATAAAATCTATAATTGCAGCTCCGCTGCATTGCCCTCAATTCTAGAGAACATCTCCACGTATAATTAAAGAAAAATCTGGACTACACTACATTATTATAAAACGTTTAAAATATACATAAAATCAACTGGAACATAGCCATATTTTCTGAGAGGTATACTCGAAACATGGTACCTGGCGCCGCTGTGGGCTATGGGTAGACAACATACAATATAGTCGATAAGAGGTATATGTAATGTGGAAATACAAATGATACGTAAATAGGCAACAATACATACAGTACCGTCAACGGAAACACGCATGTCAATCAGTAGAGAGCCAATTTTCGTATATAAAGGAAATAGCGGTTCAGAGTATTCAGACGAATCAAGCAAGAAAAAAAACTAAATCGATGGATAAGGATACATTTAAAAGAAGTAAATTAATAATAAGATATCTGGAAAAAACCATAACTACAAGTACAAGCAAGAAGCAACAGGGAGGTAATGTGGAAGAAATTAAGAAGGAAAATACAAAATATCGTGAGGAAATGAAAGAGATTAAATTAGAAAATTAAGGAATGAAGAATAAAATGGAAAAATTCAAGAAAGATAGAGGATAGAGAGAGGATAAATCTGCATTTTAAACACTTATTTATGGAATGTTTATTGTTGCATAGAAACAGAAATTAAAGCAGTGCAAAGGGTGAATGAAACAATGTTTGTGGTTGAATTGCATAGATTTGAGACGAAAATCAAAGAAAAATACAGTACATATGCATAAACAGTGATTTAACGAAATAGGAGAGAAGAATATAAGGTTTTACCAGGGAAAAAGTCAAACAGGAAGTAATGCAGAAATTGGGTATCAAAACTTAATAATTGATGGGAAAAGGTGGAAATAAAACAAGATGGTAAGAGTGCTACTGAAAGACGCGCAGATAACAATAAAACTAGCTAGAAAAGGGAAACTGGAAGCAATAATGAAGAACATGCAAGTAAAAAGGCTACAAATACGGACAACGAAATTAGCAAGAAAAATAAAAAAGTAAGTACTGAGATAAATACAGAAATGAAAATTGGAACGTAAGAGGAACCTTGAAGAAGAAAAATAAAAACGCATTGTAAATGAACTAAAAAAGAATAAATTCGATGTACTAATTGCGTGTGCGCGTGTGC
This sequence comes from Monochamus alternatus, assembly GCA_037114965.1. Lineage (NCBI taxonomy): Eukaryota > Metazoa > Arthropoda > Insecta > Coleoptera > Cerambycidae > Monochamus > Monochamus alternatus. Next base: position 57,820,669 of record CM073427.1, on the reverse strand, counting down.
GCGTGTGCGTGTGCCTGTGAGTGTATGTGTCGATATGTTGTGGATTGTGACTTTGGTCTTACCAATTAGCCCGATAATGTCTTGAAATATATTTTATTATCTTTTGCTTTACATCTATTATGTTATTCATTTCTCTGTACGATGGCATATATTATTCCTATTTACATTATTAATACCTACCTATTTCTTTAATCAAGTTTTAATTTATGCAAGTTTATTCGACAATATATACAATAATTTTTGTCTACCCACATTGATATTAAAGGCACAGCTTGAGTAAGTATTACAAGCGAATAAACTACTGAAACTACCACAACCCTTCTTCTGGTACCAATTCTCAAACCATTCCAACACGTTTTCATTAATAGTTATATTATTTCCTTTCAGTATTCACAATATTTTCTTTATTCAAAAATAAGTTTTCAATGTAGCCTTCCACCACAGTGCTCGATCTCCATCCTCCGTGTCTTTTAAGACAAGAGAGGTCATCACCGCCGTCAACTAAAATGGTAGCAGACGCTCGTCGTAATGCCTATCCACTACTGTACTCTTCCAGTTGTTCAACTTCAAAATTATTTATACTTCTTGCGAGACAACACAGATTTTATGAGTACCGACCACCATTCAATGATACTTTCCAGTGGAAAGTTTCCACTAACATATCTGAGAAATAATCTACGTCTACTAATCCGGGTGGACGTAAAGCAACATATTTTCCATAAAAACTGAAATTTGTCTCCAGCAGTAAATGAACGTGGTCTCTTGATTTTGGCATTGGAAATTTTGTTCTTTTATTTTTAAAGCATTTACCTTCAAATATGAATTATCAGGTGCACTATTCAAGAAACAATCAACTTGCTCCTTTGTAAATAATCATCATATTGTCTCTCTCTAGAAAAGTACGTAACTGAATATTTGCTTAAATCAATCCCCTTCTTTATATCCAACGTTAACTGCAACATTGAATATTGTGACCAAAGTATTGACGGCTTTATTTTATTTGCTAAGTTAGAGAAATACACCACCACAAAGTAAAAAATTTCAAAATGCTATAAATTCTACAAATATAGTTATTTTTTAATAAAACTTGAAACCTATCCGTAAAATTACATCTAATTTATGGAAAAAAATGTTCCTCGAAATTTAAAGAAGCCATTTTGAAAATTTGAGGTGAGGCCCACGTTTTTTTCAACTTTTTTTCGCAAACTGTAAAATCGTCCTTCTTCTACCAAAATTCTCTATATGGCCACAGTACATATACCCTAAAGTTTCGAGCTTCTGATAAATTAATTTTTGGACAAAGTAATTTAATAAACACATTATTACCAAACAGAGATGCTGTTATGATGGGTAAGGGATTTTTAATTGACGAAATTGCTGCAAAGCATAAAATTAAACTAATAAGGCCTCCATTTTTAAGAAACAAAAAACAACTTCAGGGTCCATATAGAGCGATCTAATTAAAGATTAAAATTTTTAAGAATTATTAGTGGTAAATATCAGTGGTTGCTATAATTGATGAAATTTTTACAATTATCTGTGGCGATACAAACCTTTCCGCCCTGATTCTTTCTTATGAAAGGTTTCTATAATTTTTGTTTTTTTTTTAAGAAAATTTCACACCTTTTTCTAACGAATTAGGAGTTATTTTATTTCATTACCATGGTAATTTAGAAAACGTCCAGAAAGTTTTTCTTTGACGTAAGCTGAATGTAGCTACATCTAGTATAGGGAAAAACCGAGTTATTGCGATAACCGAGTATTTACGTGATTTCAAAAACCGATTGATAACTCGAAACATGGTCACTTGAATTCTCACCAGTTGTCCCACGTTGGGCACCTTTCTGTGTCACCTCTTTTTGAGATGCCACTGGCCCGGTCTCAGATGTTATATAGTGGGAGCTAGGTCGTGGTTCGGAATAAATGTATGAAATATTTTTTATAAATTTTATTCAGATGTTGAGCGCCACCAACCGTTAAAATAATGTCTGAGTTATCAAATTGTGGTTGGCCAAAAAGTAACTACCACTCGGACATTATTATTCAACTTAACAAATTTTAAATGTTAATTAAACCAAGCATCTAATATTTTCAGAAAAAAATAGCTATTTTATCCTTTACACTATTTTAAATAATAAAATTAATGAAAATTTATTACTAGCCTAAAAAAACAATAATGTTGTAATGATCAAAACGCAATGATGGTTGCATATTTTCAATATGGCTCAAAGCCGCAAAAACAAATAAATCCTTATCTAAAGAAAATATGTACGATTAATAAATTAAATAATCATAAGGAAAATTTGAGTGTGTCTCTACTGTGTCGATCTCACTAAGCAGAAGCCACCTTGTCTCTATCTTTGAATATTAGTTCTGCCTCGGTCACCATGAATTGCTTCCGTAGCCCCCGGAAGAACCTTGACCTCCACTATCAGCCGCCTTATTGGTTCCTCAGGGTTTTTTTTCAACTTAGACCCAAAGTCCAATTTGAACCAGTTGGACTATATGGCCAGCATTAAAACTCCAAAAATCTGAAATTATACCCTACTAACTATTTATCTCACACTTGTTGGATAAATCTTCCCGTTTGAACTTTTTAATTAATATTCGACAAAAAATATGACGCTGTTAATGAAATTTAATGCATGAATGTTTTTTTTGCACCCTGTAATCTATAATACATGAAATTCTTTATTTTAATTAAAAATTGCCAAAAATTTGCTTGAAATCTGAAAGTAATTATTATTTTATAAATTAAACCATCAGGAAAATATATTGTTTTAGATGGATGACCCATATAAAATGTGATTACAATTTTAACCTCGTGGTTTTGGAGTTCTCGAGTCGCGCTATAAAGGTTAGAAAAACACACCGACCCGCGTACCAGTCGCAGAGCAAAAGGACTTAGCGCATCCGTTCCCTTCAACAGGTGTACAATCGTGCCACCTTAAATGAAATCGTTATTACCAACCTTAGAAATTAAATATTTATGTAATCCGTACTGAACTGATTGTAAATATAAACAAATAGATAATTAACTTGACACGTGTGTGATCTAAATTATGACCAATTACCTGAATGAACCAATAAGATTTGATATTAATGATTATTCTTAACCTATATTTCTGAAACTGATATAAACGCTGATAGAGACAAAATGCCTGCCGCTTAAGGTGATCTGTAACATAAAATTAATATCTTTTAATATAATTCCTCAAAACAATATTTATAACTTACAGTAATTATCATAAGTAATACTTTACGCTGCAGATTATTATACAGGGGAACGTTCCATGTAAAAATGAACGTTACAGTATATTACTAGTTTTGTTGTTGTCATGGAATTTGCCCCACTCACACCCAAATTAGACGACTGTGGTATCGCGAAAGCTAGATTGCCCCGATCGCCCCTACGCGATTCTGGTAAACAAACAAAATGCTGTGTATCGAGACGGGACTGGAAAAATGGGAAATTGACGAGAGGCGTTCGAGAAAATGGATCTAGAGATACTAGAAAATACCTAGAATATTTGTTTGGTCTATAAAAGAAGAATAAACGGCCGAGTTAGTCAGTCTTGTATTACAGTCTTGAATTGGAGTATTCAGAGCGATTCCGAGCGATTAATTAAATAGTGTTTAAGTTGAGTTGTAATTAGTGTTCAGTAGTGTACTGAGTAGTTAATAAAGAAAAGTGATTAATTAACATTTGTTTGCTAAATATATACCTACTTTTTGTATGGTTATATTTGTATATTTAAAATAAAACAATACAATTCATAGACATATAACAATAGGTATATGTTGCATTACACAATGCGATTAGAGAGTTAGGTATACAAAAACATCGTAAATTATTTTATTTTTCAAAAATTATTTTACGACTGTCCTGCATTCCATCAATACATTTTATTTTGATCTGTTGCTACGACGAGTGCGTTATATGAATTACGAATATGAATTATGGTAATTTCTATGGTTATTCGGTTTTCGTCGTTTGTTTGTCATACAAATCTTATGCTCGAACATACAAGTTGTAAGTGAACAGTAGGGTTCTTACTTTTACTAGAAATTATTAAATTACATTAAAATTAAATTATCGGGTCACAAAGAGAAGAAATATGTAAAAAAAAAATAGTTTAAACACGACATAAAAAATGTATTTACTTGAAAAATTAAAAAGGTAAGAATGCCCTTACTTGCACATATGAAAAGGTAGCAACCCTATGAAGAGTGAAAATCAAATTTAAAATTCGTTACTCATATAACTGATAACAGAGTGATTTCGGTTATTGCAATAACCGTATAATCACGTTATTTTTCACTCGAGTGATCTCAACAGTAGTTACATTATTGAGTTTATATGCTGTGTTTGTAAAGTCATCAAGATGATACATCACTCCCAATTGGTGAAAGAAGTCTGTATGTAAATACATCAAAAGTGATAGAAGTTATAGGTGTTTTTAAATTCATCATTTGATGAATCTGATGAGCCATCAATCTATCACAAAACAAATGTGATGTAGTTGGTGGATGATTATGACAGTTAACAGTAAATATAAATTTTGAAATATTTAATTTATTAATTTAATTGTTTCACAAATGGTCAGTAATACAGTTTAATAGGTTTTTTACGTATAGAATATTTTATCGGGATAAAGGAAGCATTATATTATTTCGTTTTAATTGAACTATTTTATTTTAAAAACTATACAGACTACTAACAGGCTGCTGCTAACAGTATAAACAAAATTAACAAATGTATGGTGTTTCTGACCTGTCTGTAAATGCATCACATTTTTGTCTCCACTTTCCATCAATTCAATCATCACACAATCACCATAAGATGGCACCTCACTAAATTTGATTTTATTAACTTGATTTATGAACACAATTCTTACTCTATCATGCAAGAATTTACGTAATTACACGTTTATGAAATACCAATAACTGCTCCCACTACACAATGTGAGAAACAGAGTCCTATTATTAATCCACTATATATATTAATCTATCAAACTTTAAGTTTTGTACCACATTGTTTTGTATTTGTGTTGATAGGCTTGTCCCTTTTCTTAACTAACGACGGTTCTTAAATACAATTAAAGGAACATCATATTGAAAAGATAGCTACTGGTTTAACCCTTTACCTGCGGTATGTGCTTAACTGCTACTGACGACTAAACTCGCACACACAAATATGTGCCAAAAGTGCTCACGACGAGCGTTTTTAAATTATAATTTCTCCAAACTGTTCATCGCAATTATAGTAGGACTCGGTAGACATATTTTAATGGATGAAATCTCAAAACGATATTGGCCAAATTTTGATCAGACCATGACGTCACCATATATACTCGTTAACAGCAGTTTGACCATTTGCCCATTGGTCCTTGGCGCATTTGGTTTGTTGCTCTGTAACAGGTGTTTATGTGCTTGCTATTAAGGCAGTTGTTTGTGGTATTCATAGTTTTAAACCATTTTTATTGTTTTGTATGATTAAATGTAAAACAAAATGTCTAAAGGTAAGACAAAATATATTTTTAAAAACGATATTTTTTTTTCATTCTTCATTTAACTGACGAAGAGTTGGAAAGATTATTATTAGAGAGTGGTGATGAGGAATATCACGATGAAGATGAAGATATACAAAATTTGCATGATCAACCTTCAACTTCTAAAGCCAACCCTGTTAAATTGCCTGCCAAAACAATTAAGTTCGCAAAACCTATCGATGCTCATTCCGAATCAGGTGGGGTGAGTCAAGTGATGGGGATGAAAATAACTTGAATGATTTTATTTAGAATTGTGATCCAACCTTTACGCCAAAAAAAACATGGGTTTTTCAGTCCGAACTCCGGAATAACTGATTCAGATTTACAAAATGGTAACATCTTAGATTTTTTAATACAAACCTTGTAACTATAATTTGCGAAGAGACTAATCGTTATGCGGAGCAGCGAAGAGCCAATGAAACAGTTAAAAAATCATCTAGACTGCACAAATATCGCGATGTACAAATAAAAGATATCTACTGCTTTCTAGCAGTTTCTCTTTTGATGGTGAGAACAAAGAAACTGACTTTTCCTGAATATTGGTCGACGGATCCGTTGCTGAAAACTCCGATATATTCTCAAACAATGTCAAGGGATAGATACCTTTTAATACTTCGTGCTTTACATTTTAACATCAACCAACAACCTGCCAATGGTGACTCCTTTTGCAAGATACGCCCGGTTTTTGAATCTATAAAATCATCTTTCAAAGCGTGCTTTACACCATTTCAGAACGAATGCATTAACGAGAGCTTGTTACTTTTCAAGGGCCTTTGGGGTTCAAACAATATATTCCCAATAAACGGCATAGAATCGGAATCAAATGGTTTGTTTTGGCTGACTGTCTAACCGGATACATTTTAGATTTTATTATATATACCAGCTCAACTACCAACATTGAATCAAATAACCCAGACATAGGTATTTCGGGGAATATAGTCATGACACTAATAAAATATTATTTAAATAAAGGCCACATTTTATATACTGATAACTGGTATAACAGCCCTGCACTTTATTAACTCTTACATGCAGAAAAAGCAGAAAAAACATGCCAAAATTCAAGGAAAAGTTACAAAGAGGTGAAATGACTTTTCAATATTTTAAGGAATGTTTATGCATAAAATGGTGCGACAAAAGAGAAATACGCATGCTCACAACTAACAATGGTATGGCAGAAACTGGAAAGCAAGATAGAAAACCAAACAATCAATTTTAAAACCCGACAGCGTGGTAGATTATAATAAAAACATGGGGGCTGTGGATCGGTCTGCCATGTTACTGAGCAGTATCGAATCGGTAAGAAGAACAAATAAATGGTACAGAAATGTATTTTTTCATTTACTTGACCTTTGTGTACTAAATGGACACGCCCTTTACAAACTGGCATCCGGAAAAAAAAAATTCATTCGCTAAATATCAATTTGAACTTGTACGTTCTATTTTGAAAAAATACCATGACGCAGAAGTGGCTGCAAAATATTCATCTGGCGGTAAGTTATCAATTTTATAGGTACCACAAAATAATTGTTTTTTTTTACTTGTAGGCAAACGAAACCATATAATGAATCTTATTTGATTTTCTGCAAGACATTTCCCCAGTGTTATCCCAAGAACGACTTTATACAGTGAGGCCAACGAAGAGATGCGTGGTTTGCAATGAAAACAAAAGAAGAAAAGAAAGTCGATATATGTGCATAGAATGTTATGTGCCACTTTGTGTAGTTCCATGTTTCGGTATCTACCATACCAAAAAACATTTTTCATCTCCCCATTTAGTTGAATGAAAAATTAATATTTTTATGTTTTTTAAGAAAAACTGTTTTGATATATAGTTTTTTGTATTTGAAGCAACAAAATTTATTCTCAGCAAACATTTAAAATTTTTTTGTTAGCGAGTTAACCCATCAACAGTATTTTGAGTAGTATTCATTATCTAAAAAATAAAAATTCTAACCTGCTGAACGCGACTTATCTCGCGATCGATCGAATCGCCGTCTTTGGCGTCATGGTATTTTTAAACTGTTCCGAAAGCAAAGCTATTATTTTTTCTTTGATATATTGTACAAACTGACAATCTTTTTATACCTTTAGTACATGGTCACTAAAAAGTAATTATTATTTTATTACAAATATTTTACTAAATTGTATTAATAAAGTAAATCATTGAAATAAAATGACTTTTGTATGATTTATGTTTTATTTAGTAATAAAATGTATTGCAATGGCATTTATACACACGTAGAGGGTTTAAGAGTTTATTTAGGTGTTCAATAGTATGTACAAACAGATTTTGGTTCGAGTACGAAATACGCGGTACCGGAATATACTGAGATGCCGACTTGGTTTAAAGTTACGTCAAGTGATCCCCTTGGGAGCGCACTCGAGCACGCGAATTTAGACCGTATTAAGGCAAGAGATCAGAGAATGTTCAACGTCTGGTTGATCCCCTGGGGAGCGCAATAGTCAGAGCGAAGAACGAGTCTGATCTTCGGAGTCCGGGGATGGCCTTTTTGTCCATGTCCAGGTACCGGCGAGGGTTCGTGTTAGGTGGGGTGCGGTGGGTGGTTGAACTGGCGAGCGAGGGTGGTTCTAGGAGGGGGCCGCGCTCGGTGATCACAAGCGGGTGGTGACTAGCAGCGCTACTCTGGTGGCCGGCCGAGGCATTATTAGGGTTGTTACAGTATATATAAAATTACAAATATAATGTTAACAGCAAAGTCTTCCAGTTCATATTGTTATTAGAGAAAAGTTTAAAATATCCTTAATATTTAGGTGTTCCAGTACTTCAAAAATGTGTGCATTGTCAATGTGGCTTTAATAAATAATTATAACTAAATCCAGTTATATTAATTACAAGTAATAATTATTCCTTGTTGACATTTGCGCATGTAATTATTTAAGTTTAATTAATGCATTGATTAGTGTTTATTGCATATTTTTTAATTTAATTCCAGAAAATGGTAGTATGCACTTTTAATTAAGAAATAAAACAGCACTTGTAATTAATAAAATATAAAAAATGGAATATTATTTCTTTATATTAAAAAAAAGCGATAATATGCCTTCAAAGAGACCATCTGTGAAATATACAAAAAGAGGACCTCATTTGACATTACAAGTATAATAATTATCAAATTTAATCTTCAGTAAAAATTACATGCATCATTTTTCGAAAAATAATTACATTACATTAATTTGTTTGAGTATTTTTATTGAAAATTCATTGGCAAAGGAAATTTCTATAATGATAAAACTTTTGCCAAAAGAGGCATTTAAAATTAGAAAATATTTTTCTAAATTAAGCATGCTCAGGCCAAGCTGTATTTGGCCATAATAACTCTGTTTTTTTTAAATAATATCGGTCATTTTCTTTTCTTAAAAATGAACACGATTTAACAGCATTCTCTATAAGCAGTTAGAGCATTGTAGAGTCAAAAACGTAATTAGATAATTGGAAAACCAGTTTCCAGCATAAAGGCATTTTATTTCCAACAAGACCACTGGCTTATGGTCTTCCAAAACAATGCCATCAGGTCAAAAGCCTAACCATTTATTTTGAGGGCAAATTATCATACCGCACTCAGTGACCATCAGTCCGTTTTTTTTTCAACAAAAGGTGTTCTGGCAGCAGTTCTGTGTCAATAGTAAAACCTTTTGAACATTCACATTTTATTTGTACTTTACTATTGGTATTTTCTAAGGTAATTTTCAATAGCCTAATCAGTTTCAATATTTTACTTAGTCTAAAACCTGCTTAATACTATATACAGTTCTGCTATAGGTTCTATTCTCTGTTTTGACCTAATTATATACCCTATATATACCAATGATATCCCTCTAAGTTTCTGCAGTCTATTACATCTCTCTTTTTTAAAATTGGTATAATCATAACATCTCTCCAATCTTTAGGCATACGTCCTCCTCTCCAAATATTTGGCGGCTACGGTTATACCTGCTAATTCTGTTTGTACCATCTGGAATAGATCCCACATCCTGCACCTTCCTCTCCTCCTTCCTTTTTGATCCGTCTGTGAAGATGTTAATTACATCCTCATTGGCGGTCTCCTTATTCCTGATAAGTACCGTGTAATGTTTGTCAAACACAAATGTGGAAAAATACGGACATAGTATTACCTGCCCAGCAAACACATAAAGAACGGTTCTTAAATGGGCCATTGATGTAATTTATGTTTTTCTCCTGGAACAGGCGTGCCACATTGTGGGCCATTACATGTTTGGTGCACATATAACATAATTTTATGTAAAACCTTTAACTTAATAATTTACCATTGATGGCTTACCGTTAGGCGAATAGGCTAATGTGCTGTGAGTGAGCCGTTTATGCTTCTATTATTTAGAGCACAAGCAGGTTTAAGCAAAGTAATTCCGAAGAAGTCTAAGTTATTTTATAAGAGTACATTAATTTTTGCGAATGGCGTAACAAAAATCAAGCAAGAGGTGTACGTGACAAAATAATGATGGCTTATATATCTGAAAAAACAAAAAGTGTGAAATCATCATTATGGTGTTATTATTCACAGTTTATGAAAATGTTATCTGTTAATGAAAATGTGGACATAAGCAGGTATTTTCATATTTTATTTATACAAAAAATAATTATTATTGTAACCTTTACGTTGACTTAGCCTTGACACATCACGTCACGTAGAAAAAACAAACTTTATTGTCATTACTTGATTACACAACGAATATACTTCAAACAAATTTGCAACTGTCAAATATTTACTTTGATGTTTAAATCACTCGTATATGACTAGAGTTCGGTTGCTCAATATAAACTGAACTTAGAACTGAACTATGACATCTAAACGAGCCGCTTATATATATTTTTAGAGTTTTCAAAGTATCTCGAGAAACAAATAGAATATAGCCTGAAATGTTCTAGAAAACGTCAAAATATAGGTATTACAAAAATTATAAATTCTAACGCAAACAGAAAGATAATTATCAAACTAAAAAGGTAGGTGAGCTTCCGTAACATTCTTGATAAGGTGTCAAAAGATCGATGTGGACAATCTTCATCTTGGCTTGGGAATTCTTCTGGATCCTGTACCCTACGTCATTCAATATTGATACAACGGTATAAGGGCCTTCCCACGATTTCTGCAGCTTCGGAGATTTACCCTTGCTTCTTTTTGGCTTATGCAGCGACACTTTCTCACGCTCTTGAAACTCGCTTTTGTCGGCACGCAAGTCATATCTGGTCTTCACTCTGTCGCTTTCAATTTTTAGCATTTGTCGTACTTCATGTACCATACTTATTTTAGCTTTCAGATGGCTGACATAATCATCTAAGTTTTCCTCGTGTTACAGTCGGTCTCTACACAATTCCGTGCCAAAAATCACGCTGGCTGGTGTTTTACCCGTGGTCTCATGAATTGTTGCTCCAAAGCCAATAAAAATGGAGGAAGGAAGGTATCCCAGTTGGTCTGTTTCTCGTTAACGGCTGTTTTCAGAAAGTTTTGTTACCATCAAATCTTTCCACCATTCCATCTGGCTGGGGGTGAAGCGGTGTAGTTCTGAATTGCACTAACATTCTGAATTATTTCAGATTCCAAACCTCGTCCTTGGTCGGAATGGATCTCTCTAGGGACCTCATGACAGCATATCCAATTTTCAAATAAAACCTCGGCTACGGTGACTGCTTCTTGATTAGGCAACGGATATATTCCTGGCCACTTACTGAAGTCGTCCATCACTATCAATAGCTATTTTCTCAAATAGAGCTCTAACATTGTATTGCTTCATCTGTCCTCGACTTCGAGTTCTGGCTCCCTTACTAGAAACGCAAGTATCATCCACATCGGACCGATTGCCAAGCCAGTAGAATCGCTCTCTAACTGTATTCAAAGTTTGTTTTATTCCAAAGTGTCCACCATTGGGGCAGTACTATTTCATAAATCTTTTTTTCTGCGTCGGTACTCACCCAGATCCTTTTTAACAAGCCGTTCACGATGGCTAAAGAATTGCATAACACCCAGTAGCTTTTTAGATTGGTGATTTCTGATAAATCACCGTCTCTAAAAAGCTATCAGAAATGTTCTGCCAAGTGGATCTATCCATGTTTTAAACTTTTCATTGGAAAATTGGTCCAAAATTCGGGTCTTCACTTTGTTCCTTAGCTATAGTTCTATTATCCAAATCCTCTAGGTACTGAATGGTAGTTCTTCTACAAAAAAATCAATTTTCTTCTCTAATTTCTTGTCACAGACAGTGTTTACACTTTGGAGAGCATGGTCTTCTGGATAAGGCATCAGCATTACGGATTGGTTAGATCCTTTCCGGTGTTCAATTTTGAAATCGTACTCCTGCAACCATTGAAGCCACCTTGCCACTTAGCCTTCCCGATCCTTGAACTACAGTAGTCGCTTCGAGGAAGCATGATCGGTCATCAAGTTGAACGGCTGACTGAAAATGCTCTACAGTTTTAACTATCGCAAAAAACTCTCTTCTGGTTACCCAGTAGTTAATTTCCTGTTTAGAGAGAAACTTGCTAAAGTAGGAAGTCAGCTTTTCTCGCCCACCTTCAACTTGTGATAATATTCCTCCAATTCCAGTATTACTGACATCCGTGTCCACGATAAATTTCTTTCCAGGCTTGGGATGTGACAGGATCGGAGAAGAACATAAAGCTTCCTTCAACTTTTCAAAAGCTTGTTGGCATTGTCTAATCGTCCAGATAAATGGTTGATTGTTTGCCGTGTGTATTTGGCGATCTCGACAAATTTTTTACAAACTTGCGGTAGTAAGTGCAAAATCCCAGAAAATGTCTTAATTCATCTTTGTCTTTCGGTACTGGCCATTTCCAGATGGTTTCAGGTTCTCTGGGTCAGTCCGTCAGAAGAAATAATGTGGCCTAAATACTTGACTTCCTTTTGAAAGAGCATGCACTTCTTAGGACTTAATTTGAGTCGGAGCTCTCTCAACTTTTGGAAAACTTCTTGGACATTCTTCAAATATCTTCAAAGTCTTTACCGAGTATTATTACTTCATCAAGATAAACGAGATAAGTTTTTCAGGTCATGCCTCGCAGAATGGTTTCCATAAGTTTTTCGAAGGCGGTTGGTGCATTGCAGTGACCAAAGGGCATGTCGTTAAAATGCCACAAATCTGCTCCAATGAAAAACGCAGTCTTCTAGTTATCATCTGGGTGAAATTGTACTTGCCAATAGCCACTTTTCAGGTCTAATGTTGAAAACCATTGGGATCCAGACAGTATGTCCAGGGTATCATCTATTCCTGACAACGAAAAACTGTCTTTCTTAGTTACATCGTTTAATCTTCTATAATCGACACAAAATCTGATAGAGCCATCCTTTTCATTACCAAAACAACCGGCGAAGTCCATGAACTTTGGGATGGTTCAATGAGTCCCTGCTGCTACATTTCTCTCAGCATTGTTGATACCTCTTCTTGTTTCGCTAAAGGTATACGTCGTGGACCTTGTTTAATAGGAGTGGTGTTGTCGGTATTTATTCGGTGTTACACAAGATTAGTCCTTCCTCTATTAATGAGAATACATCTTGATAGGGCCTCGATAAATTTTCCACTTTTGTGACTTCAACGGCTTATAATAGGGACTTAAATCGATTAACAAGGCTCTGAGAAACTTCGGTTCGTGTCTGAATATTTCGAGATGCTGTTGATGGTACTATATTACTGAACACTGATTAAACTGTTTGACAAACTCACAAAAGTTCGCCTTTCTTGATCTGTTGTGGGTAGTCCTTCAGATTTAACATTCTGGCCAATACCAAAGGGTTTTTCCTTTCTGTTAATGTCTTTCCAGTTAATATGCCCTTCCTATAAAGACTGCTGTCTGGTTCTACAATTACAGTTTCTTCAACTACCGAAGGACTGCTACAAATACAGACACAACATATAAATTGCCACTTCTGAACCTGCTGGAAGTTCTTTGTCTGCTGACGCCTCAACAATTCTAAAAGGAAGATTTTTTATTTCTTGAAACCACCACAAAATTGTGTTCACTCATGACATCAACTCCAAGAATGGCATTGTCAGTTATATCTTGGTGATGTAGCATTTTCTTCTTCTGACCAGTTATTTGCCAAGACAGCTGCTTCAAATTGTTTAAGATCAGTACTCCATGACACTTCTCCCAAATGCCAAATGTTGGTGGTTTAATTCTTGCAGACGAAATGAAATGAAACTCTTGTCAACCTTAACATTCTCATTCGCGCACCATTGTGACTGCAAATTTGTAACCTTATGCTCTAACTTAATTAGGCTTTCTTCAATGACTTTGACGACTTCATTTCGTAACTTACAACATTTTCTTCTACGACGTAAACTTTATTTTGCATCTGGTTCCTCAATAGATTAATTTCTTTTCCAACGATTTCTTCAAACTCTTTGAGATTGATCTTAATTACTTCTTCTGACTTTTTATTATTTACTTATTATTATTAACTGTTCCTCATTTCCTCTTGACTGTTCTTCACTTTCCTTTTCAAATCTTCCATCATCATTTCATCTTCGCTACTTTTCATTTCTTCCTTACTGTTTTTCGTTTCGTCTTGGTTATTCTTTATTTCATCCTAGCTGTTTTTTATCTTTCTTCATTTCGTCTTGGCTGTTTTTCATTTTCTTCTTTAAGTCTTCCTTCATATCTTATTGACTCTTCTTCATATCTTTCGTCATTTCCATTAACTATTAGAATGTTTCCTCAATTTCTGTTAACTTTACACTGGTAACTAGCATTCACTCAAATTTCTTTCTTTGTGGTACGTCGTACTTCTGACACCAATGTAACCTCTACGTTGACTTATTTTTTAAGACACATCACGAAGAAAAACAAATTTGATTGTCACTACTTGATTACACAACGAATATACTTCAAACAAATTCACAACTGTCTTTACTTTGACGTTTATGTCACTCGCGTATGACTCGCATTCGGTTGCTCAATATAAACTTATATATATTTTTAGAGTTCACGAAGTTTCTGTAGTCTAGAGAATGGTAGGAAGGTATTAAAAAAATTATAAATTCTAATGAAAACAGGAACATAATTAATAAACTAAAAAGGTAGGTGAGCTTTCGTAACATGATTATTAATTACATTTAGCACATTTAATACCCTACTAAAATACTATAAGCAGTGTTTATATAAAGTATAGTTAGTCAACCGGCCTTAATTGTGGACCATGTCGGCTAGATGGCGGGACTATATGTGCAAAATCTCTTAAACGAACCATAAGCAAGTCAGTAAGCAGAGTCAGTCTGACTGTTTTTAAAATAAAGTCAGTCTGACTTTGTTTACCGGCTTCTCAAGAGCTCGTTTAAGAGATTTCGGACATATTATAGTCCTGCCATCTAGCCGACATGGTCCACAACTAAGGCCGGTTGACTAACTATACTTTATATAAACACTGCTATAAGAACAAATTACCTCTTTTTCTGGTAATGTCGATCGCAATGCCTGACATTTTTGACAGTTTACAAACATCAGAAGTATTAGGCCTCCTCTTATTCCTATAAATCTAATGATATGACCACTGATTTTGTAAGCTTCGCTATCTATGACATGCCCGCTGCTTGCTACCAACATGTATACGCCACAACTGTCAACTTTCGAGACGTTTGGAGCAAGAATGGGTTACATGGGCGTCTGCAGAGGGGAGGAGGGCAGTAGGGGAAGTGCCCTTCCTGAGATTTTACATCTTCACAATTTTTATAGCTATTTTCATGTACTATATATACATATGTATTAAAATATTTATAATTTAAATCACGAGTGTCTACGTTGCTGCTAAATATTTTATCTATCAAAATATTGTTCATAACATATACACGTTTTCCATTTTCCCACACCTGAAGGTACAACGGAGATTTACATATATTTTTTTTTCACTTACACTACCTATATATATACATAAAAATATACAAAATTAATTAGGGCTACGGTGAGTATATTTTGGTTATCACAAGATCACAAGTCGGTCGTGACTCCATATATATATATATAAATTACATATGAATTTAAATACATAAATATCTTAATAATTTTTTGCCTCCAATTAGAAATTCACATATATAACACAAGAAACTAATGCAATTAGAGCATACCGCTTCCGATGCTCAAGGTCACAATCAAATTCTCTTAACGTTGGGCTTTACAATCAATTGCCATCTACTGTCAAATCGTTAATACAAAAATGCTTTAAAACTTAGGCACTTAATCCAATACTGTTTTTATACAGTACATGATTTTCGTAACACAGTATACAAATCATTAGGTACTGTTTATATGTGTGAAGTCAGATTATTTTGGTTTGTTTGTGATGATGCATGTTTGTGATACACTATATTATATATACACGTCTTTATACATATTTGTATCTTTGACTTGCCATAAATGTATATGTAACATGGTCAAATAACCTTTCTATCTATCATCTATTTTTTTTTAATTACACAATTATAATAATAATAATAAATATTTGTATTAAATATTTTATTGCAGTAGACTCGGACATGACGATGGCGGCGATAATAATAATTCGCTTAACACAACTTTAAATAACTCCGCAACACCTTAAGTCAACAGTGCGCCATCTGTGGAGATAGAGCGACAGGAAAGCACTATGGCGCCGCCTCATGTGATGGATTTAAACGTTTCTTCATGAGATCTGTTCGAAAAAATCATTTATACACATGCAGGTAACTAAACGTCAAATTAGTGGTTTGTAGAGAGCGGTCCAGATTTTTATAAAATAATTTTGAGAGGTGATAGAAACTCGAAAACTAATCTCCTAAATTACATATTGAATTCTGAAGTAAAATACATTCTTGTAAAATTTTTATCAAATAAGTACGTATATAAAGTTAACAAGCTACTTTTCGGTTGCTATTTTGTTATGCTAAAATTAATTTTGTCGTAAGTCGTTTTCGAGAAAACGGCAAACTTAACTCTTAAGCTAGCAGTCCACGCAATTTCTTGACACTAGGATTTGTTACTTTCAGAATTCAATGTCATATTTGAATCATTTCAACCATCAAATAGAACAAAAATATATGCATAGTGGCTAAAAAAAATATATTCATTTTTGCCAAACTGCAAGAAATACTACAAGAAATCTGATTAGTTTTCTGTTGCTATTTTGTAACGCTAAAATTATTTTTTTACCTTTAAGCCATTTTCGAGAAAACGGTAAACTGCTGACTTATAAATCTTAAGTTAGCAGTCCAGGCAAATTTTCAGCACCTAATTCGCTTACGTCAATGATAGTGACGCTAGAATTTCTTACTTTAAGTTTTCGCTCAATAACTCCTCAAGGGATAAAGATAAAAATATGCGGTTTTTTTTAATAGTCTACAAATATTATTTTACATCGACGCTGTGTTTTGAAATTTTGAAAAACTGTAAAATTATTTTTTTTTAAATGAATTTTGCTCTTTTCCGAAATTTCAAAACACAGCGTCGATGTAAATTAAAATTTGTAGTCTATTAAAAAAAACCGCATATTTTTATCTTTATCCCTTGAGGAGCTACTGAGCGAAAACTAAAAAAATATTTCTTAGCAATAAAATGCTGCCCCCTTGCGGTGGCATTGATAAAAGAGACGATCACATTAGATTCTAAATGTCCAACACTGAGAGAAGTGATTCAGGCTAACGGTAAATGCTCTATCATACGGAATATAGTTTTCGCCACGTTTTCGCTCAATAACTGCTCAACGGAAAATGATAAAAATAAGCGGTGTTTTTTAATAGACTACAAATATTATTTTACATCAATGCTGTTTTTTTAAATGTTGAGTAATGTAAATTTTTTTTTATTTAAAATTTTTCACTCGATGTAAAATAATATTTGCAGTATATAAAAAATAGAATAACATATTTTACTATATATATATATAGTTAACGAACGAAAAACCGAAAAACTAAAATAAAAGGACTGACACGCGACGGATTTTATAAAAGACTAAGAGAAATGATTACGTATTGTAGTTTAGTAGATTTATTATAATTACGAATTTGTTAAATCTTGAAACTAAAAATATGTTTTTCAAATACAGAAATATAGATTATTTTTAATATAATATTCTGTGTCTGCCTACTGAATAATAGACACCAGCTAAGACATTGCTAAATAGACGTATTCATTAAAATATAATTATTATTTTTAATAAATATTGCAAAAATGCGGAATGCAAATGGGTAGTTGAGATTTATGGAATATATAAAAATGTTATTGAAATATGGTTTTGTTCATCTAATTTTATTTTTGTTGCATAGTATTTTTTTTACATGACATCGATGGTTTGCTTCTCAGCACTTCAGTAAATAATAATATACTATGTGTTGCAAATCCAAACTTAGTAGAAATACACATAGAAAGAAAAAATGTGTCAAAAGCATTTTATTCTACAAATGAAATTATCTCTTTATTCCATATTTTCTGATTTAAGTTGAGCCCTATGTCAAGTGAAAGTATTTATGTTTTGAGTATTAAAGGAACAATAAAAAAATTAAGCATCGCAATTAGTGGAACTATTTTGGGTCCTACCGTTAAAAGTGATATTTTTTTGTTAGAAAGTGCCGTTCCAGATGGAATAACGCATTCTGGTCAACTATTTTAATGTCGATTATTTAATAAACTATCATTCTTGATTAAAAAAAAATGTTGCTTGTCTTGAGATATTACAAACTGTAGTCCAACTTATGATAAAATATGGTGTTCGAAAGTAAACAATGTTCAAATTTTTCATCTTTAATGTTTTTGTGAAAAATGTCAATGAACATAGTTATCCCAAAACCGAAGAAAAATAAAAAATCACTGTTTACAAGCATATACAAAGCATTCTGTTCATTTTTCTATTTTATGAATTTTTATAAATAAAATCAACTATCAGGAATTATGTTTTCCAAAAAAATCAACAATAAAAATATGTGTGAAATGCCTTATGTACCAAAATATCATTACCTACTATTATTTTTCGAAAAGTACAAAAGAGTTTAATAAAATAAATAGCACAAAAGATATATTTTTTCAGTAAAAACATGCAATGCATTATTTTAAGATTTTATTAATTTCTATAGTATACTTGATAACATTGTAAATATAAATTAACTACTTGAGTATTTATAGGAAAAGTAGCATAACAATTAAAAATGGATTTTGTTTGTTCCTTTGAAACTACATGTTTAAGTAGTAAGTATCGATTTTCACACAACTTTATGAAAAAAGTTTTTAACAGAAATAAAAATTCGCAGTTAAAATTGTGTTTTTAACTATTGAAATCTCAAAAAATATAACATATACAACAAAGGTAACTTACTGACGTTGTGTTTATTCACAGTTACTGTTTAAATTTTATTCAAATAAAATAATAATTTTGAAAAGCGTCTGTAAGACACGCATTTGTAGATATCCTAACCCCACATTTAACCATTATTTTCATACACTTAATTATAAATATTGAACAATTTTTATTATCAAGTAAATTTTTATTATGAGAATATTTATATCTACAGATATAATTAAAATAAGTAAGTATTTTGGTAGATCTATGCATCTAAAATTTTAGACAGCTTTTTGCAGCTGTTTGTTTGTTTTACTTCGGTGTCTTTGAAAATACCCAGGTGTCATTCCTATTATTTGCTAACACCTACATTATCCAATTATTAAATATTTAAAATTGTATGTCTGTAGAGAATTGTTTCAAGAATACGTCAATTTTAAGCCAGTGTTATATCTTTATAATTAAGAACATTGTACGCCACATATGTATTTTGGAACGCACAAATGTTAACAAAACAAAGGTATATGTTTTCAATATTTGATCTAATCTAATTGGCCTGTTTACACTTTAATTTCAATGGTTTCAATTTCAATAATGGTTAAATGTGGGGTTAGGATAGCTACAAATGCGTGTCTTACAGACGCTTTTCAAAATTATTATTTTATTTAAGTAAAATTTAAACAGTAACTGTGAATAAACACAACGTCAATAAGTTACCTTTGTTGTATATGTTATATTTTTTGAGATTTCAATAGTTAAAAACACAATTTTCACTGCGAGAAATACGGCGATGTAAGTAAGCGGTTCTTAATTTTTATTTCTGTTAAAAACCTTTTTCATAAAGTTAAACATGTAGTTTCAAAGGAACAGTCAAAATCCATTTTTAATTGTTATGCTACTTTTCCCATAAATACTCAAGTACTTAATTTATATTTACAATGTTATCAAGTATACTATAGAAATTAATAAAATCTTAAAATAATACATTGCATGTTTTTAATGAAAAAAATATTTTTTGTGCTATTTATTTTATTAAACTCTTTTGTACTTTTCGAAAAATAATAGTAGGTAATGATATTTTGGTACATAAGGCATTTCACACATATTTTTATTGTTGATTTTTTTGGAAAACATAATTCTTGATAGTTAATTTTATTTTTAAAAATTCATAAAATAGAAAAATGAACAGAATGCTTTGTATATGCTTGTAAACAGTGATTTTTTATTTTTCCTCGGTTTTGGGATAACTATGTCGATTGACATTTTTCGCAAAAAAATAAAGATGAAAAATTTGAACATGTTACTTGTTTACTTTCGAACTCCATATTTTATCATAAGTTGGACTACAGTTTGTAATATCTCAAAACAAGCAACATTTTTTTTAAATCAAGTATGATCATTTATAAAATAATCGACAATAAAATAGATGACCACAATGCGTTACCCCATCTGGAACGGCACTTTCTAACAAAAAAATATCACTTTTAACGGTAGGATGCAAAATAGTTCCACTAATTGCGATGCTTAATTTTTTGTTTGTTCCTTTAATACTAAAATGTAAATACTTTCACTTGACATAGGGCTCATCTTAAATCAGAAAATATGGAATAAAGAGATAATTTTATTTGTAGAATAAAATGATTTTGACACATTTTTTCTTTCTATGTGTATTTCTACTAAGTTTGGATTTGCAACAAATAGTATATTATTATTTACTGAAGTGCTGAGAAGCAAACCATCGATGCCATGTAAAAAAATACTGTGCGACAAAAATAAAATTAGATAAACAAAACCATATTTCAATAACATTTTTATATATTCCATAAATCTCAACTACCCATTTGCATTCCCCATTTTTTTAATATTTATTAAAAATATTAATTATATTTTTAATAATTTATATCTTAGCTGGTGCCTATTATTCAGTAGGCAGACACAGAATATTATACTAAAAATAATCAATATTTCTGTATTTGAAAAACATTATATTTTTAGTTTAAAGATTTAACAAATTCGTAATTATAATAAGGCTATTAAACTACAGTACGTAATTATTTCGCTTAATCTTTTATAAAATCCATCGCGTGTCAGTTCTTTTATTTTATTTTTTCGGTTTTCGTTCGGTAACTATATATATATAGTAAAATATGTTATTCTATTTTTTATATACTACAAATATTATTTTACATCGAGTGAAAAATTTTAAATAAAAAAAAAATTTACATTATCTCAACATTTTAAAAAACAGCATTGATGTAAAATAATATTTGTAGTCTATTAAAAAAACCGCTTATTTTTATCATTTTCCGTTGAGCAGTTTTTGAGCGAAAACGTGGCGAAAACTATATTCTGTATGATAGAGCATTTACCGTTAGCCTGAATCACTTCTCTCAGTGTTGGACATTTAGAATCTAATGTGACCGTCTCTTTTATCAATGCCACCGCAAGGTGGCAGAATTTTATTGCTAAGAAATATTTTTTTAGTTTTCGCTCAGTAGCTCCTCAAGGGATAAAGATAAAAATATGCGTTTTTTTTTTAATAATCTACAAATATTAATTTACATCGACGCTGTGTTTTGAAATTTCGGAAAAGAGCAAAATTCATTTAAAAAAAATAATTTTACAGTTTTTCAAAATTTCAAAACACAGCGTCGATGTAAAATAATATTTGTAGTCTATTAAAAAAAACCGCATATTTTTATCTTTATCCCTTGAGGAGTCATTGAGCGAAAACTTTATATCGTCTTATAGAGCGCTCATCGTAAGCCTTAATGAAGAACTAACCAGTACCTTACGTATACCTGAAGGTACTGAAATTCTCAAAGAGGACTTAGATCGTTTAGATAACTCAGACACAACATACTGCCCAAGAGTATGTACTTTCATAATTCATCGTCATATTTTCTACTTAGTCCACTCCTAACGTCAAAATAAGCAAAATAATTTTAAAACACATTACCATATTTTGTTACTTCTTTAATAATAGTATGTTATTAATGTAAAATAGATTTTGTTAGAACAAATTAAAACTCATTTAAACTGTTTTCTGATAAATGTGAAATATTAAATAATACAAACTGGAAAAAGTTACAAATTAATTTAATTTTTTTTATTTGAAATTTATCCAGATAATTTTAGATTTTCTGTTATCTTAATCTATATAATGTAATACGTAATTATCTTTTATCTGTATCTAGATAATATTTCATTATTTCATCTGTTATAACCATTTATGCCGTTTACGGAGAGTATTTGACCTGTTCTTGTTGTTCTCGGGTCAGGCTCTGTGGCGACAGACCTGATATTTGGACCCCTGGACCTGCTCTTAAATTGATTTCGATTCCTATAGTTGCAACCCCCAGTGATAACAAAAAACTTTACCACTCAAGATGCCGACAGTGAAGAACCGCGAAACGTTTACCAGTATTGGTAACGACCAGTTGGAAAGGCTACTAAAAGAACACCATTGTCTGATAAGCGATTCTAATAGATGACGATAGCGAGTCCGTACCTGCAGAGCCTAGTCCGAGAACAATAACATCAATTTAGAAAACATACTTAAAATTTGATTCAAATCGGCTTGTACAGATAGAAAATCAACAAAAGTATTTTTATAAATTGAGTAGGTGATTTTTAAATATTCACATTTCAGCAGCGTAAATATAATGGTATAATTGTACAGAATTCAATAACCAAGGTAATTTAAATAAACGACAATTATTAAATAAATTACTTATGTGACTTCTGACGTTATATAACCAACTAAAACTAGTAATTCTTCAAAACATGACATGATCCTCATTATTTAATACATACATGCTTGCTTCTAATTAATGCAAGTGAGTTTTAAAAATTCACAATTACATTACTGAAAGAAAAAAAATATTACGATAATAATATTATGATTGAAAAAAATGAAATATTATTATAACCTCAGATATTTCAATTAAAAAAATTCAAACTCACATTTGAATTACACGGTTTTTTAAACGAAAATTTCACACAGACCTAGTATTAGAAGGTTGTATTGTGTTTTCTGCTCGCCTGCAGGTTAGGATAATTTTCAAAAATTTATGACCTCGAAAAAAATTCCGGCAATACTTTAAGGACTAGAGATATTATAAGTGAAAATTTAATATCAACGTTTTCTAAGAAATAATTAGAAGTATTCAGCTTGTATTCTGTTCCATTACCATGGTAATTTAAATAATTCCCGGAAATTTTTATTCTCCTTGAAGTAAATTGCACTAAAAATGTTTTGACATTTATGTACAAATTGAAATTTTTTAAGTACTTGTTATTTTTTATTCTTGAGTTTTTAATAGTTTATACCGTGCAAAACGCTCGGATAGGTCGAATTTTATTTTTAAATGTTGATCATTTCCGGTAATGCAAACTTTTTTGAAAAATAAAATAAGATAGAAAATTTGTTATTTTTGATAAAAGTGGTGTTTTTATTATTTATTTTTTGTTATTAAAAAACGCTGTACAGTATGACTGGATGGGATAACGCATTCTCATAAACTAATTTATTTGAAATTGAAAAATAAAACCTATAAAACAAAAGAAAGTACAAAAATAAAGTTGTTGATGTTCAATTTATTCAGTGTTTACTTGGAGTAACTGATTCGGTTGTGATTTATTTCAATTTTGAAGATAAAAATGGGTACTATCCATTATTTTATTTTAAATTTATATATTTTTATTATTATTTTGTTTTGAGAAAAATATATGAGATACATTAAACTGTATTCGTAAAAATAACTGATGTCTCAGTATTTTTCGAAAAATAAATAATTACCTACCCTTTATTAAATTTTTGATTTTGGGCATGATTTTACTGAAGCACTATTTATACAATTTATATATGTTAATAGAAGAGCAAATATCGAATTATACAGGGTGTAAAATAGTAAAAATTTCGAGAAAAGTTTCGAAATTAATCAGGTAAAAGTGGGGTAGGCAGTTCAAACTTAAGAAGCTTATGTAAGATCATAAGGAGTGTTTGTGTTCCGAATTTCACTTAAAGTCGGATAAGTGGTTCAAAAGTTATGAGGGAAAAACGAGAAAAAGAAAACCTACTTCAACGCCCTCTATCTCGGAAACGATGCGTTTTAGGAAATAAGTTTATCACAAATGAACATTATTTTAACCTGTTCTATCGATTCCTGAAGTTATCAAGATTAAACCTGAATCACCCTGCATACAGGGTGTAACTTTGAAGGGGGTCCGGTTTGGAGGGGGGGAGTCAGTGTTCCCTAGATCGCTAATCTGAAATTAGTTTTTTTTTAAATCAAATAAATAGCCGAATTATAATTAATTTTTTAAACTGCACCCAAATTGCTATACATGCCGCCCCTGTACAGCGTCCGAATTTCACTGCA
Organism: Monochamus alternatus; assembly: GCA_037114965.1. Taxonomy (NCBI): domain Eukaryota; kingdom Metazoa; phylum Arthropoda; class Insecta; order Coleoptera; family Cerambycidae; genus Monochamus; species Monochamus alternatus. The sequence continues at coordinate 57,796,441 of CM073427.1, read as the reverse complement.
GAACCATGTCTACGGTGTTGCCAGTTAGTTGTTACCAATCTAGACGTCGGAACTTGTCCCGTCATTTCAGGGTCGTATTCTCTCGCAGCGCGGCGCGATCGGACCTGATATTTTATAATGAATTCAGTACCAGTCCATACGTAGCTTTGATGGTGTGCACTCGTGTTATTTATTTACATTACGTTCATGAGTACAAATTAACTGTACACAATGTCACGACGGATACCGTGCAGAAAAACCACAGAAAAATGGATTCACAATTTGCCAGTTAGTATTTAATGGTACTCTATGTAAAATTATATGAACTCTATAATAGTATCTTTATATTATTTTTGCTTATTTTAAATATGTATTATGTAATATATGTTATATATATTTTTATAATCTTATCTAAGAAAAATGCAACGGAAGCACACCATTAGTATAAAACTAAGTGCGTGCTCCACGTTCTTCAGTCTATTTGTACGAAGCATTTATAACATATAATAAAGTTTGTTTGTAGTATCTCGCCTACTTATTTAGTGTCGAAAGGGCCAAACCTAAAATTGGCGCAGTCGGTAGGATATCAGTTAACTCCTTCAATTGTGAATCCAAGTGAAGGTAGGAGACCTTCTGGTCAGAGATACTGAATCCTCGAACTTTACGTTGGTAATTTTGACCTAAAAAGAAGGCAGAACTGCAGACGACTATAACCGTGTCGGGAAAATAGTGAAGGGCTGAACTGAGTAAGCTCATTCGTGTGCAAATCGCATAATAAAGGGCTGAATTGAGTAGGTCCGTCCCGTCACCTGTGTTTATATTATTGTGTTTTGGTTTACCACCAAATCTTTTTCCGCTGCATCCTTAGGGAAATTTCCTGGAACCGGAATTACCTGGTGAGTACCAAAGTGCTAGTACTTGACTCCCTATCCTTTCAAACGCATATTGACAGTGGTAGGTTAGAATTAGAATCATTTTAACAATAAAAACCTTTTTATTGTTTTATTAACGAGATAATTAAATTTACCTTGAAAATTTGTTGATCTCGACATACGCATAAGTCGTATATCTGTTGTGCCATATCAAGTTCTCGCTGGACTTGCAAGGACGCATAGTCTACCGGAAACTGATAGTGAGCCGTGTTTAGCTGAGTCGTTTTCGACCTACTTAACTCTTAACTTATCTATATAAAGAAACTTAAGAATAATACAATGTCAAACCCGCAATCAAACGTAAGCACGAACCCAGCTGCTTCACAGCGAAAAGAATTAGACGCGCAAAAATTAAACTTTTTATGTTCCACAATACAACCTTTTGATGGTTCGGAAATCGAATTGACCCAATTTTTAGAATCAGTGGAAACATTTATAATCTCTCTATATCTGCCACATCCAACTGATATACAGTCACGTTTGTTTATAAATATAATCAAAAGCAAATTGAGAGGACAAGCAAAAACGCTTATTTTAGGTAGACCTGAAATAACTACCTGGCAAGAAATTAGGAATCTTTTAATCCAAAATTATAGTGATCATAAATCGCTTCAAACATGGCAGAACGAAATTTGCCTATTACAACGCGATATTCGTGAACCTTTACACGTTTTGTAATAAGATTCTATGCATGCGCTCAAAAATTGTTCAGAAAATACAATTACTATATACCGATCCGCAAGAAAGAACTTCTCTTCAATTAGTATATACTTCTTTACTTTTGAACAAATTAAAAAGTAATCTCCCACAAAATTTCGAAACTATCATTTTATCTAGACCTGATTTAAACGACATAGAATCAGTAGTTCAGGCCATACTTGAACTTGAAACTTATTTTGAATACAAAAATATGAGTCGCCGTTTACCTCAAACTCAACCACAAAGACCTCCTATGCTACCTACTAGACAAAACTTACCTCCTAAACCAAGCTATAATTATAAACCCCAATATAATACAAATCAGCAACCTAACTTTCTACCAAGACAATTCCCATCAACTTATCCTGCTCCAAGACAAACTCAACCACCAATAAGGCCTCCTTATAATCAACCTAAACCCGTCTTACCCCCCAGACAGACTATAAATCAACAACCCCGTTCTACAAATACTTACTCAAATAATAGAAAACAGTTTGAACCCGAACCGATGGATACCTCCAGCACAACATTAACTAAATTTCAGAATGTCCCTCGTAATTTTTCACATCATTGTCATGAGTATGAATTACAAACCGAAGATTATGATTACCAAGAATATGAATATCCAAATCACTCAGTAGATCCTGATTACCTTGAACAACCCGAACAACCCGAATATTTTCAGCAACCTATTCCTGATAGTGAATTTGAAAATTTTCAGAAAACAGCCTCGAACCAAAACCTAGGGAAATGATCTTTGAAAATAATTCCATTTTAGCTGCACCCCTATCTTACATCAACATTGAAAATCCACCTTTGAAATTGCTCATAGATTCCGGCTCTTCTAAAACTATGATTCGCCCAGATATCATTGAAAAATATTACCCTGAATGTATCTACCAATCTTCCAATGTTTTAAAAACATGCATGGGCCAAAAGAAAACAAAATTCTGTGCAACCATTCCCGCTTTTAATGAATTTTACAGTAATGATAACATTGATATTTTATTATATGACTTTCACGATTTTTATGATGGACTAATAGGCTTAGATGTAATAACCCAATTTGGATTACTTTTTGATTACAAAAACGCAACAGTTTTTAATGAAAATATTTCAATTCCTTTATATGTTCGAAACCCATTAGAAATTTCCAAGAGAATTACTGTCAATGCCTCTGAAATTTTCAGAACACAAATTCCAGTTTCAGTAGAGAATGGCGAAATTTTAATTCCTAAAATCGAGAGTGATCATACGATCATACCCGAATCAATATCTTACGCAGAAAACGGATTAGCCTATGTAGAAATCCATAACTACACTAATGAGCCATCCACTGAATATTTCGATTATCCTATCCGAGTGACATCCTTAGATAACTACGATCCTGTTAAACCTATTATCCAACCATCTGAAAATAAAACCTTGAAGACAGACATAAAACAACTCATACGAACTGAACATATGAACAATGAAGAAAAAAAAGAAATTTTCCAGTTAATTTCAAATTTTAAACATATTTTTTATTCAGAAGAACAACCTTTATCCTTTACAAATGAGGTAAAACATGAAATTAAAACTAAAACAGAAGACCCGATCTATACTAAACAATACCGACTACCTTATACCCAACGACAAGAAGTACAAAATCAGATACAAGATCTTTTAGATAATGAAATAATTAGGCCATCTCAAAGTCCTTGGTCGAGCCCTGTTCTCATTGTTGAGAAAAAGGCAGACGCATCTGGAAAACGTAAATATCGCATGTGTGTTGACTACAGAAATTTAAATAACCTTACTATAGACGATCGATACCCAATTCCGAATATTTCAGATATATTAGATAAGCTCGGGAGATGTAATTATTTCTCGACTATTGACCTTACATATGGATTTCACCAGATAGAAATGGAACCTGGCAGTATAGCAAAAACTGCTTTCTCAACTGAAAACGGCCATTTTGAGTATCTCAGGATGCCATTTGGGCTTAAGAATGCTCCTGCCACGTTCCAGCGTGTAATGGATAACGTTTTGAAAGATCTTCAAAATCGAGTTTGCTTAGTCTATATGGATGACATAATTGTTTTTTCAAGTTCTTTAAACGAACACATTCAAAATTTAACACTAGTTTTCAAAGCTCTCGAAAAGGCAAATTTAAAAATACAACTGGACAAATCGGAATTTTTAAGAAAAGAAACAAAATTTCTCGGACATGTTATAACACCTAACGGACTTAGACCAAATCCTGACAAAATACGAGCTATACAGAAGTTCCCTATACCCAAGACGGCTCGAGAAATCAAATCATTTTTAGGCCTTGTCGGTTACTATAGACGTTTTATAGATAACTTTGCAAAAATTACAAAACCTCTAACTTCATGTTTGAAAAAAGGCAAAAAGATTATTCACGATCAAGAATTTTTAGAAGCAATTGAAAAATGTAAAACCCTAATCACTAATAGTCCTATTTTAGCTTTCCCAAATTTTGAAATTCCATTCGAAGTCACTACAGACGCCTCCAATTTCGCACTAGGCGCCGTCTTGTCTCAAAACGGTAGACCTATTTCTTACGCTTCTCGAACTCTAAACACTTCAGAGATACAATACTCTACCATTGAAAAAGAACTACTTGCCATAGTATGGGCCACACAAACATTTAGACCATACCTATTTGGTCGGAAGTTTAAAATATTTACGGACCATCGCCCACTTCAATGGCTCTTTAATCTGAAAGACCCTTCTTCTAAATTAATGAGATGGCGTATTAAATTAGAAGAATATGATTACACAGTACAATATAAAAAGGGAACGGAAAATAGAGTTGCAGATGCACTATCCCGAATAAAAATAGACGAACTTAACGCCAACGAAATGGACGACCTAGACTCTATTCTTAATAACCCTCCTGACGAAAATATAAATCAACTTATTGATTCCCTTAATGAAGAACTAGCCAGTACCTTACATATACCTGAAGGTACTGAAATTCCCGAAGAACAAAGAGGACTTTTAGATCGTTTAGATAACCTATCCGACACCCAGACTCAACATACCGCTCAAGAAAATCCTATCTGTTCTCCACCAATTACAGAAAAAAGTATTAATGGGTACAAAAGACAATTATTTATACACGAAACACAAAATATGCCTAGTCGTTTTGGAATTCATACATCAAAACCATTTCCAGATAAACTAAGGACCACTCTAGTTTGTCATACTTCTATATCTGACGATGAACTTACTAATATACTAAAAAGGTATTTAAACATAAATGAAACAACCTGTCTTTATTTTCATTCAGACAAAATTAAAGAAAAAGTATTGAGAGTATTGGCTAATAATTTTGTCCCTGAAACTAAGATAATTATTTCTAACATATTGCTGAAAGCTCTAATTTCAAAAGATGAACAAATGGATCAAATTAAATTCTTTCATGAAACAAAAACCACACACAGAGGAATTAATGAAACTATCAAACGACTTTCTAAAAAATTTTATTGGCCGAATTTATCAACTCATGTTCATGATTATATAACTAAATGTGAACCATGTAATTTAGCCAAATACGATAGAAATCCACAAAAAGTCAAAATTCAAAATACGCCAACTCCATCTAAACCACTCGAGACTGTTCACATAGATCTTTTCTTTATCGATAAAAATATTTTTCTAACCTTATTTGACCCATTTTCAAAATTCGGACAAGCGATCAAAATTGAATCTAAAAATGCTCTTGATACCATTCAAGGACTAACTACTTTTACGTCTTTCTTTGGAACCCCCAGGTATATAATTCATGATCCTGGCAAGGAATTTGTTAATACCCTTTTTAAACAATTCTGTCAATTACATAATATCAAAATTCATGTGACCTCAACACAAAATTCCCAAAGTAATAGCCCTGTAGAAAGGTTCCACTCGACATTGCTAGAATCTATCCGTATATTAAAAACGGAAGATCCCCATAAGCCTCTAGACTACTTGATGAGGTTAGCAATAACTTCTTATAATAATTCTATCCATTCTGCTACTCAGCAAACCTCTTTTTCGATACTGTTCCCATCGATCTATAACGATACTTCACCTATTCTTAATGAAGTTGAAACTACCCAAGACTTTGTAGAAAATACTCGGAAATTATCAGAAAAACTTAATGAACAAATTAAAACTAAACTGAATCAGAGTAAGCAGACGCGCAATGAAAAGTTAAATCAAAATCGTAATGAACCTGAAGTCCTACAACCTAATGACGAAATTTATTTAAAAACAAAAACCCCCTGGTCTCGTAAAATTCAAAATCCTTTTGAAAAAGTTAAAGTCCTACAAGATTTAGACATAACTGTAAAGACTAAAAAAGGAAAATACCATAAAAGCAAAGTTAAAAAGAAAAGACAGACTAATAGTTCTCCTTTGTTACAGAATAATGAAGACCCTGCTTCCATTTCTGACAATGATAACGGTGATGACAATATTGACGAAGAACATGACTATGACAATAAAAATAGAGAGACTGACTAACCCTATCCTCCCTGTAAATTTGGGCTCCCTTAAAACTATATCCTTTTACCATTCTTTTGTACACATCCTTAACTTAACGGAAATAGGAGAACATGTAAATAGACTTCTCGTATCTTCTGAAAATACAACTAAAGAAAAACAATTCTGGCATATTCAGTTACATTATCTCACAGAGCGTATTAAACAAAAATTCGAAATCATTTCTTCTGCCACTGTAAAACGCGAGAAACGCGGTATTTTTAATTTTATCGGGAATATCTATTCAAAGTTATTTGGTTTAATGAGTGCCGATGATAAGGAGCTTTTGGAACAAAAACTAGAAATTGTATTTCGTAATCAGAAAAATATAAATGATCAGCTAAACACGAAGCTTTCCGTTCTGGAATCATTTACAAGTGAAATACAAAGTGCTATGAAAAAGATTAACAACTTTTGGAAAACCGCAAACGATTTTTTTGAAACTCAAACTTTAATTAACGATTGTTTAATCACTTTAGAGATTTTAGACCAAATTGAAGATGGCTTGTTATTTAGTCATATGAGTATCATACATTCCGATGTAATTTCAACTACAACTATTACCGAAATTTTTAAAATTCTATACACTTTATATGAACCCGCGGAATTACCTTCTTTAGATTAAAATTCAATATTTTCTTTATTTCATATGAAACATTACGTATCAAGTTCAGTAATATATATGGAAATTTTAATTCCGATCTACCATGTCAATGAATATAACCTATTCCAAATATTTATGTCTTCCTCAAATATATCCATTATTCCCCCCGAAAGTTACTTGGCACTTGGTACTTCTGCTAGCGTTTATTCCTGGCTAGAAGAAAAACCCCCAAAAGTCGGCAAATACTACCAACTTAAAGAAATGATATATGAAAAACCACCATCATGCATTCCAAAAATGATGATTGATCATGACGAACCAAATTGTACATTTTACTATTTGAAAAACCCTAAGGACAGCATTACCATGTTACCTTCCGGACAGTTGCTTGTCCTACCAAGCAAAACGGTGCATATAGAAGAACAATGTTCTAGCGTCATCCACCATTTTCTCTCAGAAGATTCTTTAATATCTAACCAAGAAGGATGCACTTTACGAATTAATGAAGAAGACTATTTCCTTCCTACCACGAACTTACAAGCCTCTACATTTCTTTTGCCAGAAATAAGAAAACCCCGAATATCAAATTTTACATTGGACAATACCATAAATGAATTGGAGTTCCTTAAGAACAAAGTAAAAGAAACGAAAGACATTCAGTTGATTGACCCTGCATCAATTGAACCTACATCAATCTCTTGGACGACCTGGTTAACATGGTCTCTCATTGGATTTACAATCTTATTTCTTCTCTTCACCTTCAGGAAAAGTATAAACTCATGGCTGGTATGCCCAAAAAGGACAATGACGCCAACTACTACACCTCAGACTTTCCAGGAGCCAACTCCCGTAAACTCTGATTTTCCGTCTAAGAGGGGAGGAATTATATGAACTCTATAATAGTATCTTTGTATTATTTTTGCTTATTTTAAATATGTATTATGTAATATATGTTATATATATTTTTATAATCTTATCTAAGAAAAATGCAACGGAAGCACACCATTAGTATAAAACTAAGTGCGTGCTCCACGTTCTTCAGTCTATTTGTACGAAGCATTTATAACATATAATAAAGTTTGTTTGTAGTATCTCGCCTACTTATTTAGTGTCGAAAGGGCCAAACCTAAAATTGTAATATTTAATATTTTACTTGACTGCAAACGAAAATCAACCATAAAAGCCAGTATTTGCTCCGATTTAGAAGACAAGTATTTATGGTTAAGTGTTGACAAAACAACTACTGCTGGTGTATGGAAAATAACACGTTATAACAGATGCATTGGAAGAAAATTTTGCCACAAGATCTCATCTGATCGTAACGTAATTGTGAGGCCGTGAAATGTGAAAGTGAGGATTTTTTTAGTGAGGTAATGTGAATGCAGAAGACAATAGTCTGGATATGCAAAACTACAGCTTCCAATTTATTGTGATGAGATTTCGGCGATGCGAGTCACTAGAAATAACATAACATCAATTCAATGTAAATACCTATGTTTAACATGTATTGCATGTATACACCTAAGTCTGATCCTAATAAACTGCCAATGATACGACAAGTTCCGACGTCTAGATATTAAGTAACGGAGATACAAAAAAGAAAAAACTGCAATGAATAATCTTTTAATTATGCTTTTTTATAACATTGCGACTCATTAGTCATTATACTTTTCTGTTAATCCGGATGAAGTATGGATCCTAAAAGCATTTTGGAGTGTTGTAAAAAAGTACGTAAAAAATTACAATTTTTTACTGATCTATTAACTAATTATTATTATTAAATAATAGTAATGGTAGGTGGATTTTAATACGTTACCTACTAATTATTGCCAGTAAAACTTAATGTTTTAAAATAATTGTTGCTGTTTTATAAAACGTACTTAAAAATTAAGCAAATTATTAGTCTGATGCTTTAAAATGTTAAAAACAACAGTTTCAGTACAAAGGATTTGATACTATTTTTAAGGGTTTTATCAATGTTCCTTCAATAACCGTGACATTGACCTACTTTATAAAATAAAAATATCGCATAAATACTACACACAATAGATGAAACCAGATTAGGTCGTTTTATATACAGATATGAGAGAGAGAAAGCAAGTTATCTGCGTGATTTTTTACTGAAATCGAATTAGAATTTGTTTAATGCAGGGTTCATTTTGTCAAGTTTAATTTCGTAATAATTTAAAGTGGTATTTTGTGGAATGTGTTATTCTGTGCAAGTGTATAATAACCTTATAAAGGTCAGTTTTCATTACCAAGTGTGTGTGGTATTATGAAAAAAATATGTATACAAATTAAGAGAAAGCTAATACGAGAGCTAATATGTCTAAAGCTTCGTTTTTTTTTATCAAAATTAGGCAGTGGCGATATCAGATGGATTACCGCGATAGACACGTACCGCATAAGAAAATGTCTTTAAGATTAGTTCAACATTTAAGAGATTATGGGAGTTATGAACGCCAATACTCTAATGTTGAGTAAAAACAAACTCGGAAAGTAATAATCTCGAACCAAATATTTTAAATGCCATAGAAGAAGACTATAAGTAAGTAAAAATTATTAAGTATGTATTTATTTATTATTGAGTTTTCTGTTAGTTGACTTGTTTCTGTTTTATGGTGTGTTATCTGTAAAAGAATACGTTTTTTATTTTTTGTTTATATAGAATAATAAAGCGAACACCCACTACAAACAAATGTATGTGTCAAAAAGCAGTGCCTCACGAGTAGTTCTTTTCCCATCTTCCACTTCAATAATTAAATATGGCAACAATGCTGGTGATGCTGCAACTAGATATGCTCAGAGCTTGTCTTCCCAGTGGCGTACTATGAAAATTGCAAAAAAGGCAACAAAAAAATCAGTTTTTGTGACAGAATTTAAGAATTTAAGAAAACAAACTTATGATATGTGTTTGTAAAGGTCACGGGTACCCCCCCTCCAAACCGGACCCCCCCTTCAAGGTTACACCCTGTATACATTGACACCCATCGCAGATAATACATCTATAGGGTAGCTTTATTATATTGCTCAACCTGGCCTTTTTCATAAGGCATTCTCACAGAATTGAAATATACAGGGTGAATCTTAAATAAGTACAAATATTTTAACCAACAGTATAGTTTTGTGTGTAGAACTCATAATTAATAGTTTTTTTACAAAAAAATCAGAAATAAAAAAGTGAAATTTTAAATAAATTTCGGAATTTTTCAGTAGAAAACTTGTTGAGGACCGCTGGCCTAGACCGACCCTTCATACTTTTATGAGTCATAGTGCTGCAGACTGAACGTGTGGTTCACAGTGTTGCCAGTATTACACAAATGTCTTTGCTTCAAGGAAGAAAAAATCTCAACTTTTAGCGAATTTTGTCAAGTGTAACATTTTATATTATTTTTTATTATCAAACTGTCATTGACTTTCATGACAGATTATCGGAAGCCCAAGTCAAACTTGTTAACCCCACATAATGCATGAAAATAGCAATAAAATTTGCTAAAAGTTGACATTTTTTCCATTTTAAATAAAAAACGCGTGCATAGTTTTTCGTTATTCTTCATAAAATAACTTAAGGAAATTGTGTTTTGTGTCCCTTTCTAACAGTGTACAATGACATTTAACTTGTGAAATGTGGATTACTGATTAAATAGTTAATTTTTTAACAAACAGGTAAGCTTGTGTGCACGTTTATGTATAATTTTTGAACATTGGACATAGTAATATCACGTAATATCTTCCTAAATATTTTACGGTAGTATTGAACTTGCGGAAATTCATTTTTAATCGTTGAAGTATAGTAAGGTTAGTTCAGATGTTAAAATTTATGTTAATATTGCTGCGTATCATACTACATACCCAATTTTACTATACTTATGCTTAAAACAAGTATTTTTAAAATAGAACTATTACGTTAAAGGAAACGTAATATTTATATTGGAGGAGATATGGCAACCTCGCAACAAATCATATGTTTCATTACGTTGTTGGATGAAAAATCAGCCAGCGGTCCTCAAAATGTGGGTATTTTTTAAAAAAATTAATATCTCCGTAAATATTAGAAATTTTTAAAAATGGCTTTCACTAGACTGATTTAAATGACGAACTACACCAGCAGTTAAAATATTTGTACTTATTTAAGATTCACCCTGTATATATACCGGGTGTTCCCTCTAAGACTTTCAATGCGAATATCTCAGAAACCATCATAGCCAGTGCGACGAAATTTGGTATACAGACACTAGATGGCGCGTAGAATCTGATAATAACATCAATTTTTATACAGGGTGTTCTATTTTCCAAGAAATCGATTTCATTTTGTTTTTTTGTTTGTCAGCCCTGCTAAAACTTATGTTTAAATTGAAATATACTTAATTATGAACACATTCTGATAAATAAACATTCAAAAATTTAAAAATTTAACATAAAAAACGCCTCCAAAAAGTACCCAAATTTCATTGTTTTGTCATGTAAAATGTGTATAACCTTGAGCCAGACTTACACAGAAGAAACAAACATCGATGAACGTCAAAACTATGAATTAACATTGAATTGTCAAATATTAATGGCATACAGTATTTTATTTTACATAAATAACGCTAAATAATGGATTTAATGCAATTTACGTATGTACAATGGTGTTATTGAGACTTGTCGATAAATTTTAGACTTGAGTTGAGGCTTTTGGAGCATTGGGGTCGCCCTGTCGGCGCAGTCTACCGCTACAGCTAGAGTTACAGCGTGAATATTGTGTAAAATATCTGTGGATATTTTTAAATTATTCCATTATAATGTAATGTTCCAGAATGATGGTCAAACAAATCGCCATTAGGTCTATAATTGACAGTTTTGGAAAATATTTTTAAACAAAGGTATTCCTGTAACTGTTGCCAATCCTACCGTATGCATATTCCGTCAATTTATTCGCTAATATTTGTACAGAAGAGTCAGTTGTTTACAAATATTTGCCAAAACTGTCTAGACTGATTTGTTACACAAGACAACAGAGAAACATCAACATAGCAACCGCCTACTGTGGTTATCAGTAACCAGTGACGAAAAGATATTTAGAGTAAGGAAAACTATTTTTATTTTTTTCCGCGCAAACTGTTGGTTCAATGAAAAAATTACAAGATGGAAAAAAGTAGTAAAATTATATGTAGTATTTAAAAAAAAGTATTCTTGAAATCGGTCATTGCAGGAAAAAGTTCTGAAAGAAATAAATCTAAGGATTGCTTATTTCCGCCCTCCAGAAACATGAGCTCAGGAACAGACACCACCATAAAATAGCTTTTGACTAGCTGATAATGTTATTTTGTTATAATATATTTATAGTTTGAAAACATTTGGTATCATTTTAGTGGACCTGCCTTTCCCGTTTTTTTTTTATATGAATATAGTAAGAGCGAAGGCATTGTGGCAGATAAAATCCACCACTTTATAGGGTAGAAACAACATCTGGGGTTGCAAAAACGGGTGGCGACTTTGAAATTTTCTTTTATGCTTTATACCCACCCCGTCCAAATTGAAGCTAACCGGTCAACCTCTACCGTGGATATTATCTGTCGCCTTTGTCTACTAGCCACCCAAAATTTTGGAACTACCCCCAGTTTTGTGGCGACTTTCCCCAATCACCGTCAATTTAATTATTTATAAATATATTAAAAATAGAAAATACACACAATTTACTTACAAAGTGTGATTTATATTGCTTCGGTTTCCTAATTTATTCTTATATAGTGTTTACTTATCACTTTATCAGCGTCTAGCGTCACCAAAGAGAACAGAACAGTTTGGTTAAAGTTTAGAGGTTAGCGTTACATCTGACAACAATACACATGCGCTGCACAAATTTTAGCGGCAAATTCAGTTTATAACAGAACATGTACAATACTGGACATCCATCGGATGTCCACATATGTACCATCAAAATATGTCCCATAAAGGACATCCATCGGATGTCCATTGTATGTTTTATCAAAATATGTCCAGGAATGTCCATAGAATATCCATTTATGGTTCATGGACATCTGTATGTTAAATGAACATTAAATGGATGTCCACTGGATGTCGTGTGCTATTAGGGTAATTCAGTAGTTTAATTCCATTAGCTTAAAATCACTCAAATAAACATTATTCTGATTGAAGATTAAAATAACTACTTACTGGAAACTTAACTAAAAGTTTCTTATCTTATTTTCCACCAGCGATTTCTTACTACCTACGTTTTTCTCTCATCAAAGTAAGCAAAATTTCAATTCCTATACCTACTATTCCTATACATCTTTTCTATTTTTCTCAAGATTACTTTAGCTTCAGTATCTTCATATCGTCTTGTACAAGAGAGATTTTCGTTCCTTTCATACACTTCACCTTAACCATACAAACTATAGGTATCCTGTTTTTAGATTCTTTCAACTCTCAGATATTCATAATCTTCTTAGATTTGTGTACTACGACTAGACTTCAATTAGAATGCAGGAACTGACTGGATTATAGAATTTAATTTTGAGTATTAAACCTGCATAAATATTCTTAATGTATACAAATATTGAATTAACACTGTATATCATTATTGACAACATATAATGTTGTGCATTTTTTTCCACTTTGCTTACAGCACTATTGTTCTAATAACCTTTCTTATTTCACATATTCATAATTCGAAGTACTGTTTGTACAATAATCGTAATCAAAAACAGTGCAATATTTTGCTCACTCATTCACATGATCATTGAAATCAGGTAAAAAGTTGCCAAAATTGTCGTGTATTAAGACAGCCAACAACAAATATGAGAAATCTTGTCAATCAATAGAAATCTAATGAAATTTCTACTCAGAACTTCCAATAGTTCAAAAACTGATTTGAGTGCCATTATTATTGCCTGTACTGCTTTTTACGAAGTTATTTATAGCATTTTAGATCAATATGTACCTGTATATAAAATGTATAAACGTAGATATCCATCTTGGTACACTGCTGAGATCATTAGTAACATTAAAATAAAAGCTTATTATTATAATAAATATAAAAAATCGCAGAATAATTTATTTTTTCAAGAATACAAGAGACTAAGATCTTATATCAAAAATCAATTATCTAATGCATATAAAAATTATTTGAATTCGATACAAAACAATTTTGTAATTAATCCAAAGAGTTTCTGGTCTTTTATTCAGAATAAAAGACGTACTACACGTATACCATCTAACATGTTCCTAGATGAACAGAATTTTGATAATCCTATTCAGATAGTAAATAATTTTGCTACTTATTTTTCTAGTGTATACTCTACTGATCTAGCTAATGACTTTGATGTACCGTATAATAACATTCAAGTTTTTAATGTGGAAAAATTTACTGAGATGGATATTCGAAATTCTATTAAGAGATTGAAAAATAAAATGACTTGCGGCAATGATCTGATCCCTAGTTTTTTAATTAAGGACTGTTCTGGCGTATTTTGTACTCCACTTCTTATTTTATTTAATCTCATGTTGTCAACAGCCACTTTTCCTGCCATGTGGAAAGTGACAAGAGTTTGCCCTGTTTTAAAAAGTGGTAACCCTTCTTACATCAAGAACTATCGACCTATAGCTATTTTGTCAAATTTTGCCAAGGTTTTTGAAATGACATTATATGCATATATCTATAACAATGTTAGCACCTGCATTTCTTCTAATCAACATGGGTTCGTTGCACGGCGTTCTACTGTGACTAATCTAGTTGAATTTACTCAGTTTGTTTCAAACCATATTGATAGAAAAGGCCAAGTAGTTGTAATATATACAGATTTTGAGAAGGCTTTTGACAAGGTAAATCACTCCATATTAATACAGAAATTGAAATCATTTGGTTTTGATGATTCTTTGCTACTACTCACAAAATCTTATCTTGACCGTCGTGAGTTGTATGTGTCATATAATGGATACCGTTCTCATATTTTTTTAGCTCCTTCTGGGGTACCTCAAGGGTATAACTTGGGACCACTTCTGTTTATTCTTTATATAAATGATTTATCGTCATCTTTGCAGTGTAATCACCTTTTTTTTGCAGATGATCTAAAGCTTTATCGTAACATTAACTGTTATGATGATTGTCGTGCATTGCAAGAACTTTTGAATGCAATACAGGTGTGGTGTATAGAAAACATGGTTTCCGTTAACATTGATAAATGTAAAGTTTGCTCTTTCAGTTTAAAGAAAAATATAATTTTATTTGATTACAGTCTTGATTCAAAGCCATTGACACGCAGCAGTAATATTAAAGACTTAGGGGTAATATTTGATGCTAAACTCTCATTTTCTGAACATATTAATACAATCTCAAGCACCGCCTTTAAAACTTTGGGCTTTATTGTCCGTAATTCCACATCGTTCAACAATATTAGTGCTTTGAGATGTTTATACTATTCTTTAGTCCGTTCTAGATTAGAATATGCTAGCCTTGTTTGGTACCCATGCTATCAAGTTAATATTCATCATCTTGTTCAACGTCGCTTTTTAAAATTCATGGCATATCGCGTTGATAATATTTATCCTGCTAGAGGATTTGATCATGGCCTCCTGTTGCAGAGATTCGATTTTAAATCGTTGCAGTTGAGGAGAGTTCTCACAAGTCTATCTTTCTTGTTTAAATTATTTCATAACCTCATTGATTCACCAGAAATTTTAAAAATGTTCTACTTACGTGTACCTAGGCCTGAATCTCGTGATCATCTTGTTCAACGTCGCTTTTTAAAATTCATGGCATATCGCGTTGATAATATTTATCCTGCTAGAGGATTTGATCATGGCCTCCTGTTGCAGAGATTCGATTTTAAATCGTTGCAGTTGAGAAGAGTTCTCACAAGTCTATCTTTCTTGTTTAAATTATTTCATAACCTCATTGATTCACCAGAAATTTTAAAAATGTTCTACTTACGTGTACCTAGGCCTGAATCTCGTGATGATTACATGTTTTACTGTCGCAATGCTAGAACAAATGTCCTTACGAAATCCCCTGTGTACACCATGTCAATTAATTTTGATCAAATTTCTCATTTATGTGACCTAAATTTTGATACACTCAAACAATTATTATCAGTTAGTTCTCAATTTTTTGGAAGCGTTTAACTGGCCTCATCTATATTGATATAGCTTTCAGACTGATTTAGTTTAGTAAATGTTAAATATTATTAGTAATTAAAATTAAGTACACTGTTACTTCATTACTTTGTTATAACATGTTTTGTCCTGTAATTGGAATGTCTATTCTGTTGGGCAATAAATGCATTATTATTATTATTATTATTATTATTATTATTATTATTATTATTATTATTATTATTATTATTATTATTATTATTATTATTATTATTATTATTATTATTTTCGTTTTCTCAAGGTGCTCCTTGGTGCAAACCTCCATTCCGGTACCAGGGTATGTACAAGGATATGGTAAGTATATTTTGGCAGATTGTTAATTTAATCTTTGTTAGGTATTTGTGTCATTGAGTACTTTCCTCACTATTGCACATGTTTCGAGGACAACAATTTTTTGAATTTCTAGATAGAGGTCTTTATTTATATCAAGCTCTTCTAAATTTTTCTTCAAAGACTTTGGTATTTCTCCAGTTGCACCTATTATGAGGGGTATTGTGCTAACTTTGTCTTGTCCCCACATATCTTTTATTTCTCGAGACAGCATTAAATATTTGTTTATTATTATTATTATTATTATTATTATTATTATTATCATTATCATTATCATTATCATTATCATTATCATTATCATTATCATTATCATTATCATTATCATTATCATTATCATTATCATTATCATTAATATTATTATTATTATTATTATTATTATTATTATTATTATTATTATCATTATTATTATTATTATTATTATTATTATTATTATTTTTTTTTTTTTGTGTGTGCTAAGCGGCATCGATTACTAAGATCATTAGCCGCATAAAAGTGATATATATTATATTTTCTTATATAAATAACTGATTTTTAAAAATCTCATTAATTTAATTATTGTTTCATAGTTATTTGACAGAATATTTTGTAGATTGCTACCTAAGCTAGCAGCAATTCGATGTGGTCGATATAATGGACATTCTATTAGGAAGTGTTTTACTGTAATTGTGACTCTACATCTAGGGCATTCAGGTGCTCTTTGGCCTCTTAGTAGGTGAAATGATGTTATATGAGTATGCCCTATTCTTAGTCGCGTAAGTAGTACTTGCTCCTTTCTGGATATGTTTTTAGTAGGAGTACTTATAAGGGTATTAATGTTAGGACAAATTACTTTATATGCTGTCTGTACCTGGTTCCACTTTTCCTGCCATTTTATAATAATAGTACGTTTGATGTCTGCAATAATGTCTTTATGTCTCACGGGTATTCCATCATTTATTTCAGGGCTGTTAGCAGATAAACGTGCAGCTCTGTCCGCTCTATCGTTTTCTGTAATGCCTACATGACTTGGTGTAAATACAAAAATAATATTTTTACTTAACTTTTTCAGTGAAAGTATAGTTTCAAGTATATTTTGAACAAGTGAATCTGAATTGAAGACATTACTAATTGCTAGAATTGAACTAAGAGAGTCCGTACAGA
Source organism: Monochamus alternatus (assembly GCA_037114965.1). Taxonomy (NCBI): domain Eukaryota; kingdom Metazoa; phylum Arthropoda; class Insecta; order Coleoptera; family Cerambycidae; genus Monochamus; species Monochamus alternatus. The sequence goes on along the minus strand of CM073427.1, from coordinate 57,779,083 downwards.
CAAGAAAATTATTTTTAGTTGAGAATTCACAGAAAAGAAGAGCTTGCCATATGGCATATAGTTCAGCTGTGTATACACTGGATAACTTTGGTAAAGACCATGAGTAAATATCTTCTTCAATTACAAAGGCACTACCCACTCCATTTTCTGTCTTTGAACCGTCCGTATATATTTTTTCGGAATTTGGATAATTACTAAGAATATTATAAAAATTAGTTTTTAAAAAGTTTGGGTTTGTATTTTTTTTGTCAAAAAAGGTGCACTCCAGATGTGTTACTGGGACTGAGAATAGCCAAGAAGGATCAGTAGTAAGTCTTTTAGGATATATTTCAGGGTAAGTTGTATCTGTTTCTATTCTAGCTTTAAATGGTTTTGTAATAGTAGGTCTAATGTTATAGATGTCGACTTCAGATTCGTATATTACACTGTAATTTGGATGACGTGGCTGTGCTTTTATGGAAGTTGCGTAATTGCACATCAGTTGTTCTCTTCTTAAAGAGAGTGGAGAAATACCTGCTTCTACTTCTAATGAATGTATTGGACTTGTTCTGAAAGCTCCGACAGCTAGTCTCAGACCGATATTTTGAATAGAATCTAACAATTTGAGATGTGTAGGACGTGAGGAAGAGTAAACTGTACAACCATAATCCATTTTTGATCTAATAAGAGATTTATACAGGTTGACTAATACTTCTTTATCTGCTCCCCATTTTGTGCTCGATAAACATCGTAAAATATTTAGAGCAGATTTGCATTTAGTTGCTAAGTCTTCTATGTGCAAATTCCAGGTTAGCTTTCTATCAAACAGTAACCCTAAAAATCTTAAGGAATCTGTATGGCTTATTCGAGAATTGTTTAATGTTAAATGAGGCTCACAGTGTTCTGATCTTAGTCTGCAAAAGTGAATACTTTTAGTTTTTGCTTCCGAAAAACGAAAACCTCTTTGGTGAGCTTCTTCTGTGAGAGTGTCTATGGTTTCCTGTAGTGTGGTTTGTATATCATCCATTGATGGTGCAGAAAAACATATGAATAAATCATCTACATATAAACATTTTGAAACGGAAGGATTGATGTTTGATACTAAACTGTTAATAGCAATAGCAAAAAGGGTCACACTTAGAGTTGAACCTTGAGGTATACCGTTCTTCATCAAGTAAGTATTAGATAAACAGTTACTCACACGGACATTAAATGTTCTGTCTTGAAGGAAGCTGCGTATAAATATAGGTAATCTTCCTTTTATGCCCCACTCATGCATGTTTTGTAAGATGCCATATCGCCATGTGCAGTCATATGCTTTTTCGAGGTCAAATGATACACCTACAGTATGAGATCTACTTGCAAAACTATCTTGAATATAGTTTTCTAAATAAATTAAATGATCTTGCGTAGATCTATATTTTCTAAAACCCATTTGACAATTTGCTAATAAATTTCTGTTTTCTAGTAACCAAATTAATCTAAGATTAATCATTTTTTCCATGACCTTACTTAAACAGCATGTAAGAGATATAGGACGATAGCTACTAGCCTGCCTAGGGTCCTTTCCTGGTTTCAGAATGGGTGTGATTACTGCTTGTCTCCATTTTTTGGGATACTCTCCTTTTATCCATATTTGGTTATATAGACTTAGTACCATTTCTTTTTCTTCTTGTGACATATGGATTGTAAAATCATAAGGAATAGTATCCGGACCTGGTGATGGTTTTTTAACCGCAGCTAAAGCATTTTCCAGTTCCTCAATAGAGAAAGTGATGTTGAATGGTGACAGTATTTCTTCTGAGAAGTCTAATTCACTTTCTGAATTTTGCTTAATCTGTAGAAATGCTGGGTCATAATTATCGTCACTACTTATGTGTTGGAAGTATCTACCAAAAACATCAGCTATCTCATACGGATCAGTAATTATTTGGTTATTTTCAGTAAGTACTTGAGGGGGTTCTGAAAAATTCTTTCCCGATATTTTCTTAATTTTTTTCCATACTTCAGAGGAAGGGGTGTCCTTAGTAATGGTTGTTATGTACTGCTGCCAAGAACTTCGTTTACTAGAAACAATCGCTCTACGCGCTTTGGCTCTGGCTTGTTTAAAAATAATCATATTTTCATTGGTGGGGTGTCGTTTGAATTTATTTAAAGCTTGCTTTTTGTTTTGTATTGCAACTTTTATTTCTTCATTCCACCAAGGAACACACTTTTTTGGACTATAGCCGTCTTGCTTTGGAACATAATGGTTAGCAACATGTAGGATCGTTTCCGTAAATTTTTCTAATGATGAATTAACGTCATCTTCAAGTGGAGGAAGCTTTAAATTCTCTGCATATAAAGTCCAATTAGCACGCGATAGTTTCCATTTCTTTGAGTTTACGTTGTTGTTTAGAAGACTTGTCGGTGTTTCAATAATAATAGGGCAGTGGTCTGTAAAAAAAACATCATTCAGAGCGTTCCAATTCAGCCGTGTTGCTAGTTGGGGAGAACATAATGACAAATCAATTGCTGAGAAATTATTTGATCTCGAATTTAAAAATGTATTTTCTCCAGTATTAAGAAGGACGGACCCATTTTCGTCTATAAATTGTTCAACGGTTCTTCCACGTGCATTAATTGTCTCAGATCCCCAGAGCGGATTGTGAGCATTGAAGTCTCCTACTAGAAGATAGGGTCTCGGTAATTGAGATACAATATTGTTCAGATCGTTAATATTCCAGTTGGAATCAGGAAGATAAATATTACAAATCGTAACTCTGTAAGGGTATTCGATCTGAACGGCTGCGACTTGCAGCTCAGACTGAATTTGTATTTCTCTTATAGGAATGTTGTTTCTGATAAAAATACCAATGCCACCTCTTGCTCTGGATCGTGGGACAACGTCTTTTCTGATGGAATTATAAGTTCGTAATTTGAAATTCTCATCTGGTTTAAAATGAGTTTCTTGTAAACAAATCACTAGAGGACGGTGTTTCAGCAGTAATTGCTTTAACTCGGGATAATGTGTTTTGCAACCATTACAGTTCCATTGTAAGATGAATGCAGTCATTTTTGATGTTAAAATAAATAAATAAATAAATAAATAAATAAATAAATAAAATAGTACACAAAACGGTAAATAACAAGACATGAATTGCAAAACAAACAAAGTATATTATCACAGATTATATCACATTCTGACTGAGTAACACTCAATCAGAGTTCTGTTTCCGAGGCTTGCCTTTTGGCCAGCCTCGCTTCTTAGGTTTACTTCTTATTTCGTTCACCTGAGAACTTAAAGAAGTTTCATCCCTGAAGAAAGGGATACATGATCAGGAGTCGTCTCTCTTTTACGTTTTCCTGGAAGAGTACCAGAAATTTGAGGCAGTGGATCATGTTTTATTAGCGGTGAAAGAGCTTCTATTAGCTTAGGAATTAACTGGTTGATTAAAGAATTGAAATCGTTATTAGGAATAGAATTTACAGCCCTAGCATAAGTGATATTCGGAGTCGGAGTATCAATAACGACTCTTTTCTTTGCTTCGTGGTAAGAAATGTTTTCTTTAGCTTTTATCTCTTGGATAGCGGATTCTTGTTTATACACCGGACAATTTCGGGATCTAGCAGAATGAGGGCCTTTACAATTTACGCAAATCAACGGCTCTTCACATGGATTGCCTACATGAAGAGGTTTACCACATATACATAATTGTTGCTCTTCGCATCGAAATGAAGTATGACCAAATTTTTGGCATTTAAAACAACGCATAGGAGGTGGAACATATAATCTAACTTGTAGTGAATAAAATGCTACTTTGATTCTTTTTGGAAGGACTGGATTGTTAAACGTGATTATATGATTCGGGGAATCAATTAGATGACCATCGCGTTTGACCTTTATGCGTCTGACTGCTGTAACTCCTTGATCGCTTAGACCCTCAAGAATTTCTTCTAGAGAACAATTTAGAAGATCTGGGCAGTATATGACTCCTCGTGACGTGTTTAAGTTATTGTGTGGAATGACTTCCACCGGAAAATCACCTATTTTTTTTGTTTTTAAGAGACATCTAGACTGTGCAGCAGAAACAGTTTCAACCAGTAGACCATCTTTAATTTTACTAATGTTTTTGCAAGTGCCAATTAAACTGTATAAATTTTTTTCAATTATGAAGGGATTCACTCTCATGAAATCGCCTTCAATTCTTTTCACAACCAAGAACCGGGGAGGGGTACCCGTCACTTGGCTTGTGTTAGCTGTGGGGGTTATTTGAGGTGGATCCCCATCCACATCCCTGATTTGAGAGGAGGACGCCTCTGTATTGGTTTTAGTGGTAGCAGACATTTTGGTCCCACGAGTAACTCTGAAATATTCTCGACCATGGTAGAGCAGGTTTGCCATGGAAGGGCTATATTACTAACCGAAGGACGCCAGGTATTCGGAGGCAGCCGTTCGAGACTCCCGTAACGCGGAGCCATGCGTCCCTCAGCACGGCAAACACCTTAGATTGCGGATTTATTTTCCTGGTTTACTCCAGTAGATCCGCCGTGTTCTGTTTAAACAGGGTCACCTCGGGAAGGGTGTGGCTCTTCACCACGCACGGACGATCTTGGGATCATCATCATCATCATCATCGTCATCGTCATCGTCATCGTCATCGTCATCGTCATCGTCATCGTCATCGTCATCGTCATCGTCATCGTCATCGTCATCGTCATCGTCATCGTCATCGTCATCGTCATCGTCATCGTCATCGTCATCGTCATCGTCATCGTCATCGTCATCGTCATCGTCATCGTCATCGTCATCGTCATCGTCATCGTCATCGTCATCGTCATCGTCATCGTCATCGTCATCGTCATCGTCATCGTCATCGTCATCGTCATCGTCATCGTCATCGTCATCGTCATCGTCATCGTCATCGTCATCGTCATCGTCATCGTCATCGTCATCGTCATCGTCATCGTCATCGTCATCGTCATCTTCATCATCATCATCATCATCATCATCATCATCATCATCATCATCATCATCATCATCATCATCATCATCATCATCATCAATCATTATTATTATCATTATTATTATCATTATTATTATCATTATCATTATTATTATCATTATTATTATTATTATTATTATTATTATTATTATTAATTATTATTATTATAAGACGTTCCATTTTAGTATCAAATTTTCACGTAAACATTTTTGCACAAATGTCCATGGATACATTTGCTCAATTATTATTATTCGAATAAACTTTGATTTAACTTTGGTTATTTATTTATGACTAAATGACAAGTGTTTATGTAGTTCCAACGATAAACATTGGTACGCTCGTCGATTCTCTGAACCCATTCGTTAATATTATCAACAATTAGATTAAATTCATTTACGTCACTGTCCTTAACTGGCATGCTTAATTTGGGCCTATATTCATGCTTGAATATGTTAAAAATATCTGTAAATTCTGAGTTAGCGAGTGGTGGTAACTCTAAAGTTTACGACTGCTAATTTTTTTTTCAACTTATGAGTCCTTACACTCCCATAAGTACTGCTATTACTGCTTGAACTACTATGACAACGCCTCTGCTTTCACTTGCCCATCTTGTTCTATTGTTTTGTTTGTCACAAACACAACACAAAACACACGATAAGAATCCCACTTCTGATATAAACACACCTGACTAACTCAAATACACTTTTATTCAATACATATTCAAATATTAATATATACACTCACAAACTTATATTTCTCTTGTCAAAGCTGAACTGAAACTACTCTACATTCTACACATCTATCCCGTTCTCTACATTGTTTATTTATTCCAGTTAAGAATCACGGGGAGCGAGGACGATTTCAGCCATAACATTCGGCGCCGCTTATGAATGGGCTATATTTGTTCTGACCAGTGTATATTCACACGAATCCGAGAGATAGGAATTCGTGCCGCCGTCGCAGCTTTGTGGAAGGAGTCCTAAAGTGCGCAGGTCGAATAGTGCGGCAGTCAGTGTTGCCACCCCTAATACAATTGTACTAAATCTATTACAATTTGATAATTTTTATTACTCTTTACTAAGGCCATAATATCTATTACAATTTTACAGTTTGAATGTCATCGTAATTATTGAAATCAAATTCTACCGCCACAATGCCGACAGTTACGGATTTGTATTCTGTTGTTCTCCGCTGACAAATAAATTATCTATGATCTGTCTGTTCTATGGTCCTGGTCGACAAGACACTGTATGGTGTGTGGTCGACACTATTTTATTTATGTGTTATATGTTCTTCATTTCGGTGTTTTGAGTGCAGTGGTACGATTATTCTAATTTGGATTGTTATCTGTCAAAACCTTATATTTTGTGGTCAAAACAAAAATTACTATTATATATTAGTACTGTTACTGTAGCAGTCGACACAAACACAAATTTTTTTGAAAAAGTTTGATAAATTTCCAAAACAATATCTGTGATTACATATTTTATTTTGCACTTTTCATATTTTTTCAGTAAAATATTTTTTTAACGAAAATTAATGTGCCTTCTTTAAACTAATCTACAAATACATGATAACCATTTTCAAATTTGACTGTAAAAACGGGACGGTAGTTCACATAATAATTTTATTTTTTTTTATTGTGTTTTATTCTCTGTTACTAGATCTATTACCGAAAAATTTTTCAGGGTGACAACACTGGCGGCAATGACACGTAGACAGCGGTCTAGCGAGTTAGTTACACATTGAGAGATATTCTTTTACTTTGATGTACTAGTTCTAGTCTAGTTTATGTATTCAAGACAGTGTATAACAAAAAATAAATAAGTCTGCAAGTATTACAGTTCATTAAACCAAACATAAAGTGGTCCAAACGAGCCGACATAATTAATCAGCGAGAAAGAGAACGGCGTGTAACAAATGTCAAGCAGCAAGCAGCCATCTTACGCAGACGGTACCAGAGGACAACATAGCGACCTGTGGTTAGTAAAGAGGTAAGCCGTTCCTTGTCTTAGTTTCCTCATTAATTAGGTTATCGAGAGTCAAATAATAGGCATTTTGCACTAAAATGACCGGGTAAAATGACCGAACAACTAGTGAGAAAAAGAGGATCATTAAAAGCTTCACTTACAAGTTTTTCAAAATTTGTAGAGTCTAAAGAAGCAGAGCATAGTTTAGATGATACAGACGTAATTAAGTTACGAGATAGGCTTTCACATATCGAAATTGTTTATAATCAATTCAGTGAGATTCAAAATGAAATTGAAGCCAAAATCGAAGAGGCAAATCTGGATGAACAGTATACAGAGCATTCAAAGTTTGATAAGGCTTATTTTAAAATAACGTCCACGGCAAAAAGCATTTTAATTTTCTAATCTTGCTAGACCATACTTATGATTTCCTCGAGAGAAACTATTGATTTCATATGATTATGTACCAATAATGCAGGGTTGTTGTACCTATTGCACAATGTTTGCCATGCCACTGTGTACCCGGCAGCGGTAAACTCGATTGATTTAATTGCTTGTGCCGCGCCACCCGCCAATGAAGCTCTTAAGTAGTGATAACGTTGGATTGGAGTTAACATTTCATTCTCAAGTGACTCATAACGCCAATTTTCATAGGAACCTTCAAATGTATGAAGTGAAATTACTGGCAGTTTTATCTGTTTCAAATTTTGTATATTAACGTTGATGATTTTTTTAAGCATCTTAGGTCTATATAACAACTAGAACAAGATATTAAAAATTGGGATACGCTACTAATTTACATTATATGTTCAAAATTAGATCCAAGAACTCAAGGGGAGTGGTAAACATATTCGGTTGAACTAGATGTCCCAACTATAAATGATTTAAAAATATTTTTAAGGCGTCATGCAGATCTCCTAGAAAAAAATGAAAACAGAACCAACCTAAAATCGGGAAATGATGATAAATATTGGAAAAAGCAGTACAAACACGGTTCTAAATCCCTTGTGGCGGGTACTATAATATCATGCTACTATTGTAAAAAGGATCATTTGATTTACGCATGTGATGACTTCAAAACTTTACCTGTCGATAAGCGAATCGAATTCGCTAAAGAATCAAAATTATGCTTAAATTGTCTACGCGATAACCATGCTACAAGAAAATGCAAAATAGGTCCTTGTTTAAAGTGCAAATCATGGCCCAATACAAGGCTGCATCGCGACAAAACAAGAACCAGCGCGAAATTCTGAGCGAACTGCCGCGCTAAGTAGTAGCAGAGTAGGACAGCTAGGCTCGCGGAACGTACTGTTGCCCATAGCATGCGTCGGTGTTTTGGACAAGACAAGAAAGTCACACGTAGTTCGCCCGATACTCGACTCAGGTTCACAGTCATGCTTTATTACTAGTAAATTATGTGACAAACTAGATTTAGAAAAAATTAAGACGAGCTTAAATGTTTCAGGAATATCAAACTGTACATCAAGAATTACAAATAAATGCAAGGTACAAATAAATAAATTTAGTGCTTCGATCACTTGTTTTATTTTACCAGAGATTAGCGCCAGGTTTTAAACTAGATATAAATTCGTTAGATATACCTTCGAGATTAAAATTAGCAGATCCAGACTTCAAGAGTTAAGGGCACATTGATTTGTTAATTGGGGCAGAACTTTTCTGGACCTTACTAAAGTCTAATACAAAAGCGCTTGGCAAGTACCTCCCAATACTCCAAGAAACAGAATTAGGATGGGTAGTGTCAGGACAAGTAGGGGGGATTTGCGCATAGAAATCTAATATCTCTTGTAATCTAAGTACGAACCAAGAATTGCTCAACGCGGAAGGCGGAATGCTAGAAAATATTTGCCGAAACAACGCGTAGAGAAGAAGATGGACGATTTATAGTCACAATACCGCTAAAACATCATGCGGAAAGTTTAGGCGAGTCCCGCGTACACGCGCAGAAAAGAACCCGAAATTACAAGAATTATACGTGAACTTCATGCGAGAGTATGAAGCTTTAAATCATATATCACCTAGCGAGCAAAAGAATAACGTGTTATGCGCGGAGTATTACATGCCACACCATGGTGTGCTGCGTGAGAATAGTTTTACCACAAAACTTCGCGTGGTATTCAATGCTAGTTTTCCTAGTTCAAACGGGCTTTCACTGAACGACATACAGCTAGTAGGGCCTGTATTTCAAAAGGATTTGATATCAATAATTCTGAGACTTAGGCAACATAAATATGTCATATCTGCGGATTGCTCGAAAATGAATAGACAAATTCTTGTAGAACCTAGTCAAAGGAATTTACAGAAAATTTTCTGGAGGTCATACTCAAACGAGGAGCTCAAAACGTATACGTTAAATACCGTTACGTACGGTCAGGCCAGTTCAAGCTATTTAGCCATTCGCTGTTTATTTGAGCTAGCCACCGAATGCGCAGAAAACAAACCTATCATTGCAAATATAATTCGTCGTGATTTCTACGTTGACGACATGGTCACCGGAGCTGAAACCATAGAGCATGCCCAATACATTTGTCATGAAGTGTGCGAAGGACTCAAAGGTAGTTGTTTTGAACTATGAAAGTGGTGCTGCAACAATTTCGAAGCACTAAAAGGCGTCGAGAAAACGGGGATAGCTTAGCAGACAAAGTAATTAAATCCATGTCCATTAAAGTCGACAAATGTGTATTTTGGTCTGATTCTTCCATAACCTTAACGTGGATTAGAACATGTCCAAGCCAGTTAAAAATCTTTGTCGCGAACCGCGTTGCGGAAATTCAAGCATTAACAAATACTTACCTTTGGCGATATGTTCCTAGTTACGATAATCTTGCAGATCAAGTATCCCGATGATTGTTTCCCAGTGAAATTTTAAGTAGTACCTCCTGGTGGCATGGTCCGTATTGGTTAAAGTTTCCTCCATCGGAGTGTAATGTTTTTCCTTTTGTGAGATTTTCTAATTACTCTCGTTTGATACGTGTAACTGCTTATATTATCAGGTTTAAATCAAATTATTTATTACCCAAATCACTTCGAGAAACGTGTTCACTAACTAGAGAAGAGTTAGCTAATGCGAAAAAATGCTTAATAATCGCGAGTCAAGCTCAGTCATTCTTTAAAGAAATTGAGAAAATGCGGAAAGGTCAACATTTAAACGTAAAAGACAAAATATTTTCTCTTACTCCTTATTTAGATCAAGATAACATTCTGTGCGTAGGTGGTCGACTAAAGCTTTCAGAGTTTTCCACCAACACGAAACATCCTATTTTACTGCATGCTAACCACCAATTTACTGCATTGCTTTTTGAATATGAGCACGTTCGATTGCTTCATGTTGCCCCACAAGGTTTATTATCTTCTATACAAAACGATTATTGGCTACTGCGAGGCCGAAATTTAGCCCATTCAACGGTAAAGAAATGCATGCGATGTTTTCGCTATCGTGCAAAATCTATTCAACCTATTATGGGAGATTTACCACGAGATCGTGTTGTACCCTCTCCCCCCTTTCACGTAAACGGGATCGATTATACAGGTCCGTTTTTTATGCGAAGAACTTTGAAAAGGGGTCGTGATGTTAAATTAGTAAAATGCTACATTAGCTTGTTCGTATGTTTTGCCACTAAGGCGCTTTATCTCAAGCTTGTATCAAGCTTATCAACCGAGAGCTTAAACATTTTTTAAAATCCAGTAGAAATGCGTTTGAATCCATGGCAGTGGACCAAGGTATTACCTGGCAGTTTATACTGCCTTATTCTCCCCATATGGGAGGTCTTTGGGAATCGGGAGTAAAAAAGTATCACCTTCGGCGTGTTCTTGCTGATGCACATCTAACATTTGAAGAATTTACTACAACTTTAACCTCCTCTGACCCTAATGATTTGAACCCAATAACACCAGCTCACTTCCTCATTGGAAGACCATTAATAGCCGTACAAGATAAAGATTTAGCCGAGATCAATCTCAACCGATTATCCAGTTAGTCCAGCGTCTGGAAACAAGATTATCTCAATATATATCTCAATTGCAGCTGCGACCAAAGTGGAAGTCCAATAAAGGGCACTTATTAGAAGGCATGCTTGTTCTAATAAAAAACGATCAAAATTTGCCTAACGACTGGCGTCTTGGCCGAGAAAAACAGTTGCATTGTTGTGCGGATGGCATTTCTCGAGTTGCTTCCATTCAAACGTCTTCAGGTATAGTCAAACGAAGTTTTCCTCAAATATGTCCTCTCCCCATAGACAATTGAAAGTGCAGCCCTTTCACGGCGGGAGGCATGTTCCGGTCAGTGTATATTCACGCGAATGTTCAATCCGAGAGTCAGGAATTCGTGCCGCCGTCGCAGTTTTGTGGAAGGAGTGCCTAAAGTGCGCAGGTCGAAAAGTTCGGCAGTGACACGTAGATAGCGGTCTAGCGAGTTAGTTACACATTGAGAGATATTCTTTTACTTTGATGTACTAGTTCTAGTCTAGTTTATGTATTCAAGTCAGTGCATAATAAAAAATAAATAAGTTTGCAAGTATTACAGTTCATTAAACCAAACAATATTCTTTCAATCAGCCTGCACGGTCAGCTGCTAAGATAGACCCTCACACTTGCAAATTAATGATTTTCTAAAAATTTCTGTAATAAACAAATATAATAATATTACTGGGTGAAAAGGTACTACTTTATTTTGTTTAAATTAGACTATATGGAATAAATTTAATAAATATCAATTGGGGTTCATTATTTGACTAGACATTTTCTGTTGTTGTTTTAATACTTTTTTCTGAAAACATGATTAGTTCTAATTTTTCACAAGACCGTACTATTTTTTATAATCGTAATTTTATAGCGTTCTCAGAAAATTGATTTGCGTCCCGCTTTCAGCGGAGATTATAATATACGTTATAATTTTAAATAAGCATAAACTTATTTACTGTAAATCTATAAATAATTTAGGGTAGGATTTTTAATTTCCTCATATACCGGGTGTTCCCTCTAAGACTTTCAGTGCGAATATCGCAGAAACCATCATAGCCAGTGCGACGAAATTTAGTATACAGACAGTAGATGGCGCATAGAATCTGTTGATAACATAAATTCTTATACGGGATGTTTCATTTTCCAAGAAATCGATTTAATTTTGGTTTTTTTGGTTGTCAGCCCTGCTAAAACTTATGTTTCAATTGAAATATACTTAATTATGAACACATTCTGATAAATAAACATTCAAAATTTCAAAATTTAACATAAAAAACGCCTCCAAAAAGTACCCAAATTTCATTGTTTTGTTATGTAAAATGTGTATAGCCTTGAGCCAGACTTACACAGAAGAAACAAACATCGATGAACGTCAAAACTATGAATTGTCATTGAATTGTCAAATATTAATGGTATAAAGTATTTTATTTTACATAAATAACGATAAATAATGGATTTAATACAATTTACGTATGCACAATGGTGTTATTGAGACTTGTCGATAAAAATTTAGACTTGAGTTGAAGCTTTTGGAGCATTGGGGTCGCCGTGCGGCGCAGTCTACCGCTACAGCTAGGGTTACAGCGTGAATATTGTGTAAAATATCTTTGGTTATTTTTAAATTGTTCCATTATAATGTAATAAAACTTCAGTAAATTGTTTTTTTATGTTACTACAGTGTACAATAATAATTAGGTACACGTATTTTTTTATGATAAAATAATTTATAAAATTGTGTAAGTACCTAAAGAATACCTATCCCTGTTTGCCAACTGCTGTAATAATTATTGATTAATTATTTAGCAACAAATAAATTTAAACAAAACGATTTCTAAAACTTTTAATTATAATGTGAACGTGTTTGTCGTTGAAAGTCAGATCTGACCTACCCTAGCCCCACGAAAGGAGATATTACGAAAGCATAATCTAGAAATGATTGACTCTTGTATCCACATATTTCAGCACTTTGCTTATGTTTCTGGTGGATAAAATATGTTTAAGAAGAACATTACATCTGTGAAATAGTAAACAATGAACTACAATTTCTGTATTTCATGATACGGAACTAAAATAAAGCAACTGGTTTCTGCTAGGAAGAATCACCTGCAAATGTACTATACCCAGTAGATATCTATCTATCAAATAGTCATTTAAAGCTAGATAATAATTTGTAATTATTGTTTTTATCTTTCAGTTATGTGTGTGCAATGCCACAAATTACATTAAAACTGACACCAGAAAGAATAAGCAAAAAATATTACGGACACTTTCTTGGAAATAATTCTAAACATGGAATGATGGATAATATTATAAAGAAGTCTCTAACTCACTTTCTTTGAAGAGTGTTTTATAAGACATTAAATTCAGTTGTCTGTTGTGGGTTTTAAAATTTCTAAACGAATAAAATTAAGAAAAATAAACTAATTTCATAATTCTATATACAATATGAAAACATCTCGTTAGAATATCTTAAAATGTTGAAAACTAACTGTTGTTACAATATACACAACATAACGTAATAAGGTAGGTATTGAACGATGAAATGGCAAGATTTGTTTCTAATCGTACATGCATGACCATCCCTCAGATTGAACGTTGCTTGGTAAAAGAAATTAGAATACAGAACAAGTGTTTAATATAAAATCAGATGTAATAATGTAGATACTTAATGTAATTTTATTTTATTGTTAATAAATTAAAGTCTATATTTGTTGTTTTTTATTCTACCCAAATTATTAAACAGAAATGTTTCAGAAATAATATAATATTAATTAATACTTACAGATGAAGGATCAAGTTATTCAATTTAGTTACTAATTAAAAAATAAGCCACAATAAAGGTACGTATTACTTTTTAATTAAAAATATGCTGGTTACAACTGAATCATAGCTAGGTATGATAAAATATAAATAATCACTCGTTTAGTCTTTTTTGAAAATTTTGTTCTTTTGTAAAATACTCTCCAATGTGAGTTAGGGGACTTCTTTATATTATCCATCATTCCATGTATAAAATTAATTCAAAAATATATGTGCGATATTTTTCGTTCATTCTGTTTGGTGTCCTATTTTACGAATCGTTTTGTTTCAATGTAATTTGTGGCACTACACACATACCTGAAAGATAAAAACAATAATTACAAATTACTGTCTAGCTTTAAATGTCTATGCGATTCTTGATTAATTAACAACAAAATAAATTTACATTATTACATCTGATTTTATATTAAACACTTATTCTGTATTCTAATTCTTTTACAGAGCAATGTTCAATCTGAGGGATGGTCATGCATGTACGATTAGAAACGAATCTTGCCATTTCATTGTTCGATACCAACCTTATTACGTTATGTTGTGTATATTGTAACAATAGTTAGCTTTCAACATTTTTAAGATATTCTAACAAGATGTTTTCATACTGTACATAGAATTATGAAAATAGTTTATTTTTCTTAAATTTATTCGTTTAGAAATTTTAAAACCTACGACAGACAACTGAATTTAATGTCTTCTAGAATACTCTTCAAAGTGAGTTAGAGATTTCTTTATAATATTATCCATCATTCCATGTTTAGAATTATTTCCAAGAAAATATCTGTGTAATATTTTTCGCATATTCTTTATGGTGTCTGTTTTAATGTAATTTGTGGCACTGCTCACACATAACTGAAAGATAAAAACAATAATTACAAATTATTATCTAGCTTTAAATGACTATTTGATAGGTACCTACCTACTGGGTATAGTACATTTGCAGGTGATTCTTCCTAGCAAAAACCAGTTGCTTTATTTTGGTTCTGTATCATGAAATACAGAAATTGTAGTTCATTGTTTACTATTTTACAGATGTAGTTCTTCTTAAACATATTTTATCCACCAGAAACATAAGTAAAGTGCTGAAATATGTGGATACAAGAATCAATCATTTCTAGGTTATGCTTTCGTAATATTTCCTTTTGTGGGCCTAGAGTAGGTTCAGATCTGACTTTCAACGACAAACACGATCACATTATAATTAAAAGTTTTAGAAATCGTATTATTATTGTACACTGTAGTAACATAAAAAAACAATTTACTGAAGTTTTATTACATTATTACACAATATTCACGCTGTAAAGGTACGGATTCGATGGTGCGACTGCGGCTCGCGGCTGCGACTCGTCGCTGACCGATAGACAGTCTGAATGTTCTCATCAACTACAGCATTTAGACTGCCTATTGGTCGGCGACGAGTCGCAGTCGCGAGTTGCAGCCGCAGTCGCACCAGCCAATCCGTACCTTTACCCTAGCTGTAGCAGTAGACTGCGCCGGCACGGCGACCTCAATGCTCCAAAAGCCTAACTCAGGTCTAAATTTTTATCGACAAGTCTCAATAACACCATTGTGCATACGTAAATTGCATTAAATCCATTATTTAGCGTTATTTATGTAAAATAAAATACTTTATGCCATTAATATTTGACAATTCAATGACAATTCATAGTTTTGACGTTCATCGATGTTAGTTTCTTCTGTGGAAGTCTGGCTCAAGGCTGTACACATTTTACATGACAAAACAATGAAATTTGGGTACTTTTTAGAGGCGTTTTTTTATGTTAAATTTTGAATGTTTATTTATCAGAATGTGTTCATAATTAAGTATATTTCGATTTAAACATAAGTTTTAGCAGGGCTGACAACCAAAAAATCAAAACTAAATCGATTTCTTGGAAAATGGAATACCCTGTATAAAAATTGATGTTATCATCAGATTCTACGCGCCATCTAGTATCTGTATACCAAATTTCGTCGCACTGGCTATGATGGTTTCTGAGATATTCGCACTGAAAGTCTTAGAGGGAACACCCGGTATACAGGGTGTCCGGAAAGTAATGGGACCCAGCTTAAACATAGCTTCCCGTGATCAAATAGAACCGATTTAGATAAACTTAGCTTAGTCCAAAAGTGCTTCATTTAGAAGTTACAGGGCTTCAAAAAACATTTGTTTTCTTGTTATGGGCATAATTAAGAAACGAAACGTCCAATCATGTTGAAATTTGATACAGTTATGTTTTAGATGAGTACAAGCATTGTGAAGGAGAAAGTAGTACTGCATATGGTAGGGGGCGCTCTTGGCAGTTTATTTGAATCTCATTTTTATTGTATCTTTTTTGTTGGTCCTTTTCTGATACTCTTGACGGAAAATCATGACGAAGAAATTAATTTTGCGTAGAAAAGCTATACCTGTTCCATGTAACTGTACCTTCTTTCTACAGCTCCTCCATTAAATTGATTTTGACAGTAAACAGCGATCATATCTGCCGTTTCTGAGTTGGAAAACTGATTATGCCGAGGTATGTTTTCAAAATTGGACAAAATAATACTAATAATTTGACATTATTTACACATTGCATTTACACAACTACACAACGATAATTACTAACTCAGTACAACAATTAATATTAATCTGACAGGCTTTTGATCAAATTTTATCTAATTTAAGCATATCAACGTCAGTTTGACTAGTGGTAACTTGATCGAATCAGAAAATTTATTTCTATTTTAATGTGCGGAAATTTTCAAATGCGTTTTTACCGAAAACGGTGCATTTTGTCAATATGGATCAAGTATAACTTTTCCACGCAAAATTAACTTGTCCATCATAATTTTCAGTCAAGCGGATCAGAATAGGACCAATAAAAAAGATACAATAAAAATTAATTAAAAAAAAAACTGCCAAGAGAGAATTTGAACATGATTGGACGTTTCGTTTCTTAATTATGTTCATAACAAGAAAACAATTTTTTTCTTTGAAGCCCTGTAACTTCTAAGCGAGGCACTTTTGAACTAAGCTAAGTTTGTTTAAATCAATTCTATTTGATCACAGGAAGCTATGTTTAAGCTAGGTGAAATAGTGTTTAATTGAGCTGTAATTAGTATTCAATAGTGTACAGAGTAGTTAATAAAGATAAGTGATTAATTAACGGATTGTTTTTCTGGTAAAAGAAAAGGTTGGGTTGGGAAACCTGTGACAATTTGGTGTCAGAAGTGGGATTTAAATGGAAGTTTGAATAACTTTCGGGAACCTTGTGCGTAAGTGGGATTTAAGTGGAAGTTTGAAGAACTTTCTGGAACCTTGTACGGGAGTGAGACAAAGACCCAAGTGTGACATATCACCGCACTCGTCGTGACTTAAGGAAGTGAACGGTGGTATTTGCGGAGGACCATCTCGAACATTCTAGAACTTGGTGCGTGAGTGGAATAAAGACCCAAGTGTGACATATCACCACACTCGTCGTGACGTAAGGAAGTGAACGGTGTTATTTGCGAAGGACAATCTCGAACATTCTAGAACTTTATACGGGAGTGAGACAAAGACCCAAGTGTGGCATATCACTGCACTAGTTTCATTGTGAGGAAGACAACGGTGATATCTAGAAATACATTCGTGGACATTCTAGAACATTCAAAATAGAGTGAATGCCTGTAACTAAAAGTCAAATCAATATGGATGCTCAAATGGCAAAACTGTTAGAAATGAAGCAAACAATGCAAAAGAAAATGGAAGAGCAAGCGAAGACGATGCAAGATAAATTAGAAGAACAGGGACAAACAATGTAAAAGAAACTAGAAGAACAAAGGCATAAAATGGAAGACCAGACGAAGACAATGCAAGAAAAATTAGTAGAACAAGGGCATAAAATGGAAGATCAGATACAGACAATACAACAGGAAATGAGAGACCAGCCGAAAGAAATGCAGGAGAAATTAGAAAATAAACTAGAAGAACAAGGATATATAATGAAAGAACAGATACAGACAATACAACAAGAAATGAGAGATCGGACGAAAGAATTGCAAACAAAGTTGGAGAATACACTAGAAGAAAAACTAGAGGAGCAGTCACATAAAGTGACACAAGTAGAAGAGAAAAAAGGAAATAGACAAAGAAATAAACCAGGTTAGAAAAGAGCTTCCACATAAATTAGACAAGATAACAAAGGAGGACATTATCAAATCAGAAGGACCTGTTATCCGAACTCAGAAAACGAAGGCCACTGAATTCGACGGCAAGGTTTCCTGGAATGTATATCTGCGTCAGTTTGAAGCAGCAACTGCAGCAAACGAATGGTGTAATTATGAAAAGGCTACTGCTCTGATAGTTGCTCTACGAGAGGAAGCTCTTGAAGTCCTACAAGGAGTTCCTGCTGGGCAGCAGAATAACTACGACATTCTAAAACAGCACATGGAAATGAGATATGGGGATACGCACCTGCAGCAAGTGTACCAGGCACAATTGAAAAATCGTCACTAACAGAGTGGAGAGAATTTACAACATTTTGAGACCGATGTTGCCAGTACCGCGAAATGCTAAGATTGTCCCGATCGCCCCTACGCGACTCTAGTAAACAAACAAAATGCCGTGTATCGATGTGGGACTGGAAAAATGGGGAATCGACGAGAAGCGTTCGAGTCGTTCGAGAAAATAGATTTAGAGATACTAGAAAATACCTGGAATATTCGTTTGGTCTATAAAAGAAGAATAAACGGCCGAGTTAGTCAGTCTTGTATTGCAGTCTTGAATTGGAGTGTTTAGAGCGATTTAGATAGCGATTCAAAGTGAAGTAGTGTTTAATTGAGCTGTAATTAGTATTCAATAGTGTACAGAGTAGTTAATAAAGATAAGTGATTAATTAACGGATTGTTTTTCTGGCAGTAAGAAAAATTCGGATTGGGAAATCTGTGACAATAGCTTAATTGGAAAAATCCTATAGAAGAACAAAACATATTGATGTTCAAAGACATCACTTATTTTAAAAATAAAAAAAACATATGAACAAACAGTCTCAGATACACATATATTCACAAAGAGACATATACCTCTACATATTTAAAAGATAAAAGTATAATTGTAAATCTATTAGAAGTTACAATTTTTAAATCGCTTTAAGAACTGTGATCTTGTACTAAAAAAAATCAAGATTAGTATGTTCATTCGCAAGTATAGCTGCCCTGGCGATAAATTCATTAGCATCATATCTAGCTCTGTAAAAAGATAAACTATGGACTGAGCGAGTGTCGAATATGAAGTTTAATTTGAATAGAGCTTTGTCTATGGAATTGTCCATTAGCATACCTAGATGTTTGGTATTAGGGAGCATACATATGACTTCATTGATAGGAATTGTAGAAGAATTGATATTATATTAGCTTCAAATACCTTTACAATACAGATATAAAGTTAAAAAAGCTAATATTAAAAAATATATAGGTAGATATTGTAGGTGTAATTCAATGCTGGTTGAGGTTTTAGTCTGCAGAGTAGTTAGTTTCACACTATTTTGGTAATACTTAAAAATATATAAAAAAACGATTACAAAAAGGGTAATTTTTATTTAGATAAATATGAGTAGGTAAACGTCATATCTAATTTAAAATTGATTGGCAGGTTAACGTCACTTTTGACATTGTCGATATTTAATTTCAAATAATTTTAATTTATGATATAATAATTTTTATAGTTAAATATTTGACTCAACTTAAAGGAGGCCTCCTGAAGAAGCAATCCTAAAAATGCAGAAATAGGTCAGATCTCATCTATCGTGGTTGAATTTTCGAGTTCCCACAGTTTCAAAAGTAAAATATTTTCATTAAACCAGGTTAGTAAATTTAGCTAGATTAATTTTTATTTTAGATAATTATTGTCTATGGAATTGTTCATTAACATACCTAGATTTTTGGTATCAGAGAGCATACATATGACTTCATTGATAGGAATTGTAGGAGAATTGATATTATATTAGCTTAAAATACCTTTCCAATACAATTAAAAACAATGGGAACAATACATACGAATTTATAATGCTGTGGAGGAGTTTTAACATGAATTCACATTGTAAATAATGTTTGGTAACACAATTTTAGTCACATCACAGCAGACAGTGGCAAAATATCGGGCAAACAAATTGGCCATCTCCTCTTCGGTGGAATTTCTGGTTCCATTATGTTGGTTGGGAATGCTGGCGTTTCTGCGCATTGAGTTTACAAAAAAAATGTTTAATATAATATTCGTTTTAGTTCAGTTTTAGATGTGTGTACTGTAACTGAGTAATGTGAAATGGCAATGGCTCTGGGCAAGTACCACCGAACAGAAAAGCGTAAAGAACATGCTAACGATATTATTAATTATTTAATAAATAAGGACAATTTTTCAACATTGGCCAAAATGAATATTCTGATTTAAAAAGTTGTCGCAATATTTATTAATATTTCATAATAAAATTACTCATTATATTTGTTTCAAACTGCAATTTAACGTTGATATATACAAGTAAATACAATATTACAACAGCAGTATTACGTAGCGCGTAAAATAAGTGGAAATCAAAAATTAAATAAATTTTTAAATTGTTAAAAAATCTTTATTATGTGATCAATAGGAAAAGAAAACATGATTACTGTAAAATATAATAAATATAGAACTTTTTCTACTGTCGAGATACCAGAATGAATAAACAATTTACGTACTGCTATGTGTTTGTGTCTCACTTATGTTTGTATACTTCGGTTTATGAGCGCAAATTAATATTTTAGGCAGCATTTTTTATTTTAGGCTTTATTATTCGTCAGGCCTTATTAGAAGCATATAATGTTAGAAATTTGTGGTAAATTTGCTCTGGGTATGAGTTATTTTGGTTGAGGTTGAAGAAATAAATAGAAATTTTGAACTAAGACCTTCGCATGTCAAGATTTGTGAGTTTTTGAATACTAATTTGATCACGCAAGGGTCTATCTAAATGTCTGTACGAGATCCAATAATTAACAACGCCCTTTAGTTTTCCTAGAATTACTTGATAAATAAATTGAATTAATTTGGGGTTAATATTCATGTATAGTATTTGTCGTGAAAATTATTGCAAGCTGAGATAAATATTTCCAACAGATCTTTACCGTCATAACTACTTTAACTAGAGGGTAATTTGATTCAGTAGTCATTTTCACAAGTTTAAAAAAACAACAAAATCATTATCAATATCATTATCATTATCATTATCATTATCATTATCATTATCATTATCATTATCATTATCATTATCATTATCATTATCATTATCATTATCATTATCATTATCATTATCATTATCATTATCATTATCATTATCATTATCATTATCATTATCATTATCATTATCATTATCATTATCATTATCATTATCATTATCATTATCATTATCATTATCATTATCATTATCATTATCATTATCATTATCATTATCATTATCATTATCATTATCATTATCATTATCATTATCATTATCATTATCATTATCATTATCATTATCATTATCATTATCATTATCATTATCATTATCATTATCATTATCATTATCATTATCATTATCATTATCATTATCATTATCATTATCATTATCATTATCATTATCATTATCATTATCATTATCATTATCATTATCATTATCATTATCATTATCATTATCATTATCATTATCATTATCATTATCATTATCATTATCATTATCATTATCATTATCATTATCATTATCATTATCATTATCATTATCATTATCATTATCATTATCATTATCATTATCATTATCATTATCATTATCATTATCATTATCATTATCATTATCATTATCATTATCATTATCATTATCATTATCATTATCATTATCATTATCATTATCATTATCATTATCATTATCATTATCATTATCATTATCATTATCATTATCATTATCATTATCATTATCATTATCATTATCATTATCATTATCATTATCATTATCATTATCATTATCATTATCATTATCATTATCATTATCATTATCATTATCATTATCATTATCATTATCATTATCATTATCATTAGCATTACCATTATCATTATCATTATCATTATCATTATCAGTACATATTATTATTCAGGATGAAAAACTTAATAAATTCATAAATCTCTTCTAAACATTTCTCATCAGCTGCGTGGTATCGTGGTACCTATGTCTACCTCAAGTTTTTTTTTTCCACTACTAAATGTTTTCATTTTGTTGGTACTATTTCTTTTGAACTAAATATAATTTTTACATTTGAATAATTACTTATAATACTTAATTTACTTTTTATTAAAATATAGTCATACTTTCCAAAATTCTTCTTTGAGTCATTTTGGACTAAAAGCTTAAAACAGCAACCAAATTGCCATTTTTAGATATCCTATTTCTCCGATATCAAAACTCTTATGTGTACTGTCGACCCGTGGTTCATTAAGGTACCTATTTTAGCTCAAAATAATCCAAGAAATAATCCCTCAATTTATGACATGAATTTATATTTGTATTAATTGATACAAAATTTAAGGATAACAAAATGTGTTTATTAGTTTAAAAAATATATAAAACGGTCACTAAACTGTTTTAAACAGTATACATTTATTTAATTTAATGAATTGTACCTAATAAATAAGGCTTTAAATTATTATATTTACATTGTATCTTTTTTCTAAAATATAAAATATGAATTATCGATCACTTACCAGATACGGTTGAATTACTGTCTGCTACAGAGAAATGAATATTTATGAACATAAACAGAATTATTTTGTTCATCATTTTAAATTGTCGAGCGAACTAACAGTCTATGTTGATAGAAAAAATAAACTAAACATTTCTGTAAGAATTAAATACATTTTGCGTCCACCACTATTTTTCTCAAGGCCGAACAATATATCTCTTTGGTTTATCTAGGTTTTTTTATATAAGGTGTCCGATAAATAGATGTATAATATGAGAAATTCTTTTTTCGGTGATTAATATGTACCTAGGTACTTTTATTTAATACACATTACTTTGATACAAGACAAAACACTAGAATTTATTTAAAAACCCGTGTGTGTTACTGTTAACGCAAAATACTTAAAAGTATATCTTTCAGTTTAGTTTTTTGAACATAATATAATGTGTATATACACACTCACACTTAGTTTTATATAATACAAAAATTTACCAGATTCAGTGGCAGCTCGTGATCTTAATAATAAGTGAAGCGGAAGGATAAATAATACTTCACAATGAATTTATTATTTGATACCTATTATAAAACTCATTTAAATATAGGCTAATATATTCCACGATATTTTAAAACTGCAAACTTGTTGATGATGTCGGAATATAGTAATGCATTTATAAGTTTCTGAATGTTCTTTTTATCTATCTAGTACATAAGTAGATACATCTTGTTATATATTTTATAAAAATTAAAGTTTTTTCAGATCTGAATAATTACGTTTTATTTTTAAAATATTATGACAATGATCATCCGATATGTTTACCAATTTGTTAAAATTTTTCAAGGGGGCTCAATCCCCCTCCCAGCGAAAGATGTTCCGCCGCCAATGTCTGCCCTTGAGCTACGCGGATAAGTTTAAACTCTTTTTAGGCAAGAATCATCATCATCATCATCATCATCATCATCATCATTACCATTATTATTATTAATATTATTATTTTGTTTAATTGGGTATTTTGCCACACTTCTGAAAAAATAAAGATTAATTGAATAAACCCTTGCGTCAAAAGGATCAGTAAAGGGTTATTTTGGAACTAAGTTTACCTAACCAAAAAAATTTCACACTGAAAAAGCAGATAAGTAAAAAATAACAAAAATCGCATCACTATCCCGCACTTCCGTATTATATGAGGTTTCGAAAAACTTCGTTCTCAAAAAATGCAAATACATTAAAAATAAGTCACGTTTAACTTTTTCCGTTTTATTCACATATCGTTGTCTTCCTTGTAGATAGCTTTGTAATAACTTGTATTGCACTTCTCGAAAATCAACTCTTTCTAAACATAATAGAAGTTCTTTATGACAAACTGTCAAAAATATTTTTGTAATGTCTTTGGACTCTATTGGAGGTTATAAAGAGATTCGTTAATAAAAAATTTTATGTAAAATAACAACTAATGGTACTTCTCTCTGGAATACTTTTATGTTTTTTAATTTATGAGCGTCCTGTATATCTGATCTGAGATGTTTCGATGACAGTCTCATTCTTTCGAGAAGCAGAACATTTTATAAAAGTGACATTTTCGATAAAGTCAAAAACAAAAAAAAATTCTTCTATCAATTCCATCCGTGAACACACTGTATAAATTCTTTGCTTATTTTTACTAAATTATTTCATTTATTTCTATACTGATTATACTTATTTTGTTGCAATATTATTATTATTATTATAGTTGCGGCTAGAATTCAGACGATTAAGCAAGTAAGTGTCAGCCGTGACGTAAGTCGTCCGAATTCTTGCCGCAACTATATAAGTATTTTATTATTTCTCTGTTTTCATTTATTACTTTATGGGCAATGTTTGTAAAAGTATCTGTGTATTTGTTAACATTCTCATTTCCATAAACCTCTTCCCGATTTTGCCTGCTAATAGTATGTTTATGTTTTTATATATTTAACCTACTAACGTTTTGATATTTTTTATATTTTACTTGTTTATATGTTGATATATTATTGTATAGTGACCAGTAATTGTAATTTGCATTACAACAGCTATATATTACTTATTAAACTTTGTTCTTTATAATATAGGAGTATATGATCAATGCAAGATTTTGAATTATTTTGCTCTCTAGTGTATTTATTTATATATGAGATAAAACCGTGTTCAGAAGATTCAGATAATCAAAATCCATAAGTGTTCAAAATGTGGTGCCAATTATATATTATAAGTTTCAATAAAATGTCTTATTTAGACAAACATTCAGCACTTTTTTTATTATTTTTGTATTGATTTATTTATTTACTATCTAACATGTATTTTTGGTAGGACTATATTCTGTTCATAAACTAAGAGGAGTAATTCAAATTTCGCGGGCTTAAACATTAGCTTGTTATCGGTTAATTTGGTAATTAAGTTTACACAGTCTAATAATTTCATGTTTATTGTCAATGTCAACAACACTGTTAACTACTAATCTGTGAAATGTCGGTTATATTAGTCTAAGATTAACATTGCCACTTCTTACATTTATTTTCCCTCTTTGTTAATTCAATAGTAAATAATTTTTTCATAACTCAGCAATGAAGTGTATTGCTTTTTGTGCATTTTTCCGTGTTTTTTTTTCAAATTTACGGCCAAAATAATCTAGTGTATTTTTTAGTTACTTTTCCCTGTGTATATATATATGACTTCTTCAGGAGCAATAGGTAAATCCAATAATTGAATAGAGTGGATGAACCGTAAATTAGATTTTGCCAAAAAAATAACACGCTCACCATCAATTGAATAGCACGATTTAAATGCAAATATGTTACCAGGCTTATAGTTAACTTTACACCTTACATCACAGGTTGTTCTATGAAAATTGTTTATTTTTACATCTTCTATAACCTCTTTGAAAGAACGCGTTTATATAAGAAACCTCTGTATTTAAAAAGAAAATATTACAAATACAATAACGCTTTATAAATTTATTGTGACCAGCACACCTTTCAAGGTGATTAGTTCCTGTAATATTCAAACACTCCACTAAAATCATTGGGGAGGTTGTTAGGAACCTAAGTAGTTTTTTGTAATTTATGGTATAAAGGCAATGAGGAAGCACATTTAAATAGAATGTAATTTACCAAAATTACAGTGATTTTTAATACATACAAAAATGTTAGAAATTTATTAAATGATATATATTACCAGCATTCTTGTAAATTTACGGTAACCAACAGGTTCTTTATAATTGTCAATTTATATTTCAATAAATTCTACATTTTTCATTCATGTTAATTTATTTCAATCAGCTATTTAATTAGAAATAGAAATTTCACATATAAAAAAAATTATATACTAATAACATTTTCAATATTCTGTTTACCTCTGCCTGGAAATTCAATCCTACAACTTATATTAAAAACTTTAAATAAATTAAATAAGTGACAAAATAATCAGTGAAGGGTTGGTTTTATAAAATTATTTTATCTAACAAATGAATCACACAAAAAATACAAATAAAATGCACTATATCAAACACATCCCTTAGATATATTTTATTCTTTATTCTATAAAGTAAAATAGATATTTTTTAATATATGAAATATAAAATCTGTAGTAACATGATTTTTTTTAAATTCCTTTTAAAAAATAAAATGAGGATGTGTTTATTTGTTATACCTATGCATAAACTTAAAATAATGTAATGGCTAGAAGATCAATGACAGATATTACTATGAAAAATAATTTTACCGTTTGTAGTAGTAAGTAAGTAAGTAAGTAATGTAGGTAAATATTTACGTAATGTAATTGCGAAATTATGTGAACACACTATTTCTAGTCCAAATAGGTACATGGAGGTAAACAGGTCCAGTTTAATGATTATTGTTCTGCCTTTATATGATGCAGATACATTATTTAACCAAAACAACGTTCAACAGAAAAAAATTTGTTCTCTCAACTTAGTTTTACATAATGTCACGGATAAAAATTGTAGCTAAAAAATACTTTCACTTATTCTAGGTTACAAAATCATTTTTTGAACTGTTTGCTTATACATGTATAAATAATCTGATAGATCTAGTTAATGTAAAATTAAATAATGAAATGTCAAAATTAAATTAAATATATACTTAATGTTTGTACAATAATCAAGAATTAGTTTACAAGTTAATCTAACCCATGTAACTATTTTAAATCAGTATGAACTTTATTGATATACACTCTATATATATATATATATATATAGAATGTCCGGAAATTATGCGTCAAGACTTCAGGAGGTGATTCCTCACAAGAAATTAGGGTCACACTATAACAATTTTTTTTCAAAAACTCAATAATGACGGAGATACAGGGTGTTAAAATTTTATTTTCGATATTTGTAAATAAATTCTTAAGGAATCCAAATATTACATAAAATTTGTAAATCGAGGGTTTTTGCGAACGAGAAATTCAAATATACTTCTAATTTTGACGTCACTAGTAGAGGACACCACTTGTGGCACACCATGTTTCTTTTAAATGGCAGAACTTAAATAAAATTTTAACTTAAACACCCTGTATCTCCGTTAATATTGAGTTTTCGAAAAATTTATATAAGGCTTCGTGACCCTAATTTCTTGTGAGGAATCACCTCCTGAAGTCTTGACGCATAATTTCCGGACACCCTGTATATATATATATATATATATATATATATATATATATATATATATATATATATATATATATATATATATATATATATGTATATATAATATTTAATATATAAATATATTAAATATTATAAATTATTAAAGTAAATTAATTAAATACAATTTATTTTTCATGTATTAAAGTCATACTTTTCATGATAAAAATTTAACACCTTAAGGTTTGCCAAACTCACTGAGATCTTTAATATCTCACATAAAATATCTCAATTATATTTTAACATTTTCCAATTATTTAGATACTGATCAACGATATCAGTTTTATCAATTTGTTTTCTTGTATGTTAATGTATTTCTCCTTTGAACTAGCATCTGTTTCTGTAACGCAGATATTGGCATTTCAAATAATAAAGTGAAAACGGCTGCAGCAAGATAGGTCATTGTTAATGTGGACATTAATTCAAAGAGCTAAAAATGCATAAAGTTGTTAAGTTGCTTTTAAAAGACTCATATGTGCTTACTATGGAACATTCGTTAAAATAAACTGGCGATCTTATCATGCCCGCCCTCAGTAATAACAAAGGAATATGAATAAGATAAGCTGGATAAGTTAATCGCCCTAGTATATAAAGTGGTGGCCATTCTAAGATCCATTTTATTATCCCTAAAAAAAAAAATCAGGTAAATTTGTAATAAGACAAGTAAGTAATAATTAAACCTTATCCCATTAAAATATAGCTTAGAGTATTTCAAAATAAATCAGTATAAAAAAATTAAATTGGGATCGCATCTCTTTTATTAAAAGAAAATTAATGGTCAATATTAAAATGACGTATCGTCTTTTATTTTCGAGTAATAAACAAAATTTCAAATTTTCCACTTAAAAAATAATTAATACGTTCTTTAGACACTTTTTTGAGTAGAGTCCAGTGGCGTGCATAATTTCTTTGTATCTTTAATAATTATTAAGTTATAACCTAAAGTTTTTTTTAAATACAATCCATAGGTGGCTATGAGCCAGTTGAAAACTTTTGCGTGCCATGTATGATTATTTCAAACAGACTTTTACAACAGACAGCTGTTTAACTAATAAGCAGTTTGAAAAAAAAAAAAGAAATGTAACAAGGAGGAACATCGGGTGTTGTAATGAACAACTGGCAACTCCCACATCAAGAGTTAACGGCGTCAAATGTTGCAACAAACATACTTAATCATATTGTTACATATTACCTACAGACGATAGAATAGGCAAAATAGAACATAATTTTATGGTGAACTCTTGAACGGAGGATTGGCTATATGTTTAAAAATATATGATATACAATATACAGATTTGGAAAGTGAGGATCTTGATGGTGAATTGTGTTTTGCCGCTTGCGTGTATTTGTGTCATGCTTCCACCACAGCGTGTTCGCATTAAGCAGTGTTGCCAGTTGGGAAACATTCAATGCATGAGAATAATTTCAAAGAAGCATGAGGTTTGGAGAAAAAAGCATGAGATGGCTTAATTTTTTAAAAAAACAACTCTTGACACAGCTTAATTTTTAATTACTTCTGTAATGCCATTTTTATTTTATTAAAAAGCATGATCTGCTATTTTATCATAATATTACATTGTAAGTAGGTACTTACAGGTACTTACTTAAAAGTTATTAGGCACGTAACCTTTCTAATTTATTTTATTGTTAAGCCAGGCGAACGTTGAGGCGCTGTTGACGTGACGCAGGGTGACTCACGGGTCGTAAAATCTATTGTTTCCAGAAAATGTAGGTACCCTTACGGAATAGAGTTAAGAATCACTGCAATACAGTGTGAATACAGCACACACACCGCATATCCGTAGACTGTCATACCCGTTTATGTATTCATTGCTAATTATTAAGAGAGCAGTCTACAATAAAGGACATTTCAAGTACCCAAATATTGTAGATACCTACCTCTATCTATTCAATTTTGCCCTTGATTTTGCCTTTATTTCTCGTTAGGTCTTTGTTTTGGTAGATTTCAAAGAGTAATTTTAATAATTTTATTATTTCATTTTGTGTCTATTAAAAAGCATGAGATTTTGTAATCAAAATATGAGAGCATGAGATTTCCTCGGAATGCATGAGATCTCATGCACAAGCATGAGACCTGACAACACTGGCACAGTTGACCGGGCAGTTAGATTTGCAATGGCGAATTGGCGTTGGCGATACGGAACCGATTACCGTAGTGGGGAATGCTAGACCAATGCACGTCTACGCGCTCTTAAACTTCGTACCTACCCTGGGATGAAGCGGCAATTTCTACTTTCTCTGTAAAGATCTGCAATTTCCGAATCTGTATGTAATATGTACAGGGTGTCGGAAACGACTATTGTAATCCACGAACTGCACATCCTTGCCTACTTTAAACGCAGTTTTTTCAAAAACGGTGCCTCAGCGATATTCAACAAATATACCTTTTATGCTAAAAATCATTGAAAATTTTAAAAATGTAATTTATTTCCGCTTTATGCAGTAGCGTAACATTTATTTTATTTAGAAAATGATCTTGAAAATATAGTTTACACGCCACTGGCTTTTTGTAGTGATGTGAAATCGCAGCAAATGAAGTAAGTCTCTGTTAAAACTCCTTATATCAAATTAGAAAAAATCTCTTAACGTATCTCCGAGATGTACCTGAAAATAGTTTTTACTTTAGTGTTTGAGCAATAGGATAGGACTTTTCCCCTTTAATTTTCGTCGTAGACTCTAATGGTAATATAACTAACGATGTGGTAATATACAGTATGCGCCAAAAGTATGGAATAAATTCAATAAAAACGAAACAATTATTTTTTGGGAAAAATCCTCGAACAGGTCGATTTTTAATTTAAAAAATACATATTTTAGCGTAAAATGCGATTTTCATATTTTTTTCCTTGATTCTGCAAGATCGTTTAATTCTCTATCAGACAGTACTAAAATTTTGCCTTCTTACATAGGAAAATTTTCGAGTAAATGACGATTGAATGTTAGAAAACGTAAATTTTATCCATAAAAAAGTAAAAATTCTGAGGTATGTAAAATAAAATACAATTGATTAAATTTTATACTTAAATTAAATGTTCGAATTGCCATCCACCAACTTCTTGACAATGCGCAAGTCGGTGAAGAAATTCTTCTTGCACATTATGAATGATTTCTGGGGTAACTCTGCGTATTTCGTCCCGAATGCGATTTTGAAGTTCTTCTAAATTACGTGGTTTATTAATGTACACTTTTGACTTCAAGTATCCCCATAAAAAATAGTCAAGAGGTGAAAGATCTGGCGATCTTGCAGGCCATTCTATCGGTCCGCGTCTGCCGATCCACCTCCCAGAAAAACAGTTGTCCAAAAAATCTCGTACAGGGCGCGCATAGTGCGGAGGTGCACCGTCTTGCTGAAACCATATGGTGTCGTCAAGAATGTCATGGTCATTATCGTTAGGAAAAATTACTGCAAGGGCTGGAACAAGGTCATTTTGTAGAAACTCTAAATATCTTTGTCCTGTAAAGGTTCCTTCAAAGAAGAAAGGCCCTACTATTCTATCGTCAACTATTCCAGCCCACACATTTAATTTCTGAGGGTGTTGGGTATGTGCCTCTGCCATCCAATGATAATTTTCCCGACTCCAATATCTGCAAGTTTGACGGTTTACTGTACCATTCAGACAAAATGTGGTTTCATCTGAAAAAAGTATTTGCCGGTGTAAATTTCTATTTCCTTGACATCCATTAGAATTTCGCAAAAGTGTAAGCGGCGATCGGGATCATCTTCATTGAGTTCCTGCACAAGTTGAATTTTGTAGGGATGATATTTTTTGCTTCCTCAAGATACGTAGCACTGTGCTCTGACTAGTGTTATTGTTTAATGCAACCAATCGTGAAGAATTATGAGGATTATCTACCATACTTATCAAAATGTTCTGTTTCTGATTTTCATTAATGCTTGTACGTCCAGGTTTTGGAATATTTACAACATTGCCAGTTTCTCTAAATTTAGACTCTATCTTACTGACTGTTGATTGGCTGATAGGGCGATCTGGATATTTTTCATTAAATAAACCGCAAACGTCCTGCTGAGTTCTAGTCATATTCCCGCATCCGATAAGAATTAAAATTTCAATTCTTTGAGTAACAGTTAAATGTGCCATAATACTTTAAATTGAATAATAATTTCTATGTCGCTTACAATACTTATTAGAAAGTCGGTGTGACAATGACACTTTGCAAAGATTTTCACCTACGTGATCCATAAAAGAACTGTGGAATTCGAAAAACTAAACTTGATAACGTTTTTGCTTTATTTCAATTGATTTACGTTTTCTAACATTCAATCGTCATTTACTCGAAAACTTTCCTATGTAAGAGGGAAAAATTTTAGTACTGTCTGATAGAGAATTAAACGATATTTCAGAATCAAGGAGAAAAATATGGTGTTGCCATTAAAAAAAATCGATGACGACATTACTCGAAAACAAATGACATTTGAAAATCGCATTTTACACTAAAATATGTATTTTTTAAATTAAAAATCGACCTGTTCGAAGATTTTTCCCAAAAAATAATTGTTTCGTTTTTATTGAATTTATTCCATACTTTTGGCGCATACTGTATGTATATTGGTTGCTTGTTCGTTTAGAAAGTGAACTAGAAACTTGAAACGGGCGGATTTAGAATTTATATGGGACTACAGAAAATGAAAAAACTTTATTCGCAGTTTCAAAAAGAAAATCCGATGTTATGTCCTAAACACTGTTTCAATTTCTAGTTTTTATGTATAGTGGGACATAAGTTCCGAAATAATCCTTTGATTACTATTATTATATGACCACGTACGAAATATTGGAATCATATCTCTTGACCAACGAAGTTTGAACAAAATTCGACGTGGAATACGTTGTAATTTATGTCAGGATCCAACATGAAACCTGTTTATGAGCCGAACTGGGAGTGGACCCTGCTTGTACTATGTATAGATATATGTACGTATACAGGGTGGGCCAATAGTGTGTGGAAGGAAGATAGTGGTTATACTGATATATATTTTTAAAATCTGCTGTTGGTGGGGGTGGGGGGGTAGTAAGAGCAACAAACTAAAAATATATTTACTGGAATTCCTAAACATATAAAGGGCGATTTATAGTATAGTTACATTTTTTTAAATGGAACCCTCTGTATATTATTGCATATTTGGATTCCTCGATCAATTCTAGTGTGACTTCATGTACCATACTTGGTGCTTCAAACGGAAGAGGTTAACCTGACTGGTAAGTTAAGGAATATAATTGAAAAATTAATCCAGATATAGCAGTCACATAGACAAGAAAAAAGAACTTATTTCTATTGAAGCTTTCGAAGCCTTTATTGCTTCTTCATAAGGAAGCTACAAAATCGACAATAATTATCAAAATGTAAAAGGAAAAGTTAAAAAAAGTTTGAGATTAAAAAAATACAATGAAGCTATCCATTCAAACTAGGATAAAGGAAACAACAAATAATAATAATAACAAATAGTTTAGATATCCTTATAATGTATTGGGTTTTGGACGGTACCCTTGTTTCTTTTCTTATTCAGTATTGGTAGCAATATTAACTAATTTGGTAGGTTGGCATTGATACATTTTTAAGTAATTTATATTGGGTTGGCCAGCCTGCAGCTGTTTCGACTCTTTTATCATTGGTTTAAAAATGTTTTGTTTGTTCTAACCTAACTTTACTTCGTTAACCTTCCTTTCTTAATAATTGTTTTAATATTACAATTGATGTACGAAGTTGCGTCAATTGTTTTTTGAATTTTTCTGTTTTTGATGGATGGCTTCATTGCATTTCTATTAATCTCAATCTGTCTCGTAAGTTCCTTTAACATCCTATTACATTGTTTGATAATTATTGTACGATTTTGTAGTTTCCTGATGAAGAAGCAATAAAGCTTGAATAGAAAGATGGAATTTACTTTCTTTCTTGCCTATGTGACTGTTACCATACCTGGATTAATTCTTCAAGTCTATATAAATATATATGTTACAACAAGCTTACCTATCTATGAAACATTACTTACTGAAAAAGCATAGTTGGTGGCTCAGTGAAAAATAACATGCGCTGCCACTATGAAGAAATAAATATTTGTTAAAATTTGTAGAACTAAGTACCTACTAAATGTTAGTTATTTAGCATGTTTTTTAAAAATCTTCAATAGCTCGAAAGCCGCTCACCAAAAGACAAATGTGCAAGGGGATCATTTTACTCTAAAATAAATGAAGTACCTAAAAATAATGTAAAAATCAAGAGAAAAACCAGTGGTGTAGATTTTCTGGTCAAAAATCAATAGGTACTCTCCCATATACAGACTGTCTCACATTAGAGGGCCACTCCCATGTATCTCGCTTAATATGGGAGACACGTAAAAAATCTTTAAATGATTTTTTGAGGCCTTTATGCTCATAATAACAAATTTGAGATCCATGGCCAACTTTATGAGTAATAACAAAAAAACCTGTAAAGTGCCCAAACTTTAAGGCTGTCTAACTTTTTTATTTTAAGAGATAGAGAAAACTTATCGGTAATAAATTTTTACTGCAAAATTGATACCTTTCACCTGATATAAACAGATTTTTGAAATATCGTATGTGGTTCACTGCGCCCTCTAGGCGGCCAAAAAAAAATTCTATCGAAGCAGACTAGTCACAAAAAATTGCCCGTTTTTTCGTCTTTCATGCAATATACTACATGTCGCCCTTATCTTTCGTCAACTAAAAATAATTAAGTTGATAGATGACTTGTCACTGGAAAATAAGCGAGACTTCATCTATCATCGCTGGTTGGGTACACATAGTCCCATTGAATGGCCAGCCCGTTGTCACCTCTTGATTTTTTCTTTTGGGGTTATGTAAAAGATAAAGTTTTCCAAACGGTACCAGAAAATGTAGAGGATCTAAAGTTAAAAATAATAGAAGCTTGTGTTTTGGTGCCTCCTGAAACCCTAAGGAATGTAATAAATTCTATACCAAGGACGGCCCTGTTGAAGTTGATTTTAAAGATCGGGAGAAAATAAAACTACGCGGTCTGTTCAACGATTTATTATCGACTGACAAATACATGTCACTTGACAACTAGTATATATTAACATTATGGGATGGCGCTGCATACACTATTTTTTGATATTCTGCAACAACCCCATTTATCAAAAATTCAAAATCAAATCACTTCTAAACCTAAATCTTTTTGAAATTTAGAGTGTTTCACACTTTTTAATTCTTTCGTAAAAATATCCGCTATCATTTCATCAGTGCTAAGATATTTCAAACTAACTACTTTGTTCTGAACAGTTTCCCTAATGAAATGGTATCGGATATCAATATGCTTTGTCTTTTCATGGAACACTGGGTTACTGCATAATTTTTGTGCCCCTTGATTATTGTTATACAAAGTAACAGTATCCAGCCTTTCCTGAAGCTCAGACAATAAACTTCTCAGGTATACAGCCTCCTTTGTAGCTTCCCCCAAAGCCATATATTCAGCTTCTGTGCTAGAGAGAGCTACAGTTCTCTGCTTAATACTCTTCCATGAGATAGCACCGCCCGAAAGCTTGAAAACAAAACCCTCTAGATTTAAATTATCCTTTTTAAATGTCAAACAATAATTTTTTGTCCCCTTTAAATACCTTAAAATTTTTTTGGCAGCCTTCCAATGGTACTCACTGTGATTATGAGCCAATTTAATAATTGGCTCAAAAAGCTTACACTGTATGCAATGTCTGGCCTTGTCAATACAGCTAAAAACATTAGACTACCAATCAACTTTTGATAGAAAGGATTCACGCCTTTTTCCGAGGAACAACCCTCTGCAAAATCAAAGCTATCAATTGGTGCACTGACAACATTACATTCTGACATATTAAATTTTTTCAATAACTGATCTATATAACTATTTTGATCTAATCTAATAGCATTCTTATCTCTATATACTTTCATACCTAAACACATTTTTAATTCACCCAAGTCCTTAATTCTAAAATTAGAGCTTAATTCAGCCTTCAAGGAATCTGTCAGGGTTTTACTATTGCTAAAAACAATAAAATCGTCCACATAAAGTGCTATTATGACCAAGCTATTATTACTACGTTTAATGTAAATACATGACTCATAGTCTGATTTATTGAAATCAAAATTAATTAGAACCTCATTAACTTTTTGGTACCAGGCACGTGAAGCACATGCTTTAATCTATAGATAGCCTTTTTCAAATGGCAAACTTTATCCTCAGTGCCCTCAATAACAAAGCCTTCTGATTGGTGCATAAAAACTGTTTCTTGCAAGTCGCCATTTAAAAAAGCTGTCTTCACATCTAAATGACTAATATCTAAGTTAAGTTTAATGGATAGAGCTAATAACAAACGTAAACTTGAATACCTAATAACCGGAGAATAAGTTTCATCGTAGTCTATCCCTTCACGCTGGGTGTAGCCTTTCGCTACTAAACGAGTCCGATAACACACTTTACTGTCACAATCAATTTTCTTTTTGAATACCCACTTACTCTGTACTATAGTAGTGCCACTATCCGGAGTATCGACCAAGTCCCACGCTTTGCTTTCTTGAAAAGACATCATTTCCTCATTCATAGCTTTCTTCCATTTGTCCGAGTCTGACCTGGAAAGAGCTTCTGACACACTGGATGGAACGTCTTCTAAATTTACATCCTGTAGCTTTTGACATTGGAATGTCACGTCTTCATAAGCTTTTACTTTTCTAGTCCTCTGAGATCTTCTTGTTGCCATCTACTTCTATCTCAGCTTCTATATTTTCTGGGAAATAATCTGGATCATTCGAGTTCAGAATGTTCATCTTCATCTGGATACATGTCCTGGTTCTGGTCTTGCTTCATATCTTCCCCCACTGAAGGTAAGACCTCTTTCGACACAAAATCAGTGTTTGATGAGTTTGAAAAGTCAAAGCTGTTTAATACCTTGGGTTTTTCATTAATGACTACATCCCTACTGGTGATTACATTCTTTTTTATTGGATCATAAAGTCTGTAGCCTTTAACATTCTGACCATATCCAATTAAGAACATTTTTTCAGCCTTTCTATCAAATTTGAGCCTTTTCTACTTGGGTATATGAACCATAACTTCACTACCGAATATGCGAACATGACTTACATTATGTTTCTTATCATAGAAAACTTCATATGGTGTTCTACCTTCTAGTCCAGAAACAACTGACCTATTTCTCAAATATGCAGCCGTGTTTATAGCCTTTGCCCAAAACTGTTTGGAAAAACCTGCGTCAAATAATAAACCCCTAGCTTTTTCTACTAAAGTACGGTTCATTCGTTCTGAAGTACCGTTTTGTTGTGGCGTATAGAGATTTGTCTTTTGATGGATAATACCATTAAAAACCTTTCAAAGTCAGAGCTACAAAATTCTCCGCCATTGTCAGATCTGAAACACTTAACTTTTGTGTTTTTCTGATTTTCAACAAACAATTTAAACTCCTTAAATTTGTCTAAGGCCTCGCTTTTATTTTCCACAAAATAAGCGAAAACCATCTTGCTTAGATCGTCCTCAAGAGCCAAAAAATATCTGGAGTCTCCTATAGATGGTACCTTCATAGGACCGCATAAATCTCCGTGCACAATTTGAAGCAATTCTGTAGCCCTATGTCCCTTATTTTTAAAAGACAATCTTGCCTGCTTGCCTTCACAACACACTTG
Organism: Monochamus alternatus; assembly: GCA_037114965.1. NCBI lineage: Eukaryota > Metazoa > Arthropoda > Insecta > Coleoptera > Cerambycidae > Monochamus > Monochamus alternatus. Next base: position 57,742,304 of record CM073427.1, on the reverse strand, counting down.
GCATAGTTCATCTGTCCCCGTTTGTCCCTTAAAGTCTAAACCCTCAATTGCCCCATTTTTCATAACACTCAGATCTTTATAGTTTATATGCCCAAAATGTCTGTGCCACAATTCACAACAGTCTTTGGAGTATGAAACAAATGCCACTGGCTTAGGTTTTAAAAAATTAAGTTTATAGACATGGTTATCTAAGTCGGCCGTAGCCACACAAACACCCTTTACATTGAAAATTTTACAGCCTGTCTCATTAAAAACAACATTGTTCCCATTCTTAATTAATTGACTAACAGATAATAAGTTAGTGGTTAGCTTAGGTACATAATGAACTTTTTTAATAAAAATGTTGTGTTGTTTGCCTCCACTTAGAGTGATTAAGTCCACTCGTCCAGAACACAAAATAGGCATTTTTTCATTATTAGCTACCAGGATTTCACTAATGTCAATGTCTTGGGTTACATCTTCTAACCAGTCTTTTCTCGACGTTAGATGAACATTAGCACCCGAGTCGATATACCACTCCGAGCTATCAAACTTGCCATTCAAGAATACCGCACTAAATGCACTTTTTTCCTCAGATTTTTTCTGCGACTCGATAATTCTCGAAATTTTTTCGCAAAACAGGACATTTGTTTTTGTAGTGGCTGGTTTGTTTACATTCATAACAAACTACTTCTTTACCAGAATTGACAGTGTTGCTATTTGATTTTTTCATACTTGTGTCGCTCTCTCTTGGTTTCTTACGGAATTTGCCTTTAGCCCCAAAAACACTTCCTGTAGATTTTTCACCGCTACTCCTGCCATCTTTTTGCATATCTATTAACTTCGATTTAATGGCGTCGGCCGTTATTGCAATTCCGCTATGTTCTATAGCCATTATCATTGAGGTGAATCTTTCTGGTAATCCAGCAAGGAGAAGAGAACCAACCTACTCACTGCTTATATCGAAACCACTTTAATTTCTGCGCCGTCTCGATCATTTGCCCAATATAACTTTCCATGCTTTCACAGTTTTCCAACCTTAAATTCATCAGAACTCTCAGCAAGTCTATTTTCCGCGTAAAGCCTTTTTCGCCATAAAGTCTTTTCAAGGTATCCCATACGTCTAATGCCGTTTTCGCGTCACGAATATGCACATACAAGGATTGATCGATGGATAGACAGAGTTTTGTCCTAGCTTTAACCAGCTTGTCGGTATCTGTCTCACCATTTTCTTCCAGGCATTTCGAAAGACCATCAAGCACAAAAACGTTTTCTACTGCGTAAGTCCAATCGTCGTAGTTTTTGCGGCCTGTTAGTTTTGGCACACTTGCTAAGTAACTAACCGTCAACATTTGTATCTTTCCGCTTTAGTCTACATGCTAAAGCTTTACGAACACGAACTACTGCGAACTTCTCTCGATTTTTAAACCCGTATATCTATTTCTGCTGGGCCCATAACCTGTTGAAGTTGATTTTAAAGATTGGGAGAAAATAAAACTACGCGGTTTGTTCAACGATTTATTATCGACTGATAAATACATCTCACTTGACAACTAGTATATATGAACATTATGGGATGTAGCTGCAACACTATTTTTTGATATTCTGCAACAGGCCCGACTATGCGTCAGAAATCGAGGTTATCAATTTGAGCATCTCACCTAATTCATTATTATTTGTCTGTATTAGTTATAGGTACTAGTATTAGCTGATGTTATTAATATTTTCGGATTTTCTAGTTTTAAGCTTACCTTTTCTGTTTAAATTCAAATAAAAATTTGTTTCAGCACTGCTTATTTTAGTACTCAACTAAATCACTGAATCGATTAAATTAATGTTTCGAGAATTAAGAGCATCTCAACTCAAAGTAAAATCGCTATGGAGAATTTTAATTGTCGTGTAATGTGTAAATGATAGTTTTTAAACCACAATAAACTTTAACAATTTTCAAACTAATGGTTATGTATAAATTATGACTATCGAGTATAAATACTATGACAAGAACAAACAATTTGTCAAATGGTGATTTTACTGAGGTTGGGATCGGTCAGTGGTCGCGCGGTTTAAGGCGTCAGTACTTGAATCGAGGTGACTAGATAGTAGCTATATTCGTGGAGGTTTGGCGCCCTCTCTGCGGGTATGGTAAGGTGGAAGAATGTTGGCTTGGGTCAATGTGAGAGATTGATACTGGTTGATATTTGACTACCCCCCTAATTACCAACGTAAGTCGTTCCTGGGCGCAAATGCGGCCTGCTTAATAATATGCCGCCCCCTCTCCCGCTCAAGTCTCCGACTTCTGGGCTAATCCCTGTGATTAGAATTATTGTTATTGTTATTGTTATTGTTATTGTTATTGTTATTGTTATCGTTATCGTTATCGTTATCGTTATCGTTATCGTTATCGTTATCGTTATCGTTATCGTTATCGTTATCGTTATCGTTATCGATATCGTTATCGTTATCGTTACCGTTACCGTTACCGTTACCGTTACCGTTACCGTTACCGTTACCGTTACCGTTACCGTTACCGTTACCGTTACCGTTACCGTTACCGTTACCGTTACCGTTACCGTTACCGTTACCGTTACCGTTACCGTTACCGTTACCGTTACCGTTAGGGTTAGGGTTAGGGTTAGGGTTAGGGTTAGGGTTAGGGTTAGGGTTAGGGTTAGGGTTAGGGTTAGGGTTAGGGTTAGGGTTAGGGTTAGGGTTAGGGTTAGGGTTAGGGTTAGGGTTAGGGTTAGGGTTAGGGTTAGGGTTAGGGTTAGGGTTAGGGTTAGGGTTAGGGTTAGGGTTAGGGTTAGGGTTAGGGTTAGGGTTAGGGTTAGGGTTAGGGTTAGGGTTAGGGTTAGGGTTAGGGTTAGGGTTAGGGTTAGGGTTAGGGTTATTGTTATTGTTATTGTTATTGTTATTGATATTGTTATTGTTATTGTTATTGTTATTGTTATTGTTATTGTTATTGTTATTGTTATTGTTATTGTTATTGTTATTGTTATTGTTATTGTTATTGTTATTGTTATTGTTATTGTTATTGTTATTGTTATTGTTATTGTTATTGTTATTGTTATTGTTATTGTTATTGTTATTGTTATTGTTATTGTTATTGTTATTGTTATTGTTATTGTTATTGTTATTGTTATTGTTATTGTTATTGTTATTGTTATTGTTATTGTTATTGTTATTGTTATTGTTATTGTTATTGTTATTGTTATTGTTATTGTTATTGTTATTGTTATTGTTATTGTTATTGTTATTGTTATTGTTATTGTTATTGTTATTGTTATTGTTATTGTTATTGTTATTGTTATTGTTATTGTTATTGTTATTGTTATTGTTATTGTTATTGTTATTGTTATTGTTATTGTTATTGTTATTGTTATTGTTATTGTTATTGTTATTGTTATTGTTATTGTTATTGTTATTGTTATTGTTATTGTTATTGTTATTGTTATTGTTATTGTTATTGTTATTGTTATTGTTATTGTTATTGTTATTGTTATTGTTATTGTTATTGTTATTGTTATTGTTATTGTTATTGTTATTGTTATTGTTATTGTTATTGTTATTGTTATTGTTATTGTTATTGTTATTGTTATTGTTATTGTTATTGTTATTGTTATTGTTATTGTTATTGTTATTGTTATTGTTATTGTTATTGTTATTGTTATTGTTATTGTTATTGTTATTGTTATTGTTATTGTTATTGTTATTGTTATTGTTATTGTTATTGTTATTGTTATTGTTATTGTTATTGTTATTGTTATTGTTATTGTTATTGTTATTGTTATTGTTATTGTTATTGTTATTGTTATTGTTATTGTTATTGTTATTGTTATTGTTATTGTTATTGTTATTGTTATTGTTATTGTTATTGTTATTGTTATTGTTATTGTTATTGTTATTGTTATTTTTATTATTATTATTATTATTATTATTATTTTTTCCAGTAACACCTTCCGAAGCTCCGACACATTCGGAGATATTCTGAAGAGTCAAGCAATGACCACTCTCCACTCCGTGGAGTCAGTAATCATTGCGCCCGTAAATCGTGCGTTCTGAGTAGACGTAGCGAACCAAGGACGATTGTCTTCTGCATTCTGCCGGCTAAGATCTCTGCCGAATTTCGGCAAGCCGGTATGATCTTTAAATCAGAAAGCAACGTATGTCTCATTCCACCCAGGACCCTATAATGAGCACCACAATCTTAACAGAGTGGTCTGGATACAGCCTGCGGAGCTCGGAGAGAAGATCTCGATACTTCCTCCGTTTTTCCTCCTCTTTTAGGACGATGTTGTTCTCTGCGGGAGCCGAGAACTCAATCACAAACATCGTCCTAAGTTGGTGGTCGAGGAGGACTACATCAGGCTTACTGGCTTGAATTTGCCTGAGGGTGGGGAATGAATAGTTCCAATAAATTCGGCACTTCTCATTCCCCACAACGGATTCTATATCCCCCGGAGCATAAGGCAGCACTGGCGTCTCGTCTATCTCATACGAGTGTCATAAATGATAATACAACACCCGTAAGGCTGAATCGTGTCTTTGGATATACGCTGTGGCCGCATATACCGGACAGGCCGACAGGCATCTGGTATCAGGAACCTCGATACCCAAGACACGACTACGATAGACGAGAGTATTAATTACACCATCTTGGCAAGCCATTTTGAACCCCTCGGTCTCAGAGTTCAGCCCCGCTGACCTCAAAAAAGCGAAGGTCAGCTTTTCAGATAAGCCAAGCCCCTCTAGATGACGAGACCATGCATTGGCTTATCCTTATGTAGCTGCAGAAGATGACGCGTCTCTGCAGCTTTAATTTGGGCTTTTAACTGAGCAGGGTCCCACTCGGACACTCGGTGACAGAGTCTGGATTTTCCCGCTCAGTATCGAACACGAGACCAAGTTCATTGGCTGCTCTTCTCGCTGCCTTATATACAAATGCTCCTATCCCTGCTGCTTCATGGTCTTGGACCATGCAGAGAAGGGGATCCGAGCTCCTGATGATTTTACAGGCTTCCTCCAAAACCACTCTGCCCTGGAGACACTCCAAACTCTAGAGTCCACGGCCTCCCCGATTTCTTGGGAAGTATAACCGCGAAACGGACGATCTTGGATGCAAACTCTGATGGAGATGCATCATTTTGCGGGTCCCTACATCGAGTTGCATCAGCTCTTCTTGTGTCCATTTCACTACTCCAAAGGAGTAGAGAAGGATCGGAACGGCAAGCATATTAGTGGCACTCACCTTGTTCTTACCCGACAGCTCCGAAGACCAGATTTGTCGGAGGCGGTGCCGACACCTGCCGCGGAGAGCGTTTTTCACCATTGCCACCTCATGAGTGCCCCGTGGGACACCCAAATAGGTGTATGACTCTCCGGCATCTAGGTGGTGGAAGATGCTTCCGTCTATTAGCTGGGCGTCCTCTCCGTATGCACCGCATCGTCCTCTCTTGAGATGAACCAGTGCACATTTGTCCAGCCCGAACTCCATCCCAACTGCCTGCGTGTACTCCTGTACCACTCTGAGGGACTGATTTAAATCCCTCTCACCGGAGGCATAGAGTTTAAGGTCATCCATGTAGAACAAATGGGTGACCTTATGCCTCCGGTCTCCTGGGGTACCGCAGTTATAACCCCGGGTACGACGAAGTGCAACGGATAATGGCAGCAGTGAGATGCAAAACAAGAGGGGACTCAGGGAATCTCCCTGGAACACTCCCCTCCTGAACAAAACCGGCTCTGTCTGGACCCTAGCATTAGCCGATGTTATGGTAAAGCGGGTCCTCCAGAGCGGCATGAGTTGTTCAATACATCTCACTATGGGGTCGGCCACCGCAAGGCATTGGAGCAAGTGAATTATTAGCTCATGTGATGTCATATCAAATGCCTTGCGGTAATCTATCCAGGCCATTGAGAGGTTTCGCTTGTACTGCACGGAGTCCTGCGTAATACATCTGTCGATGAGCAGGTTCTCCTTACAGCCAGCTACACCCCTCTTGGACCCTCGCTGCTCGTACATCCGTTGATAAACCGGGTTCACTGCGTGGAGCACACGCGCGTACAAGATGCGAGTAAACACCTTGTAACACGCATTCAGGCAGGTTATTGGGCGGTAGTTCTTTGGCTGGGACAAATCTCCGCTCTTAGGGATAAGCACGGTTCTCCCCTCGACAAACCACGCCGGAATTTGCTGCTCTCCATTTAGCCAGGACGTGAATATTCTGGCCAAATGACGGTGGACACTGGTGAATTTTTTCCACCAGAAGTTGCTGATCCCATCGGGACCAGGAGCAGCGAAGTTCTTCGATCTAATAAATGATCTCCGAACTTCATCCGGGGTTATCGGTGGGCACACCTCTTGTGGCTCTCGAAGCCTTTGACAAAAGGCCTCGAAGTGTGCCAGGGCTGGAGTGTCTCTATCAAGTGGAATCCTGCGGCCATAAAGATCCCTCCAGAAGGCTTCTACCCGATCTACAGTCGGAGGATTGTCCGCAACACGCTGAGGCTGTTCAAAAAGTCGAGAAGGCCTTACACGGAACAAATTATTTTGCTCCAACCTTCTCGACCGCCTCACTAGTGACTTTTTCGCAGCCACTAGCATCCGTATCCTGTTGAGAGAATGCTGCTTGATGGTGAGCAGCACCACCCGATTCAGGGTATGATGGACCCGCCTAAGGGAAGAAGCGATGCGTCTCACCTTAGGTGTGAAAGCCCTATTGACTTCCACGTAGTCCATCACACATTGGATACGGGACGCGTGTTGCCTCGCCGACAGGATCTTAGCCTCCATCTTGTGCACTCGCCGCCGTGCTCTCTCTAGTGGAGAAACGGCATTTTCACGCCCTCTCTCCACCCGAGTCAGCAGTTCAGCGGCTTCGTACACAGCGCAATTGACGCGCCAGATGTCAGCCTCTTCTGGGAGATCTTCACGGAGCGCAGTATCCACTCGGGCCAGATCTGCGGGCTTCGGGGGTTTTATAAAAGGCAACCCCCGACGGGTGCTCAGGCCGTCCTGTTCTCGGGGAATGAAGCGCGGCGCCTCTGCGGGATCATTCCGTGGCTCTTCAGCCACTTCGTTCACCCTTAGATGAGGACGCCTCTCATAGCCTCTGCGACGAAGGTAGGATACATCCCGCAGATTTTGTGCGGTGAGGGCGCGGCCTTCGGGGTGCATATCACACCACCAAGCATACATCCGCGCCATGTATCCTCTTCGCCCGGGCTTGCTGCTTTCATAACAGACCAGAAGATCGTCCCTTAGTTCATCGGTCCACTCAAAACTTCCATTTTCATGGCCTTGGTCATCAACGGGCAATCCGTCCGGCTGGGCCTCACCACCTTGCCCATGACCCCCATCCGAATGGGGTCGATTGTGGGGGCCCTCTCTCCTGGCATTTGGAACCGGAGGTTTCAGTGTGTCAGGTGGTTGGCCTGACACATAGACGGCCGGCACCAGAGGGAAAAAAGGTAGCTCATCCCTCCCGGGTGCGCAGTGCTGCCGGTCCGATTATTATTATTATTATTATTATTTTCAATTTTTCACTTTTTAAAGGTATTACAAAGATGGACGGGCATTGCCAAGTCTCATCTTCATTCTATTGGTGTTCAGTATTATTCGAAAATGGATGCTGCGTAGAAAGAAATTTCCTTACAATGTGACAGGTACTTAGGAGTACCGATTTCTGAAGCGCCAGGTAAGTATTTTTGGGTATATTAAGCTGTTCCATAGCTAGGTGGAATGTTTTTGGGATTTCCCCTGTACTGTCAATGATTATAGGTATTATCACTACTTTCTCCATATCCCACATGTCTCTTATCTCATTTGCTAATGGTTGGTATTTTTCTATCTTCTCTCTCCTTTTTCTTATTATTATTATTATTATTATTATTATTATTATTATTATTATTATTATTATTATTATTATTATTATTATTATTATTATTATTATTATTATTATTATTATTATTATTATTATTATTATTATTATTATTATTATTATTATTATTATTATTATTATTATTATTATTATTATTATTATTATTATTATTATTATTATTATTATTATTATTATTATTATTATTATTATTATTATTATTATTATTATTATTATTATTATTATTATTATTATTATTATTATTATTATTATTATTATTTTTTTTTCCAGTAACACCTTCCGAAGCTCCGACACATTCGGAGATGTTCTGAAGAGTAAAACAATGACCACTCTCCACTCCGTGGAGTCAGTAATCATTGCGCCCGTAAATCGTGCGTTCTGAGTAGACGTAGCGAACCAAGGACGATTGCCTTCTGCATTCTGCCGGCTAAGATCTCTGCCGAATTTCGGCAAGCCGGTATGATCTTTAAGTCAGAAAGCAACGTATGTCTCATTCCACCCAGGACGCCTATAATGAGCACCACAATCTTAACAGAGTGGTCTGGATACAGCCTGCGGAGCTCGGAGAGAAGATCTCGATACTTCCTCCGTTTTTCCTCCTCTTTTAGGACGATGTTGTTCTCTGCGGGAGCCGAGAACTCAATCACAAACATCGTCCTAAGTTGGTGGTCGAGGAGGACTACATCAGGCTTATTGGCTTGAATTTGCCTGAGGGTGGGGAATGAATAGTTCCAATAAATTCGGCACTTCTCATTCCCCACAACGGATTCTATATCCCCCGGAGCATAAGGCAGCACTGGCGTCTCGTCTATCTCATACGAGTGTCGTAAATGATAATACAACACCCGTAAGGCTGAATCGTGTCTTTGGATATACGCTGTGGCCGCATATACCGGACAGGCCGACAGGAGATGCATAAGCGTCTCTGGCGCCTGGCGGCAGGCCCTGCATCTGGTATCAGGAACCTCGATACCCAAGACACGACTACGATAGACGAGAGTATTAATAACACCATCTTGGCAAGTCATTATGAACCCCTCGGTCTCAGAGTTCAGCCCCGCTGACCTCAAAAAAGCGAAGGTCAGCTTTTCAGATAAGCCAAGCCCCTCTAGATGACGGTAGAAGAGACCATGCATTGGCTTATCCTTATGTAGCTGCAGAAGATGACGCGTCTCTGCAGCTTTAATTTGGGCTTTTAACTGAGCAGGGTCCCACTCGGTGACAGAGTCTGGATTTTCCCGCTCAGTATCGAACACGAGACCAAGTTCATTGGCTGCTCTTCTCGCTGCCTTATATACAAATGCTCCTATCCCTGCTGCTTCATGGTCTTGGACCATGCAGAGAAGGGGATCCGAGCTCCTGATGATTTTACAGGCTTCCTCCAAAACCACTCTGCCCTGGAGACACTCCAAACTCAAGAGTCCACGGCCTCCCCGATTTCTTGGGAAGTATAACCGCGAAACGGACGATCTTGGATGCAAACTCTGATGGAGATGCATCATTTTGCGGGTCCCTACATCGAGTTGCCTCAGCTCTTCTTGTGTCCATTTCACTACTCCAAAGGAGTAGAGAAGGATCGGAACGGCAAGCATATTAGTGGCACTCACCTTGTTCTTACCCGACAGCTCCGAAGACCAGATTTGTCGGAGGCGGTGCCGATACCTGCCGCGGAGAGCGTTTTTCACCATTGCCACCTCATGAGTGCCCCGCTGTGGGACACCCAAATAGGTGTACGACTCTCCGGCATCTAGGTGGTGGAAGATGCTTCCGTCTATTAGCTGGGCGTCCTCTCCGTATGCACCACATCGTCCTCTCTTGAGATGAACCAGTGCACATTTGTCCAGCCCGAACTCCATCCCAACTGCCTGCGTGTACTCCTGTACCACTCTGAGGGACTGATTTAAATCCCTCTCACCGGAGGCATAGAGTTTAAGGTCATCCATGTAGAACAAATGGGTGACCTTATGCCTCCGGTCTCCTGGGGTACCGCAGTTATAACCCCGGGTACGACGAAGTGCAACGGATAATGGCAGCAGTGAGATGCAAAACAAGAGGGGACTCAGGGAATCTCCCTGGAACACTCCCCTCCTGAACAAAACCGGCTCTGTCTGGACCCTAGCATTAGCCGATGTTATGGTAAAGCGGGTCCTCCAGAGCGGCATGAGTTGTTCAATACATCTCACTATGGGGTCGGCCACCGCAAGGCATTGGAGCAAGTGGATTATTAGCTCATGTGATGTCATATCAAATGCCTTGCGGTAATCTATCCAGGCCATTGAGAGGTTTCGCTTGTACTGCACGGAGTCCTGCGTAATACATCTGTCGATGAGCAGGTTCTCCTTACAGCCAGCTACACCCCTCTTGGACCCTCGTTGCTCGTACATCCGTTGATAAACCGGGTTCACTGCGTGGAGCACACGCGCATACAAGATGCGAGTAAACACCTTGTAACACGCATTCAGGCAGGTTATTGGGCGGTAGTTCTTTGGCTGGGACAAATCTCCGCTCTTAGGGATAAGCACGGTTCTCCCCTCGACAAACCACGCCGGAATTTGCTGCTCTCCATTTAGCCAGGACGTGAATATTCTGGCCAAATGACGGTGGACACTGGTGAATTTTTTCCACCAGAAGTTGCTGATCCCATCGGGACCAGGAGCAGCGAAGTTCTTCGATCTAATAAATGATCTCCGAACTTCATCCGGGGTTATCGGTGGGCACACCTCTTGTGGCTCTCGAAGCCTTTGACAAAAGGCCTCGAAGTGTGCCAGGGCTGGAGTGTCTCTATCAAGTGGAATCCTGCGGCCATAAAGATCTCTCCAGAAGGCTTCTACCCGATCTACAGTCGGCGGATTGTCCGCAACACGCTGAGACTGTTCAAAAAGTCGAGAAGGCCTTACACGGAACAAATTATTTTGCTCCAACCTTCTCGACCGCCTCACTAGTGACTTTTTCGCAGCCACTAGCATCCGTATCCTGTCGAGAGAATGCTGCTTGATGGTAAGCAGCACATGATGGACCCGCCTAAGGGAAGTAGCGATGCGTCTCACCTTAGGTGTGAAAGCCCTATTGGCTTCCACGTAGTCCATCACACATTGGATACGGGACGCGTGTTGCCTCGCCGACCGGATCTTAGCCTCCATCTTGTGCACTCGCCGCCGTGCTCTCTCTAGTGGAGAAACGGCATTTTCACGCCCTCTCTCCACCCGAGTCAGCAGTTCAGCGGCTTCGTACACAGCGCAATTGACGCGCCAGATGTCAGCCTCTTCTGGGAGATCTTCACGGAGCGCAGTATCCACTCGGGCCAGATCTGCGGGCTTCGGGGGTTTTATAAAAGGCAACCCCCGACGGGTGCTCAGGCCGTCCTGTTCTCGGGGAATGAAGCGCGGCGCCTCTGCGGGATCATTCCGTGGCTCTTCAGCCACTTCGTTCACCCTTAGATGAGGACGCCTCTCATAGCCTTTGCGACGAAGGTAGGATACATAATCCCGCAGATTTTGTGCGGTGAGAGCGCGGCCTTCGGGGTGCATATCACACCACCGAGCATACATCCGCGCCATGTATCCTCTTCGCCCGGGCTCGCTGCTTTCATAACAGACCAGAAGATCGTCCCTTAGTTCATCGGTCCACTCAAAACTTCCATTTTCATGGCCTTGGTCATCAACGGGCAATCCGTCCGGCTGGGCCCCACCACCTTGCCCATGACCCCCATCCGAATGGGGTCGATTGTGGGGGCCCTCTCTCCTGGCATTTGGAACCGGAGGTTTCAGTGTGTCAGGTGGTTGGCCTGACACATCGACGGCCGGCACCAAAGGGAAAAAAGGTAGCTCATCCCTGCCGGGTGCGCAGTGCTGCCGGTCCGATTTTACACCCCTCCAGCTAGAGTAAGTGGTGTCGCTACTCACCAAAGGTCGTATTATTATTATTATTATTATTATTATTATTATTATTATTATTATTATTATTATTATTATTATTTTGACTATTTCACATTTCTTCAATGGATTTTACGCAGCCATCGGTCGCATGACAAGATGGTGCGTTTAATTGCTGCTTTAGAAATACTGATGTTGCTCACCAATTATTATTATTATTATTATTATTATTATTATTATTATTATTATTATTATTATTATTATTATTATTATTATTATTATTATTATTATTATTATTATTATTATTATTATTATTATTATTATTATTATTATTATTATTATTATTATTATTATTATTATTATTATTATTATTATTATTATTATTATTATTATTATTATTATTATTATTATTATTATTATTATTATTATTATTATTATTATTATTATTATTATTATTATTATTATTATTATTATTATTATTATTATTATTATTATTATTATTATTATTATTATTATTATTATTATTATTATTATTATTATTATTATTATTATTATTATTATTATTATTATTATTATTATTATTATTATTATTATTATTATTATTATTATTATTATTATTATTATTATTATTATTATTATTATTATTATTATTATTATTATTATTATTATTATTATTATTATTATTATTATTATTATTATTATTATTATTATTATTATTATTATTATTATTATTATTATTATTATTATTATTATTATTATTATTATTATTATTATTATTATTATTATTATTATTATTATTATTATTATTATTATTATTATTATTATTATTATTATTATTATTATTATTATTATTATTATTATTATTATTATTATTATTATTATTATTATTATTATTATTATTATTATTATTATTATTATTATTATTATTATTATTATTATTATTATTATTATTATTATTATTATTATTATTATTATTATTATTATTATTATTATTATTATTATTATTATTATTATTATTATTATTATTATTATTATTATTATTATTATTATTATTATTATTATTATTATTATTATTATTATTATTATTATTATTATTATTATTATTATTATTATTATTATTATTATTATTATTATTATTATTATTATTATTATTATTATTATTATTATTATTATTATTATTATTATTATTATTATTATTATTATTATTATTATTATTATTATTATTATTATTATTATTATTATTATTATTATTATTATTATTATTATTATTATTATTATTATTATTATTATTATTATTATTATTATTATTATTATTATTATTATTATTATTATTATTATTATTATTATTATTATTATTATTATTATTATTATTATTATTATTATTATTATTATTATTATTATTATTATTATTATTATTATTATTATTATTATTATTATTATTATTATTATTATTATTATTATTATTATTATTATTATTATTATTATTATTATTATTATTATTATTATTATTATTATTATTATTATTATTATTATTATTATTATTATTATTATTATTATTATTATTATTATTATTATTATTATTATTATTATTATTATTATTATTATTATTATTATTATTATTATTATTATTATTATTATTATTATTATTATTATTATTATTATTATTATTATTATTATTATTATTATTATTATTATTATTATTATTATTACTATTACTATTATTACTATTACTATTATTACTATTACTATTACTATTACTATTACTATTAAGTGAATTCTATTTATTAATTGTTTTCAGTTGGCGTCTTTAAATCAGATTCTACATTATCTTGAGCAATACGGAAATATTTAGGTATACATTTTTTATACTAAAATTGAAAACACTAATAAATACAAAAGATAAGGGCGACATGTAGTATATTGGATAAAAGACGAAAAAACAGGTGGTCATAGCCTAAATAAGATCGCAGGTTCTTAAAAGATGTTTTTAAAAAGCTACTGTTTCACTTATTATATTTATTTACACACACAAGAGACAATGTTTTCACAGAATTGTGAGTACCTTCGATAGTAAGATAATATATCTAAAGACTACGAAGAGTGAACTAACTAGAATTTGGGGTGCAAGTGGTTTTATTTGGTGTGGTAATGACGTCACTGTCAGTACCATCCTAATTATCTTAGCGATGAAAGAAAATGGGTTGGTATTTCTTCGAAGCACTTTCTAATCAGCTTGTAGCGCCATATTGTCGGGGCACTTAGCAAGTGTCTCCGGCCATAAATCCTCCACCCTTAAGATTTGGGATTTGGGATACTTTGTTGTTCTTTGTTAAGGGTTTTGTGGTATAAAATTGCATAAAAAGGTAGTAGTTCAGTTTTTCTTTTCTGGTTACAGTCCTGGTAAACGTTCATGTCTAGGTCTATTTCATGTTCATTAGGGTTTTCGTACGGACCATATAATAAGGTGAATGGGGTGTAAGTAATTAGTAGAGGAGTGGACGGACTGGTTGTAAATTGTTATGGCTGTTATCATGAGATTTTTAATACTCTGGTCAATTTGTTCATGGCTAAGTGGCTCTTAATTTTTCATTTATGGAACTGTGATATCCTTCAATGGGCGAGTTGGAATTAGGGTTAGCGGCAGTAATAAAATGTAGGTTTATTTTAAACATTTTACAAAATTCTCTGATAGTGTCATTGTTAAAAGAACAGTTATTGTCGCAAGTAATTTTTGCAGAGTAATTATGATGGGAGATGTAATGCCTAAGTTTTTTCCCTTGGTATTTTGCGTGTGTAACTTTTTCATCTTTGACTCTTTAACAAATTGGATAGTAAATTCCGTTTACCCGAACTGTTTTACGTTAAAAAGGTGCTCTTGTTTTCAAACCGTTATCTTTAACGGTTTCTGAGAAAATCGCTCTTGAATTAATCCCACTTTGGTCAATTTCATAGTAATTTACACAAAATTATCAAGGTATTCTTATGTCAAAGTATTGTCAACCCGATTGCCAATTTAATAGTTCTAAGCGAAAAAAATGGAAGAGTTTACGGGACAAGAGTTAGTTGATATGATATTTATTTATGGCTTTTGCGATGGTAATGCTGCAGCGGCAGAACGCGAGTACGGGAGCAAATTCCGTTTTCCCGAACTGTTTTACGTTAAAAAGGTACTCTTGTTTCAAATTGTTATCTTCAATGGTTTCTGAGAAAATCGCTCTTGAATTAATCCCACTTTGGTCAATTTCATAGTAATTTAAACAAAAAATAATAATAACAATTTAATACGTAATCAGTAATACACATTATTGATGTAGAACAATTATGATATGATGATTTGTTTATGGCTTTTGCGATGGTAATGCTGCGCGGCAGAACGCGAGTACGGCAGAAGGTTTCCAAACAGAAGGCTGACATCAAGGAGGACATTCCTCACTGTATTCCGCAATTTAGCTGCAACCGTCAGTTTTCGAAGGGATCATAAGATGGAAACTTAATTTTGATAACAGACAACAAGCTATTTTAAAAACTGTAAAAAAAAACCTCCACCTTCTCTGATACAAAGCCTTGCCCTACGTGTAACACTTCTCGAAGCTATTAAAATGCTAAAACGGTTTTGACGAATTTCATTGGCTGCATCATTGATACGCTGCAGCAATTCCTCATGGGTATCGACTTCGGTGGCAAAAACTTTTTGAGTCCAGCGGGGTTAGGCCGGGAGAACGCGGCGGCCAAGCTACCGGTCCGTGCCTCCCTATCCACCGTCCAGCGAAATTTTCGTTTAGGAAATTTAAAACATTGCGACCACTATGTGCCGGGGCTCCATCGTGTTGAAAAAACATGTTACGTCGTAAATTTAGAGGTAGATCATCGAGAATTTGGGGAAGATTTTCTTGAAGTAAGTTTAAATAAAGATTTGAATTGAGACGTTGTGGAATTTCAATAGGTCCAATCAGAGTGTCGTGAATTATTCCCGCCCATAAATTTATGGAAAACCGTTGCTGGAAGTTTGTTCTCCGAACAACATGTGGGTTCTCTTCTTCCCAATAATGAGAATAATGAAAATTTAATTTTCCATTTTGGGTAAAAGTAGCTTCGTCACACCACAAAATGTTGGAAGCTTGCTCGTTGTCCAGCGACAAAATTGTATACGTGGCGCAAAATCTTCTGGTATCAAGCCATGTACATGTCGATAGTGATAAGCATATAGACCTTGTCGCTTTAATATTCTTCCAACCTGAAATGTTAGTAGCACATCTAATCAATTTTGTTAAGGAAATCTTTAAGATATGTAGTACCGTTGGCCGAGGAACATTTATTTGTCTTGAAGTGTTCCGTATGCTAGTCGCAGGATCTTAGTCAATAGCGTCAAGGACCTCCGGTTTCCTATTAATCCTGGGACGTCCTTGACCCGGTGCCTTTCGAAAAGTGGCGGTTGCAGTTAAGTTGCGGAATACCATAGGGAATGTCCTCCTTGATGGCAGCCTTCGGTTTGGAAACCTTCTCCCGTACTCGCGTTCTGCCGCTGCAGCATTACCATGGCAAAAGCTATAAATAAATATTATATCAACTAACTCTTCTCCCGTAAACTCTTCCTTTTTTTTCGCTTAGAACTATTAAATTGGCAATCGGATTAACAATACTTTGACATAAGAATACCTAGATAATTTTGTTTAAATTACTATGAAATTGACCAAAGTGGGATTCAAGAGCGATTTTCTCAGAAACCGTTAAAGATAACGATTTGAAACAAGAGTACCTTTTTAACTTAAAACCGTTCGGGAAAACGAAATTTGCTGTCCAATTTGTTAAAAAGTCAAAGATGAAAAAGTTACACACGCAAAATACCAAGGGCCCCCTCGTACCCACCCCAATGGACTTTGTGGAAATAAATGGATTAGTCAATGAAATTGCTCATCAAAATTTAGCTGTGTATACCAAATTTCATTCATTTATCACAACGCGATTGAGAGATATTGCAAAAAAATGATTTCCATTCCTCCCTCTTCAATAGGTCTCCGTGCAAAAAAATGATTTCCATTCCTCCCTCTTCAATAGGTCCCTGTGCTCTTAGGAAGCATTTCCGGACCCATGTTCATATGAACTTTTTTACTTAGTTTTGATCATAGAATCGGCCTGTTCAGGGTTGGGGACAAAATATATTTTTTGAAATGTGTGTACGTCTCGTTAATTCCATTGTGATTTTGCGTGTGATATTCCTGTAATTTTTCTTGAAATTGTTCGAGTTTTAGGTTGGTTAACACTTTTGTAACTTTAGTAAATTTTACTGTTTCATTAAATAGTTCCCTGCAAATATGTAAAAACTGTTTTTCCAAAATGTCATCTTCAAGATAAATTGCGTACATTTTGTCGGGTACTATATATTCGGTCAAAAATATTTGTAAATTACTTTTGACATTTCCTTGACGTATTTTAACTTCGTAGTACATTCGCTTATCGCCTGGTTTTTTAATGTTAACTGTGTACGAGTCTGAATATTTTAAAATGATTCCTCTATGAAAGGATTGTAAGGGTTTTTCCGAAATTGGGAGATTACAAATAGGATTTTCTATAGCCGTATGTATAGTCTCGTTAGTTGCAGCGGGTCTTGTCGGGTTCAGATTTATTCGTTGGGCTAAAGGTGTACTGTCTAGGATATCGTTTAGAGTAGCGGGTGATAGTTGTTGGTCTTCGTCTAAGTTAGGGAAGAGGCTAGCTAGATCTATGTCGTCTGGGACTTCCGGTTGAACGTTTGAATTTTGAGCTTGTAATTTTGTCAGGGCATTTATTTCATTAAAATTAACTTCGATGCGGCTCTTTGCCTTTTTTATACCGTACTTCGTAATCGTACTCTTCTAAGCGCAGGTGGCGCCTGCCTGGTAAGGCGGCTGTTCGGGTCTTTTAAACTGAATAGCCAGATTAATGGTTTGTGGTCGGTCTCGATAATGAATTTTTGGCCAAATATATAAGGTCTAAAGGTTTTGCAACTTTCTACAATGGTAAGGAGTTCTTTCTCTATCGTGGAGTAATTTCTCTCCGCGTAATTTAATGTACGACTATAAAAGGCTATTGGCTTGTTTTCTTGAGAAATTACTGAACCTATGGCAATATTAGAAGCGTCAGTCGTTACTGTAAATTGTTTTTCAAAGTCTGGGTATGCTAGTACTAGGGAGTTTGTAATTTGTTGTTTTATTTTAGAAAAGGATTCTATATAGGCGGGGTTATTTATATCAATTTTGGTGTTTTTCTCAAGATATCGCGTCATTGGCGATGCGATTTTCGCGAAATTTTTAATAAATTTTCTGTAGTAGTCGGTTAAACCAAAGAAGGCTTTGATTTCCATGGTAGTTTTCGGAATTGGACATTTCTGAATCGGTAATTTTGTCTGGGTTAGGCTTAATGCCGTGGGGCGTTATTTTATGTCGTAAAAATGGTACGTCTTTCCTTAAAAACTCGCTTTTATCGAGTTGTACTTTTAGATTGTGGGTTTTTAATTCATTGAAAATTTGCTTTAAATGCAATATGTGGTCTTGCAGAGATTTGGAGAATAATTACCACATCGTCCATATTGCCACGTTGTCCCGCTCGCACACAATTCGACGACTGCGGTATCACGAATTGCTAAGATTGTCCCGATCGCCCCTACACGATTCTGTTAAACAAAATGCCGTAGATCGAGACGGGACTGGAAAAATGGGGAATAGACGAGAAGCATTCGAGTCGTTCGGGAAAATGGATCTAGAGATGCTAGAATATTCGTTGGGTCTATAAAAGAAGAATAAACGGCCGAGTTAGTTAGTCCTGTATTACTGTCTTGAATTGGAATGTTTAGAGCGATTTAGATAGCGATTAAAAGTGAAATAGTGTTTAGTTGAGTTGTAATTAGTGTTCAGTAGTGTACTGAGTAGTTAATAAAGATAAGTAATTAATTAACGGATTGTTTTTCTGGCAATAGAAAAATTCGGATTAGGAAATCCGTTACAATATGGTGTCAGAAGTGGGATTTAAGATTTAAGTTTGAAGAACTTTCTGGAACCCTGTGCGTGGGTGAGACAAAGATCCAAGTGTGACATATGACCGCACTCGTCGTGACTTAAGGAAGAGAACGGTGTTAATCGCGAAGGACAATCTCGAACATTCTAGAACTTTATACCGAAGTGAGACAAAGACCCAAGTGTGACATATCACCGCACTCGTCGTGACTTAAGCAAGTGAACGGTGTTATTCACGAAGGACAATCTCGAACATTCTAGAACTTTATACCAAAGTGAGACAAAGACCCAAGTGTGGCATATAACTGCACTCGTTTCATTGTAAGGAAGTCAACGGTGACATTTACAAACACATTCCTGGACATTCTAGAACTTTCCAAAGAAAATAGATTGAATGCCTGTAACTAGAAGTCAAATCAACATGGATGCACAACTGGCGAAACTGTTAGAAATGATGCAAACGATGCAAGAACAGGGACGGATGATGCAAGAGAAATTAGAGGAACAGGGACATGAAATGGAAGACCAAGCGAAGACGATGCAAGAGAAATTAACTAGAGGAGCAGTCACATAAAGTGACACAAGTAGAAGAGAAACTGTTAACACAAAAAAAAAAAGGAAATAGACCAAGAAATAGACCTGGTTAGAGAAACCTGCGAAGAGCTTCGACATAAATTAGACAAGGTAACAAAGGAGGGCGTAATCAAATCAGAAAGACCTGTTATCCGAACTCAGAAAACGAAACCTCCCGAATTCGACGGCAAGGTCTCCTTGAATGTCTATTTGCGTCAGTTTGAAGCAGCAGCTGCAGCAAATGAATGGTCTGATTATGAGAAAGCTACTGCTCTGATAGTTACTTTACGAGGGGAAGCTCTTGACGTCTTACAAGGAGTACCTGCTGGGCAGCAGAATAACTACGACCTTCTGAAACAGCATATGGAAATGAGATATGGGGATAAGCACCTACAGCAAGTGTACCAGGCGCAATTGAAAAATCGTCACCAGCAGAGTGGAGAGAATTTACAACATTATGAGACCGATGTTGCTCGACTGGTTCAATTGGCTTATCCGACAGCCCCGTCCGAATTCTTAGACCATCTCTCCATTCAAGTTTTTACAGACGGCCTAAGAGATTGTGAAACCCAGCAGGCACTACGACTCGCCAGACCTAAAACACTGAACGACGCTCTTTCGCATGCACTGGAATTCGAGGCAGCAAAGATAGCATCCGGTAGACATAATAAAGACGCTAAAGGAGATTATTGATAAATTCAGCCCATCTACTAGGCCAAAGAAAGAACAATCTGATAGTCGAAGGGATTGCCTTCTTAAATGCTGGAACTGTGGACAGACAGAACATTTAAAGAGACAGAGTAGGGCCCCAGTCGCAGATCAGCAAAAGCGTGACTTCCAAGCGGCACCTGCACAGGAAAACTAGGGTCAGCCGGTTTGACGGGGCAAAAGCCGGCTGCGTCCTCCTACCATGCCCCACGAGAAGAAGTTACGTTATCACGTCTCCAGGACTCTGACTCTTTGCTAATAGAAGACATTATTTTTGATCGTATGTTCCCTATGGTAATCGACACTGGAGCAACAAGAACTATTGTACGGCCGGATATTATTGGTGATTGGCGTCTTAAGAACCCTGCCAAACGTTATGTCCTTACAGCAGCCAATGATCAACAGCTGCCAGTCAAGGGAGAATACGAGCTTGAAGTAGAATTAAGAGACGTCAAGTTCAAACACAGAGCCCTGGTAGCAGATATATCGGACAATGTCATACTCGGACTAGACTTACTACGAGCAAAGGGGGTGAACTTAGATTTGAATGCTGGCACGCTACGGATAATGGGTGAGGAAGTAGTGCTAACAAACACCACTGAGAATAACGCTGTACGGAGACTCGTTGTTGAAGAAGATGTGGTACTACCTGCTCATACCGAAATCTTGGTTGCCACTGTAATGGATGGGGATGCAGTGTAGGAGTGGTAGAACCCAGTAATCCGGATTTGTTCAATAAATCTATAATCACCGGCCGTACCCTGATTAAACCTGAGAAAACGACAATAGTACGGGTAGTTAACCTGAAAACCTTTCCACAGAAAATTACAAAGGGAACTGAAGTAGGAGTCTGTGAACCTGTTACCATTGCCAGAACACTCAAAGAAATCAACAAAACGGGGAAGAAACCAAATAAGACCAGTCTACCAGACTGTCTGGGACATTGATGATAGGGTCAAGGAAAGATTAACAAAGATGGAGGTGGAGCAACTGGAAGAGCTGCTAAGTGAAAATGAAAATATGTTTGCACTTAAACCAGGCGACTTTGGGAGAACCAATGTAGTGAAGCATCGAATCGATACTGGTTCATCATCTCCTATAAAGCAGCCACCACAAGGACTTCCACTAGGCAAGCGAGAAGAAGTTAACAAGATGTTAATTGAGATGCAAAATCAAGGCACCATAGAGCGATCTCAGAGTCCTTGGGCTTCTCCTGTAGTCCTAGTCAAGAAGAAAGACGGCTCCATCCGATTTTGTGTGGACTACAGAAAATTAAATGACCTCACCAAGAAAGGCAGTTACCCACTACAGAGGATTGACGATACTCTGGACACCTTGCGCAATGGTTTTCCACTTTGGATTTAAAGAGTGCATATTGGCAAGTCGAGGTCAGCCCTGAAGACAAGAAAAAAACAGCATTCACTACCGGAAATGGATTGTGGCAGTTCAATGTAATGCTATTTGGTCTATGTAATGCCCCTGCCACTTTTTGAATGACTGATGGAAGCTGTCTGCATTGGGAGACCTGCTTGATTTACTTGGACGATGTGGTGGTGTTGGGACGCTCTTTCCAAGAGCACCTACAGAACGTGTCGGAAGTGTTCAGGAAGTTAAAAGCGGCAAACCTGGAACTGAACCCAAAGAAGTGCAGTCTGTTCCAAAACGAGGTTAGATACCTAGGCCACATTATTACTCCAAACGGTGTGAAAACAGATCCGGAGAAGACAGAGTGCATAAAGAGCTGGCCGGATTCTCGAACATTACCAAGCCCCTTCATAAATTGACAGAAGACAACATACCGTTCGAATGGACTACGAGATTCCAGCAAGTCTTTGAGACGCTGAAAGAGACTCTCTGCACTACCCCGATTTTGACATACCCAATACCTGGACAACCCTTTATAGTGAACACGGACGCAAGCAACATTGGAAATGGCGGAGTTCTTTCCCAAATACAAGATGGTCAAGAGCGAGTAGTGGGCTGCTTCAGCAAAGTCCTATCAAAAGCCGAATAGAACTGTGTGACTCGGAAATAATTACTTGCCATTGTCAAGAACCTAGAACACTCATAAATATCTGTATGGCCAAGAATTTCTCCTAAGAACGGATCACGCTTCCCTTAAATGGCTGCTACAGATTAAAAACCCTGAAGGACAGATTAAAAACCCTGAAGGACAGATGGCAAGATGGCTGGAACGGCTGCAAAAATATCACTTTGTTGTTGAACATCGAGTCGGCAGGAAACATGGAAATGCAAATGCCCTTTCTAGGAGACTCTGTCCTGTCAACTGCAAACACTGTAGTAGTCTTGAAAGGAAAGAGGACATCTCCTCAGTTCCATGCAAGGTGGTAGCAGCTCAACCTGAAGACAGATGGAATTCAGCGGCCATTCGGGAAGACCAGCAAGCTGACTGTGTCATCAAGCCTTTACTAGAGTGGAAAGAAGCCAACAACCGACCCTCTTGGGCTGAAGTCAGTAGTAAAAGCCCAGCATTAAAAAGCTATTGGGCTCAATGGAATTCCTTGGTGTTGGAATACGGTGTCCTAAAAAGAGCATGGGAGAACAATGACGGAACGGAAGTCAAGAAACAAGTACTACTCCCGAGGTCCCGGGTCAAGGAAGTGCTGCAGGAAGTACATGGAGGTACTGGTGGTGGACATTTCGGTATCAATAGGACTCTACAGAAGATTAGGGAGCGTTTCTACTGGTTGAGCTGTAGGACGGATGTAGAATATTGGTGCCGAAAATGTGACATATGTGCAGCAAGCAAGGGACCGAAGACCCGTTCCAGAGCACCTTTCGAGAGGATTGCTATTGATATCGCTGGCCCCTTTCTGAAAACCCAAAGTGGAAACCGATATCTGCTAGTAGCCATGGACTACTTCAGCAAATAGCCGGAAATATACCCCCTTTCCAATCAAGAGACCACAACCGTAGCAGAAGCGCTAGTCAACAACGACGACTGCGGTATCACGAATTGCTAAGCTTGCCCCGATCGCGCCTACACGATTCTGTTAAACAAACAAAATGCCGTGGATCGAGACGGGACTGGAAAAATGGGTATTAGACGAGAAGCATTCGAATCATTCGGGAAAATGGATCTAGAGATGCTAGAATATACCTGGAATATTCGTTGGGTCTATAAAAGAAGAATAAACGGCCGAGTTAGTTAGTCTTGTATTACAGTCTTGAATTGGAGTGGTTAGAGCGATTTAGATAGCGATTAAAAGTGAAATAGTGTTTAGTTGAGTTGTAATTAGTGTTCAGTAGTGTACTGAGTAGTTAATAAAGATAAGTAATTAATTAACGGATTGTTTTTCTGGCAATAGACAAATTCGGATTAGGGAATCCGTGACAATATATACAAAACAACTTTTATGTAAATACTTCATAAGGACGTGATCCATCACTCTCTGAAAAGTTGCAGGGGCGTTCCTGAAGCTGAACGGCATACGGACATACTTGTAATAGCCATTTTCAACTGTAAAAGCTGTTTTTTCAACGGATTCGGGACTCATCTCGATTTGATGAAATCCTTGGGCGAGAACGAGCGTACTGAAATATGTGCATTTCCCTAAATTTTCGAAGATCTCCTCTATTCACCAAGGCGTGAGTAAGAATTCTATCTCGAAAGGTACATTATATTCCTGCAAAATGGTATTTTTATGGCGTATCTGCCTGTTATTATTTTGCCTAAGGATGATACTTCAAAATGCTTTTCATAAATATATTCCGGGAATAGAGTTTCAGCAACTTCGGGATTCATTAAGCTTACCGATGCTCCTGAATCTATAAGAATTTTGAGGTTAAAGTTTTTCGAATAAATAAATGGTAATTTTGTTTGATATATGTAATTGAAGTTTAGGTCGAATTTTGTGACGTTGAGGCCGTTATGTGAAAATTTCCATTATCATTGTTTGGTTCTGAGTTATCGTTGTTCTGGTATTCCTGAAAATGTGATTGGTTAGGATCGTCATACTCGTCCGTTTCAGGGTGTTCATCCTGATAGTTGGAAAATTCAGCTGAGGGTTGTTCTAAGTTAGTCTCGATGTTAGTTAATTCTTCAACTACAAAATTAGGAGGTCTATTAGGTTGACTTCTGGTTATGTTTTTGCGATTGAGGATGTTGATGTGACTTTGGTCTAAAGGTTTCAAAAGAAACTCCCGACATTGGGGTAGGATTTGGCATAACACTTTGTCTGGGTTTAAATACATTAGTTTGATTTTGCTGGGGCCCTGTGTGTTGTTGAGTATTTTTATTAGACATGGATGAATTAAATCTAAATTCTGGCTGATATTGTGGCGTAGTATATTGTGGGTAATATTAGTGTTTTTATGAGAAAATTTTTTTTAGATGTTGTAATTTTTGTTGTGAAGTAGATGATCTGTCTCTGTTTTTAAGGAAATTCATAAATTGTTTCTGGTGATTGCTGTTATCGAAATTTCGGCAAATATTAATATAGTCGCTAAGGGCTTGTGGATAGTAGTGACTTAAATATGTATTATAGGGTTTGGAGACGCCTGCCATAAAAGTATCCCTAGTTTGGGTGCTATATATTTCCTTTTTAGTTTTAGCTATATTTTCGTCTTTTGTATTTAATGAAACGTGTTCTAACAAAGCTTGTACATTTTGTGTAACGCGAATATGATAATCTTCGTAAGATTCATTGGGTTTTTGATATGTGGTAGTCAAAGTGGTAGCGAGTAAAGTTTCAGATCTAGGGTCTGCATAACGTTGTTGCAATAAGGCTTTTAATTCATCCCATTTTGTGAGTTTATAATTAACGATTAAATTCCTAGCTTCGTCTTTTAGTTTACTTTCTATAGCTGCAAATGTAGCTGAGTCATCGACTTTATGTACAAAGTAAGAAAGTTCCTTTGTACCACCTGTATATTCAGGAATAGATTTTTCAAATAAACTTGTGACGTACTTTCGAGGTTCGGTCGCAGATGCCGAACTAGTACAACCACTTTAATCAGTCCGGGTTCACTCGGTGGAGAAGTTATGTCCAAGGTTCAGGAATATTACAAGACTCGGTAATGAAAATAAAATATTTATTTCATAAAATAAAATGTCACCCTGTAAACAAATAATACTAATAATAATTCCCCCAACACAATAAAATAGGTCCTGAAATAATAATACAAAATAGTAAATTAACAAAGAGGGCGGTAAGGAATGTACGGTGCAGACGCTGAGTGTCGCGGAAAGAGCCTGCTAAACACCCAGTGTCGAAGACCACGGAGACGACGTCGAGTACCGCGGAATAATACCTGCTAAATACTCGGAGTCGACGGAATACGGGTTAGACCTCGAGCGCCGCGGAGAGGGCCTGCTAAACGCTCGGAGTCGGCGGGATACGGGCAAGACCTGGAGCGCCGCGGAGATTACCTGCTAAACGCTCAGGATACCCAGAGGAAGGTAGGGTGCCGCGGAAGTTACCTGCTAAACAACCTGGGGTAGAGGAGAGTTGAGTGCCGCGGAAAGAGCCTGCTAAGCACTGCCGGTAAAGGCAATTTCGCCGGCTTTTATACAGAACGGCCAAACAATTAAAGTACAGTGTGAGCAAAATAAAATAAAATAGGTTCGTTACAAACTTAGCCTAGTTTTGAAACTTGTTCGTGGGTTGGACCATTATTTTTCATTCTAATATGTTCTAGGTTTAATATGGAAGCACGAATAATTACTTTATGTTAGATTTGGTCTGATTGTGGACTTTCTAATCCCGTGTAAACGCTTAAATTTTCCTTGTCTAGCATACAAATAAGACAAAAGGAATAGGAAAAATGGATTTACTTACAAGCTAATCTTCAAAGGCATTGGTGACGGTTGTTACTGATGCTTGATGCAAATGGGAGGAGGTGTCCTTAGCGTTGTCCAGATGGATCCTTCGAGTGTTTCGCGATGAAATCTCAGCAGTGGATTTTCTCGGGACGACTTGATGTGGAAGTCTGTTGTCTTCGTTGTGTATAATTCAGCGACAAAGAGTTGAGACTCACGGGGTAGCTGGTAGAAGTTTTTGCAATATTCTTCTGGCTTTCCTTCGCTGATCCTGTTCGCAGCGCCAAATAAGATCGCAGGTTCTTAAAAGATGTTTTTAAAAAACTACTGTTTCACTTATTACATTTATTTACACACACAAGAGACAATGTTTTCACAGAATTGTGAGTACCTTCGATAGTAAGATATATCTAAAGACTACGAAGAGTGAACTAACTAGAATTTGAGGTGCAAGTGGTTTTATTTGGTGTAGTAATGACGTCACTGTCAGTACCATCCTAATTATCTAAGCGTTGAAAGAAAAGGGGTTGGTATTTCTTCGAAGCACTTTCTAATCTGCTTGTAGCGCTATATTGTCAGGGCACTTAGCAAGTGTCTCCGGCCATAAATGCCTGCTTCGATAGAATTTTTTTTGTCCGCCTAGAGGACGCAGCCAACCACATACGATATATCAAAAATCTGTTTACATCAGGTGAAAGATATCAATTTTTCAATAAAAAATTATTACCAATAGGTTTTCTCTATCTCTTGAAATAAAACAGTTTGACAACCTTAAATTTTCAGCACTTTACAGTTTTTTTTTGTTATTACTCATAAAGTTAGCCATGGATCTCAAATTTGTCTTTACGAGCATAAAGGCTTTCAAATGCAACAAAAAACATTTAAAGATTTTTTATGTGTCTCGCATATTAAGCGAGATACATGGGAGTGGCCCCCTTATGTGAGACAGTCTGTATACGCATTTGAAGGGTCTGAATGCATTCGATTATACGAAATTATAATCATAATTATAAATGTATTGACCCAAATTTGAACGATTTCCAATGAAAAATTTAAAAATTATCAATAAAAAACAACAACAAAAAGTATATGAAGATCTAGGTTTATAGATTTTTTTCGCATTTTTAAATGTAGAAACTGCTCTAGAAATCTTTGAAAAACTTTTAGCAACGCTCTGTATGTGAGTATAAATACGCATGCTTGCATCGAGGTCACTGTGAATTCTGGTTACGAACGTAAATTGGGACAAAATCCGACGTAGACTTTGATCCGAACCCAATTCATGTTAGGATTCCAGTGTGAAATCTATTTACTAACAGAATCCGACGTGGACTCTGATAGGAATCCAATTTGTCAGAATCTGACATGGAAATTGACTACGAATATAAGTTGAAACAGAATCGTACACATATGTATGTGCGTATGAATATAATTATTTGTACATGTATATGTATGTATCTGTATATGGGAATATATGATTGTTTGAGTCCAACGCGAATTCTGATTATAAATGTGGGTTGAGACAGAATCCATCGGGGACTCTGGTGTACACTCAATTTACTCTTTTTCAGAATCTGACAACGCAATGTAAATAGTATGCTATATATGTATTATTGATTGTTGTCATAACCAAGATTGATGACCTGAAATCGATTATTTTATGAAAATGTAAAGTATCAATTTAAAGTCGATTTATGGTCGCTTCTTCAAAAGAAAAGAAGTTTAATTATGTTAATACAAGTACAGTAGAAATTACGGACACTAACACTTCTTTATTGCATATATACTTTATGAGTATTTTTATACTATCAACAACATTGGTTGTTTTGTTAGCAGATATCATATTCCAAATCGAGTCCCAGACGGCATATCAAAATCCACAGCTGCTACTGTACAATAAGGAACCTAAAGGTAAACCACCTGGATGTCTGCTTCCAATAGAAAAGAACGCTACTCCATTCAAAACATTTGGCCTTGACTATTAAGACCATTGGTTATATAAGAATCCCAAGAAAATAGTTAAGTTTTCAGATAACAGTCGAAGTTTACTTTTAGTGAATTGTAACAGAGTTTATTAGTAACATTTTTTAAGTAATATTGCATAGTAGCATTGGCTACGTAAATATTATACCTAGTACAATTACAGTAGTAGGTATTGCATTGTAAATAGTACACTTAATGGTAGCAGCTACTAACAATAAAATTCTTGCAAAAATTCTTTTCAGAATCCGTTAGACGAGACGGATGTCTAAAGATGCAGTGACTATTACAAAATAATAACAATACAAATTCTAATATTGATGTAGCAATATAGATAGTGATTCTCCATTCTGGTTTTACAGAATTTGAAAATTACCAAAGATAACGAATTCATCCACGAGGACGCGGATATTGGTTGCCTGGCCAACTGTAAAGGGATTTATTGGCTAACGTTCTAGCTTAGAAAACGTGTCGCAAGTGTAGTCGAAATATGAATAATATAATTATATTATCATAATAAATCAGTAGTATTTGTAAGTTTCATATTTATTAAAACCCACCTCAAACAATCGTTCACAATAGGAAGTATTTCATTCATATATAGTAATGGAAACATTCCCTAACTTAGACCTATTCTTTTGGTACCGACAAGGAGCGCAAAAGATTTTACTTGTTTGCGTCTGAGTTATTTGTAGAATCCACAGTAGATAACTGAGAATAAATAATTACAGATAGATTACTAAAAATATCCATATATTTGATCCTATACAGGGTTGACTATGACTTAAGTACAAATGTTTTAAGAGCTGAGAGAGAAAAATAAGAATTACGAAATCACCCATCAAAAAATTTCCAAACATATATAAAGGAAAATATTTTTTTCGAAACCATATTAAACCTTCATTTATCGGCGACTATGTCCCCTGTCAGCCGCGGGATTAGATATTCTACATAAGTCAAAGGTGGTATTTCGCTACTGAAGAACAGATTTTTGATTATATTAATTACCATTAGAATATCTATGTGAAAGATGTCGTCTGCGCTGAACACTTTTGCAGCGCACATCGCTCCGCTACCTTTGTGAGACCGATAGGCGACAAACAATATATCAAAATACGAAACTGTACTGAAAAATTTCCACTACCATAAAAAAATACAATTAAAACAGTAATAATGAACAAATTTACCTTATTCTAAAAGAAAAAGAGTGGTTCTTAATTTAAAAACTTGCTAAAAGAAACTGTTTTCAACAAAACAATTAAAACATTAAATAAAATAATTTGATGGACCTACAACAGCCACCAACCAACCCACGAACAAGTCAGAGACACCTCGGGCGCCGATATTTTTGGCGGTGTTGCCGCGGCGGGGATCGTCGTCGCGGGCACGTGTGGTAAACTAGTCGTACCCTGAGAGTGGGTTTTTTGTGGGATGTGGCTCTGTAGTTAAGGACGCACCGACCCTTCAGCCGGTGCAAGTGTAAAGGTACGTCAGGGTAAGGTAGAGTTTTGTTTTGTCAGTGTCTCTTCTTGGTTTCTGGTCGTGGCTGTACCTGAAAAACGAGTTAGCGGGGAAACGGGGAATGGTTAGTGCTGGGGTGGTCACCCCAGGTCAAGAAGTAAGTGTTTGGGTCTTTTGTGTTTATCTGTCACGTCAGCGGTGGCCGTGCGTAAGGCTGTTTTCCACAGCCTGTAATGCCTTGATGTGACTCTTGGCCGCGTAGCCCCACACCGTGGAGGCATAGGTTAGCTGCGCTTTAAGTACCACCTTGATAAGCGTTTGCATATTTCTTTGACTAAGGGTGTTTCCACTCCGGAGTAATGGATACAGCTTCGCCCTGATGATCTTCGCCCGCGCCACCGTGTTCACGATGTGCGGCTTCCACGTGACACGCTGGTCCTTCGTTACCCCAGGTATCGTGTTTGTCGCTCCCAGTAGACGGGCTTCTGGGATAGTGTGAGTTCATCAAGGTCTATGTCTCCCGGCAGCTTGCGTCTACCAAAGGGCAGGGCTGCGCCTTTGTCTGGGTTAATTTTGACTTTCCACTTGCTGCACCAGGTTTCAAGTCAGTCTAAAAAGGCATGGAAGAGTTGTGTCGTGTGTCGTAAGTTAGTACTTTGTGGAGTTATTGTCATGTCGTCGGCGTATAGGTAGGTGTTTGTGTTAGGGGTGTGAGGTATGTCACTATTGTAATGCGTGTGAAGGTGAGGGGAAAGTACAATAACTTGCGGTACGGGCGCCTTCAGGGGACAGATGGTGGAGTAAGAGCTTTGAAGGTCGCCGTGATGTGCTCTGTTGAGGCGACTATCTTGGTGAAGTAGCGGCTACAACTTCACCTAAACCATCTTACATTTCAGTCAGCGTGCTATCAGCAGTTACCCACTGGAGTCTTCTCCGTTGAATTGTACGTGCCCTTGCGATCGTGACCTGTATCGACAGGAAAACAATACCTGTACTCTTCGGGGGTTAATCGCCACCTTCTACGATTGTACCAGCCCTGCAGTCTGCCAACGGCTTTCTGGAGATACCTCGTCATTATCACAGAATTCAAAGAACGGGCCGCGATCACAATGTCATCGGCGTAGATGCGCATAGTTGTGCGCTCCATCCTGAGTAGGCCTGCGGTGAACATGCCTGTCCCCAAAATTGTTTGCAGATAATAATCCAAGAGCGAGGGGAGGTTGATTAGTAACAGGACAGCACGGCAATGTCCCCATGTTGTCCAGCTGAGGAACCTACAATATATAGATCACTATATTTTTTTTGACGAGCAGAGCGACTCGTCTGGCCGCCCGGTCCCTCCGATGCATCTGTTATCAGAGCATCCTGACGGCTCGTGCTTTCTCGAACTTGATCTCTTGTCTCTTGCTGCCATCAGCAACATCTAGACGTTGCAAGGGTTCGTAGTGCTCTGAAATCCGTCAACATTCGAGGAAAACTCTCGGGACTGAATCAACATAATCTGAGAATTTATGATTAGTAACAGAGAATATGTCAGCGAAGACCACTCCCGTGCCAGATAATGCAGCATACAACCACCATCAGAGGAGATAAACGCAAAGAGTCTAATTATTATATTTCAGGTGTTCTCTCGGATGAGGAATCCGCTAAACGCAGAAAACCGCCGTCTACATTCGAATGCTAGCGAATGGAGAGATACTGTGAAACTACTAGACAAGGACACATAAGACACATCAAAGTCAAGCTGCTGAGGATCGCACGGTTGCCCACCTCCGCTGGATTTGTCCTGGACTCTAGAAAAACAAACATACACATATCGTAGGGCAAACCATGTTATAGAGAAATATCTGTACCCGGCATATTTTCCTTTATTTAATTACTATAGAACATTTAAAACTAAAAATTAGTCACTAGTACCAGTCCCCAGGTTTCGATTATGACACTTTGACATTTTTCATTGCTAGTTTCATACTCTCCAAATATCAAAGAACACTGATCAAAGCTTAGAAGGCATAGTTCTAATTATTTTATGCAAACATCGTCGATTATTGTTGTTATTATTAGTATTAACAGAATTTTATTTCCATGTTTAATCACAAAGTTTATTGATTGTGGCATCAGATTCATAGACCTTACAAGTCTATGATCAGATTCTGCCATAAATAAGATATCGTATGCGGTAATTAGTTTGAATTAATTTTTCAGTACTTGTCTTCGCAAATTTAATTTTTCGCTAATTTTTGGTATAATTTATGGGAAGTACATATTATCGTGTGGCAGCGTAATACCAAAGACATTTTCCGAGGAGACAAAATATTATGCCGAATCCTCTTTGAACCACAATGACCAACTGCTGTAATACTTTGGCGGTAAACGTGTGGCACTGTGGCAGTGTTTTTATGTATTTGTGTACATATGGTCGATGGAAGGAGAGGTCCGCAAGAAACGAGAGGTAGCACGTAAAAAATCTATTGCAACGACAAATTTTAATGTAAACAAGTAAGAAAACATTCTTGAAATCTCTCCAAATAACAATCCTGAAAATAAATATCAGTAAGATAGGTGATACCTCCCTGTGCTACCACATCGTGTCTTTCATTAAATCATTAAATAATTATCTACATTTTGCAAATAATTTTTTTCTTTCAAAGCTGCGTAAATCGATATACGTGACAACGCGGTGCCCTGTTACTACTTTTGACACCTTTGACTTGTGCCATATACCTAACCTCAAGGCTGACAGAAGGTTAAAGTCGGCGAATAAAAAGGGTTTAATATAGTTTCAAAAAAAATTTTTTTTCGCAAATAAGTTTGGAAATTTTTTGTTATACATAACCTTGTGTGTATATAGAGTGGAAGAGGTTCACCTGACTGATAAGTTAAGGAATAGACTCATTAATCTAGGTATAGCAGTCACATAGACAAGAAAAAAGAAAACTCCTTATTTCTATACAAGCTTTCGAAGCCTTTATTGCTTCTTCATCAGGGAACTACAAGAACGTACAATAATTATCATAATGTAAAAGGAAAAGTTAAAGGGACTTACGAAAAAGATTGAGATAATTCAAAATGCAATGAAGTCTTCCATCAAAAACAGAAAAATTCAAAAAACCAAACTGTAATATTACAACAATTATTAAAAATCTGGCCTATCAGCCATGATGAACACAGATTACTTAAACATTATTACAAAACTTGGAAAAAACTTCTCTGAGCCCAACAGTTGGCCAAGGAAGTAAAGTTAGGTTAGAACAAACAACAACTTTAAAACCAATGAAAAGAATTGAATCAGCTGCAGACTGACCAATCCAAAGCAGAAAAATTAAAAAATATATTAATGCCAACCTAACAAATTCGTTGGCATTGCTACCAAAAACTGAATAAGAAAAGAAACAAATAGACCCTCCAAACCTCAATACATTAGAATAAAATCCAAACTAGGATACCGGAAAAAAAATGTAAAATGCTATTGGGTGTCAGCAAAGGATTCACCAATACCATCGCCACTATTATTGTTAAGAGTAAGCAAAAAGTATAGATCACACTGAGATCATCAACATCTTTTCTATTCTATTAATCCCAGAAAATATAGGTGTGACAATAACTATAAATCTTTCCTGGTCCACACATATTTCTAAAATCACAAAAAACCAAATTAAAGATCCTACATACCATGTAAATCATTTCAAAATCCCTGCCCTAGATTGTTTTCCCTTCTTTTTAAATCCTACGTAAGACCTGTTGTGGAGTATGCTGATATCATATGGTCACCTCGTCTGATTAGAGACATTAACCTACTAGAAGATGTTCAGCGCAAATGTAGTAGATAAGTGACTACTCTGAGGAATCATACTACTTCATCATGAGAGGCTACAAATCGTAAATCTCCCACTACTTTCCGAACGCAGATCTAGAGGCGACATGATTGGTGAGTTGCTTACATTAAACACAGAAGACCGCTTACGTAGCAATTAAAACTAGACAAGGAAAACTTCAAGACATCCATAAGACAGAGCTTTTATTCAAACAGAATGTTTAACCGGTGAAATCAACTACCCAATGATGTTGTAACTTCTGGAAGCGTTAACTGATTTAAACATAAATAAGGACACATTTAAAGAGAATGAACTTATATGATATTTCAGTTGGAGGTTTGTTTAGTCAGTTAAGATGTCATACTAATCTTTAGTGTAATATTTGTAGTTTCAATTTGTTATAATTGCCTTTGTAATTTGAGCATAATAGATTTTGGCCTCCGCTCACCCATTTAGTTTACTAATAATAACAATAAAAAATGAAATTCTTACAGCCAAAACCTTGGGTCATTCCAAATAATCCAATACTTATCCCCAATGCAAATAATGGTCTAGATCCAGCTCCAATTATTGACATCAAAACACTGTTATGTGGTATACTTTTCGACAAACTTATAACACCTGGTAGTATTAACGCTCCGTAACAGAAAAAATGAGTTGTAATCCACCAAAACCAACCATACAGCTGAAAATTTGAATAATTAAATACATTATTAATGATTAATGTTAAAAATTTTTTAAAAAGTTAAATACAAATATTTATATGTAATATAGTAATATTTTATCGAAATAGGTATTCTGAATATAGCGATGAAATTAAGGCGCGAACAACGTGGCTTATTACTACTATGACGCATGTAACACATTTTCAGCTACCATACCATACCATACCTACTCCGCAGCATGTCTCCGTCCCTTCGCCTCTGGTGGTCTGGATAATGCATTTCTACTTGAAAGGTTTATTGCTGAGCTAAACGAAATTGCAATAAATACCGTTGCTATCATGGGTGTACCTCAAAGTTTTCATAGGTTGGAAAATATGCATATACTTACACAAAATTCTGCATAAAAATCATGTCGTATATATAAATAAATAAATATAGATAAAAATCAGTTTTTAAATATATTTATTTGCTTTGCAATATATTAACTTATTAAAATGTTGAGATGTGTTGTTTGTAAAATTGTGAAAACATATCAGAAAAATATATTAAACGCGACATAAACTAACGATTTTATCATTATTGAAAATATTGTCTATTTAAAAGTGAATTTACACACGCCAGTGACGTGACAGTGCCGTGACCGGCCTGGATCCCACCGACATAGATAAAAATTTGTTTTGAGAGTTTCAAGGGAGTTGTTCATACTCGCCCTTATCAATGCTGTCGCCGTTACAGTAGTGACTACTTGCGGACGATATTTTGCTCTTTCACGGTAGTGATTTCTATGTTTTATTAATATTATTTAATAAAAAAGCATAAATGATGAAAAACTTATTGAATTAATGCTTTCTCGCTATATGATCTGTCCAAAATACATAGACATAATTCAAGAATATCGAAATGAAAACAACTGATAATAAATATATTTTTTATATATGTGTCTCTAACAGCCGCTGCGGAAGAGAGTCCAGAAACTACTGTGTTGTCAGAGTCTTAGTCAGAACAATATAAAAGAACAAAGAGAACTAAAAGAATCGTAAACATATAAGGTAGGGTAAAATTTAACGACTAGAAGATCCAGGGAAAAAATGTGAAAGGAACAATGATGCAACTACGGACAACGTTGTTTCTAGATTATTGTCCTTCATAAGCGTAGTACAACTTAAAAAAGATAAGAAGGAAAACAGTTAGTTCCTTTCATTTTTATATATATTGATGTATGATGAAAGAGGCACAGTATCAAAAGTAAAGTAGTTTTGTGTTTGACCCGTATTCCTCAAATCTGCTTACTGAATAACGTATTTATAAGAATTTATGTCGCTTTTGTAATAAAATTATGTAGAAAGCAAGTGGTCCAAATTATGTAATCTTCGTGTTTAGAAAACTCCTGAATCCGCCGATTGTAACGTCTAAATTTTTTAGATAAAATACCAAAAGTATTTTTTGATATTCTCCTGGTACAGCTTAAACGAGTTAGTTAAATTTACGTTTTCCATCATCCAAATTTTCCCCTGGATATGATCACATTAAGTATGTTTTGAGAGGAAATGCCTTGTCATCTACAATAACGTATGTAACTTAAGTATCTGTGTTTGGTATTATAGAATTTGCTGGAACATTCAATGACCCATGTTGAAGTACGTTGCTAATTGAGATTTGGCAGAACCTCCTTCATCACTACTCTTGCCAGATGCCCCTATATTGACAGCAACAAACTTACAATGGACGTCTACAAGAGCCAACAAAATTATAGATAGATTTTTCTGGAACTAAAGAACAATGATTCGGTGTTACTAGTTAGAAGGAGTGAGCAGTGTTTTCTATCGATAACCCTTATACAGCCAGGAAAATTGCAGATTTGATATAAATCATTAGGGATGTTCTTCCACGTTTCCTCTGTCGGAGTAGGCAACAACTCGTCCATCAGATTTTCAGTAATTATATGAATAGAGAATGGAAAATACAAATATAGTTCACTAAGTAATACGATTTTTGTTTGTTTCAAGGACTGCATAAACTGCGTAAAATTAGGTATAAATGGTCAATAGACGAAAACAGTGAAACTGTGTTCCGAACAATTGAGTTCTTTGAAAGAGAGGCTACGTCTAACATTAAAGAACAATCCAAGATTTTGCAGAGGATGCTGACGTTAGTGCATCAGTACTACCTGAAAATGAGCTCTCAAGAACATATAACAGAAGTTGATAATCCTGTGGCTATAACGTTAAAAAGTCCAATTCAAATAAAATAAATTCTACTCAATGTTCCAAGAAGGATAAACAGTCAAATTAAACGATCCTTTCCCAAAAATTTTCGCTGCTTCTCTTATTGGAATATCTTGTTAAAAAAAATCCTCTTCACCATCGCCACCAAGGCATAGAGCTGACGCTTTTCTACCACGAATAATTTGAAAAAATTATGACACTGGCATTACTCCAAAGCCAATATGTTTGCTACCATCCAAAAATATGAGTTTAAAATACTTACTCTGAATCTTCTCCTGCAAGAAGTTGTCATGAACCTCTTACCGAGTTCTACTCCAGTATACTCTCAACAAATTTCTTCTGCAGGAAGCTAGTTACCATCATTCGATTTCGGGGTAAGAACAAACAAATCTGTCTACTGATCTAAGCCAATAAAGAACTTCACTCGATTATTCATTGCAGGAGAATTTTCAACGTTATTTCGAGTAAAAACGAAAATTTTTCACTTTAACATTATTGTATATAGTTTTATTTTTTACATAGCTGAAGTTACGTTATTTTTGTATAAAATACATAAAAAATCTAAGAGGACTGTAAATTATAATCCGTTAATTTAGTATACACATTTGGAAAGTGAGGATCTTGATGGTGAATTGTGTTTTGCCGCTTGCGTGTATTTGTGTCTTGTGTCATGCTACACGCATACTTCCACCACAGCGTGCTCCCACTCTTCGCATAAGGCAGTGTTGCCAGGTGAGAAAAATTCAGTGCATGAGAATAATTTCAAAGAAGCATGAGGTTTGGAGAAAAAAGCATGAGATGGCTTAATTTACCAAAAAACACCTCTTGACACAGCTTAATTTTTAATTACTTTTGTAATGCCATTTTTATTTCATTAAAAAGCATTATGTTATGCTATTTTATCATAATATTACATTGTAAGTAGGTACTTACAGGTACTTACTTAAAAGTTATTAACCACGTAACCTTTCTAATTTATTTTATTGTTAGGCCGGGCGAACGTTGAGGTGCAGTTGACGTGACGCAGGGTGACACATGGGTCGTAAAATCTGTTGTTTCCAGAAAATGTAGGTACCCTTACGGAATAGAGTTAAGAATCACTGCAATACAGCGTGAATACAGCACACACACCGCATATCCGTCGGCTGTCATACCCGTTTATGTATTCATTGCTAATTATTAAGAGAGCGGTCTACAATAAAGGACATTTCAAGTACCCAAATATTGTAGATTAATTTTTTAGACGGTTTGAGGTTTACTCTTATTATTTTTATAAGTGGAATTATCCCTACCTTGAAAGTATTGAATTTATATACCGGGTGAAGTCCTGAACGACACGCCACCGGCAGTGGTGCCCATTGTACAGATATTTTTGGAAATCCACAACTCTGGATAATTACTGGATGAGTACCACATAGTGGATATTTTAATTGTTATTTTGATTTCAAGTGAGAAAGCACTTTCATATAAATATATACATCCGAGATACCAGTGCTGTTCTAGAGACCAATATGTTATGTCCAAACTGCCAATTTAAAGACTTTATTGAATATAGATAAATATTTCCACATTTCACTCCCAAAAAGATTAATCGCATTCCTGTAATTTAGGTATAAGTGGTAGATATTAGTTAAGGAATGGGTTTTAAATTTTGCGATGCGACTGCAGTCAGTAAATGTTGAATTTTCTGTTTAGATATAAGCCCCAAAATTAAGCGAAAAATAACATCTGTCCGGTAAATGCTGATTCAATTGGTGTAGTAAATATTCTTATAAAACTTATGTGAAGTTATTTTCTTTCATCTTTGCTATCTGTTTTTAGTGGTTATTATATTAACCACTTGTATGTTGGGTATGTAGATTTTAAACCACTTGGCGCCCTATACTGAAAAAAAATAATAACATAATCATATATAATATATATATGTGTTTATATAAAATCAATAAAGAACCTGTCCCGACTCCATTGAGAAATCTAGTCGGCCTAACCTAACTGTTCCCACAGCAAATAAAGTCAAAAATAAGGTAACAACTGTACCGATAACAAGGTCAAAGCAGATCATGATTTGTTGTGTCTTGAACAGCTAATATTATTATATGCGTAATCCGATTAGTTGTATCTGGAATAGAGACTAAAACCGACATTTCGGTCAGTCAGTCAGTGGTCACGCGGTTTAAGACGTCAGTACTTGAATCAATGTGGCTAGACCTGTGTGGGATCGAGCCCCGCAGCCGGTAAACCGTATATCAGCTATATTCGTGGAGAGGATTGGCACCCTCTTTGCGGGTATGGTGGTTAGGGCCTACCAACGTACCTGAGCGCAAATGCGGCCTGCTTAATAATAATATGCCGCCCCCTCTCCTGCATAAGCCTTCGACTTCTGGGCTAATCCCTGTGATTAGAATGAGAGGTAGAGATATTATTATTTATCGAAAGCATGAACAATAATAATTGTAATAAACTAAAATTGCGGCCGCAGCAAAAATGGCTGATTTAAAATTGGCATATCAGTGGTCTTTAGAAAAAAAATACAAGGCTGTCTCCAACTGATTTTAAGTTACTGATTAGTTTGATTAGACCAAAAGTATCAAAAAGGGATACAATGGTTGAGAACATGAGAAAGTAATCATCCTCATCGTTCATAATTTGGAATTCCTTATTATCTGTATATACTCCACTTTTCTTCTGCAACATCAAATTTTGGACCATATATGTCCTTCATTGATTTCGCCTCGTTCATTAGATAAAATTCTTGCATGTATTTGCGGGCTAATTTGACATATTGCAAAGTATGCGTTAAGAGCTCGTAATTACTTATATTCTGATTTTATTGTAAATTACTATTTGAATACTGATAATGATTCAGTAATGTCCACACGATCTTTATTATATCATCGGGTTGCTCCCTTTTCTCTGTAGTCATACTCTTTTGGTCCATATTCCGCATAAATTTAACCGATACTCGATTACTAGTTCCTCTGTAAAATTTTATTTTAAGTTGCTCAGCCTCATTTCCTTGAACTTGAGAAAAATATGATGACGATTTAGGAGGTTTGCTTTAGTAAAGGATAATTTAATTTTAACTTTCATTTATATTCACTATGTTTAGAAATTGTTTCAGATATCGAAAAAGATCCGATATAGGCTTAAATAATTTATTAATAATTGCTTGCTGTTCGTTCGCTAAACCATACTTTATCAATTTATACTTTTTTCTAACACTATTAGCAGCTTTAATTAATTTTCTCCGCACGTCTAATGAATAGTACGATTGTTTTGAGAGTGTAATGAGAAAAATTATTTTAAGAAGAAATTAAAAATTTGATAGAGAAAAATTGTTTTAATGTCAGTATAACCCTGATATGAACTAACCAATATAATCTCAGATATGAACTTTGAAGGTTGCATATGAAATTTTAAATTTTTAGGGTTATATAGAATTGAATTTCGCTTTAGTTCCGTTTTTAATTAATTCTCGAACAATTTATTAAGACGTAAACTTCTACAGAATTTTTTATTGAAAAGTTCAATTGCATGTCAATAAAATATTTTACCTATACCGTGGTATTTATCTAAATAAATTCGTTACCGTAAGGTCAACATTATGGACGAATTTTGTCTTTTTGTTGAAGATTTGAAGTTCTGTTGTTGTCAAACAGTCATATTTAATTAAATAAAAGTTTGAACAAAAACAGGCATCTAAATATTTAAAACAGTATACATGCAATGTTTACCTGCATAGTAAATTGCGTTTGAGAATTATTAAAAAAATTAATAACATAGGTAATGTGAAATATAAGAAATAACGGCATCGTTATGAAAATAATGTCGTAAACTCCACTTGCAGAAAATTTTGTTAAAAAATTCATAATTGAAAAATTAAATTAGTGGATTTTGTTTTTTCAATTCCACAGGAGATCAAAATATATATTTCCTACTACTAGTTTTGGTTAAAAATAGTACGGACGGACTAACCTTCATTTTCAGTACGATGCAATGGTTGCCCCGGACACTTTGCGATTCATGTCAGATACTGACTAAATAGACATTTGTAATAATACATTGATTGGACGGTTAGGGTGACACAACGATATCTGATCTTAAGACCCTTGATTTTTTTTATGGAATTTTTTTAAGCAGAAAGTAGAATCACATAATTTACGGTAGAACAGATATTTTAACAATAAAATTAAGAGAAAAAATAGATCACATAAACCAAAATAATTCATTTAGTTTATGAAGCATTTAGAAAAATGTATAGCGGTTGGAGGTCATGTATAGTGTTAGTTAATTAAGTAGTTTGTATTATGTGTTCTCATTATATAATTATGTATTTAATGTTAATAAAACCAAAAATAAAAATTTTCATATACAATATTTAAAGTTCATATCTGAAGTTATATTGGCATTAAAAACAACTTTTCTCTATAACATTTTTAATTTCTTCTTAAATAGTGGCACTTTACTCTTGACACAATTTTACATTTTTTTATGTTTTTAACACGCTGTATTTTTACAGTTGCTATGTATATTTCAACACAAACAAAACTTTTTTGAAATAATTACTTTTTTCGAAAAATTGTGAAATAAAAAAGTTCACAGGTTGTCACCTACCAAATAAAAAATTATAAATACCCGTATACTAGTATGGTAGGCAACAGGATATTCGCCGCTAGTACTCAGTGGAGAAGGAGAGATTCAAAAATAATAAAAAACCAATGCTTTGGACGTCAGGTAAATTACCTCCAACGAATACCGATACTAATTTAATTTATCCCCAAATTTACCAAACAGGATTAAAAAAATACCATTACGGTATTATTTGCACTTATTTATTGCTAACGCTTATCGGAGCCAGGTTTCACCAAACATGAGACATAATAATATTAAAAATATATATAAATTATAAGAAATTAAGCATTAAACAAATTAACTTTTAAAGTAACTAGTAACACCAAGTAAATTTAAGCCAAAGTTAAACGCGGAAATTAAAACAAGATAAAGTATGAATAAGTAAAAAAAAATAAATAATAACGAGCATTTAACCGAATACGCGGTAGCGGCGCTTGAGTTCAGGCGATATGCAAACGTAGAAGTATATTGGCCAATGCAAATACGTAGTAATCCACTTTAATTTCCGCTTACAATAAAGTTCAGAAATAAGTGGCGCAAGCGCAGCACAGATAATAAGTGTTAACTTCTACAATAACAATTATGCTTTACCAACCAATTATAAATAGAAAAACAAGTATACAGACAGACGCAGTAATCAGATCTTTGTTAGACATGGCAAATATTTTTAAAATTCAAATACTCAATCAGAGAGGAAAACAAATAGTAAACTCCCTGTACAACTATAAGCAATAACCTTAATCTAAATACTAATCATACAAGTACCTACAAATTCAATTCAAACGCGAATTGATCAATTAGCTTTAAGAGAAATAAAAAATTAAATAATAAGCTAAGTTATTATCGAATATTAAATAATTTTTAAATATTAAGTTAAATAATTATTATTAAATATTTTCTTAATACAGAGAATAATTAATTTGAGAAAAATACACACACTAGGTGAGTAAATGAATTAGAGAAACAATAATAGCGACTTAGAATTAAATAAAGATAAAATAACTTGCAAATTCCTGCCGTAGATAAAAATCCTAATAAGAAAGTAATAGTAGAATTAGTTTCTACGTAAAATATGTATTTTAAATTTCATTAAAAATAAACAAAGCCATGGAAATTCAAAATAAATCTAAAAAAATTTGATTTATTAACTAATAACTTTAAAGTTGAAATTATGAGATAGAGGAAGTAACCAAACAAAATCTAGGAGACAAATATCCCATAAATATAATAACCAATTATGAAATAATATTAGATAAATATACGCATACCATTCTCTCATGATTTTGTTCTTTCCTGAGTGGATCCTTATCAACTAACGCTCAATATTTAAACAAGAGTTTTCAATAGCAGACGAATATGACCCTTATGATCACCAAGAATAGGAAAAGGAGTTTACCAACTTGAAATATAACTATGGACATACAAATAGTATTACTTAAAATAGGTGACAAGGAGGAAAAAGAATATTAATATACTGTTGATCAAACTCGTAGCAAAATGGAATACAAAATTTAGAAGAACAGTTGGTGGCTTCCTCCACGTGCTCCTTGAATCCCAATTAAGGATTGCTATATGAATAACTACCACAAACATATGGTTAGGAAGACTTGAATTTAGAACCCTATTAAGGATGATTACAAAAACCATGAAAAATTACAAGTCTCCTTGAGCACCGCACATTCGACCATTTTAGACCAATTAGAAAAATCGTATTTATTCATGAATGCGAGATATATCAAGGATCAAATAATTAATAGTTTTAATTATTATAATTAGTAATACAAAAGTTAAATTTAATATTAATACCAAAAATAACCGTAACATGGTATAGTTAGGTTATAGAACACAACTGTCTATGCTTCATTGAAAGAGTATGAAATGATGATAAGACAAAACACAAAAAAACTAAAATACCTCCATACTCTGCCATTTACATATAGTACATATCTTTGATGCAACACAGAAATACCCACAACGGCAAATGCGAAAGGCCTATATAATTTCCATCATTTACTGTGAGCGTACATGACGAGCTTACACAATTTAAAAATGCGAAAATAGGTGAGTTATTTATGATTTTTTACATTAATATTTTATTGGGCTATTTTTTGCATATCACTTATTCTTCGAATACTAAAATTGTTGCCCCACTCTCAAAATTACTCTATATAATTTACACCCCCTCTTACATAAGCATTCAATATTAGCCCTGTTCGCACAACAGTTGGAAACCGTTCCAAATCATCCGACACACGCGCAGTTTATTTATAATGCCTCCATAAGGCTTACGGTGAGCGCTCGATCCAAATTGATATAGTTTTCGCTCAGTAACTCCTCAACGAAAAATGATGAAAATATGCGGTTTTTTTAATAGACTACAAATATTATTATACGTCGACGCAGCGTTTTGAAATTTTGAAAGTATGCAAAATTCATTTAAAAAAAATTAATTATACACTTTTTCAAAATTTTAAAACACAGCGTCGACGTAAAATAATATTTATAGTCTATTAAAAAAAACAAATATTGTTATCATTATCCGTTAAGGAGTTACTGAGCGCAAGCTATGGGTTTGTTCCAACACAGCAAGAATCGATTCCGAACCGTCCAGAATTAGTCAGTCAGTTCAGTTGTTAATGTACTCTCGGCGAATGCGACGTAAGACGGTGTTGGTCAAACATTTCTCACGGTACTGAACCAGTTCTCGACGATTGTTGGAACAGATCTTATATATCATTTGATAGAGCGCTCACCGTAAGCCTTGAAAATCCATTGTTTTAGTTGGAATGTGCACGCTCCGAACGATTGGAAACTAATTTATAATACATTTTCTTTAAGATATAAGATTGCACTTACCAATGTGATGGCTTTTCTTCAATGTGTCTCCTACGAATTTCTGACATTTGGCCACACAAATCAACTGCCAAATAATGATGACTGCAAT
Organism: Monochamus alternatus; assembly: GCA_037114965.1. Lineage (NCBI taxonomy): Eukaryota > Metazoa > Arthropoda > Insecta > Coleoptera > Cerambycidae > Monochamus > Monochamus alternatus. Next base: position 57,698,784 of record CM073427.1, on the reverse strand, counting down.
TTACGAGGGTGAAGGTTAACTAAACACTAAATCACCCGAGCAAATTCCCGCCATTATATCAAGTAGACAACTATACTTTGTGTACGGCTATTAACAATATTTTAGCAAACTTTTTACTGAAAACATTACACAATATTTTGACACTCATAACATGAATATGGCATAACGTACAATTCAAAACTGTCGCAACATCTTACATTCATGTTTGACATTTGTCGTTGATAAATTTAAAAAAGAAAATAAAACTTCAATTAGGAAACCTTTACCATCATTTGGAAAAATGTTAATATTGCCGTAATTGGTATAGTGGGCTTTGGCGTTTGGCTTTTACACAGGAGGTTTCTGTTTAACTGCTGAAACCGGATGATTTTTGTTTTGTGATAATAATGATTTTATTATTCACTAGTGAATAATGGAAATTATTGTTATTGGAGAAACACGTATAATGTCCATGTTCAGTTTCCTTCAGATTTGACTGTTTATTGATTTAATAGAAATCAATATGAGATCGCGGCCGTTAGTGTGTGTAAAACGATTTTATGAGATCACGGATGGTGGAATAATGGGCAGTAACGTCACTACCACGTCACTGGTGTATATAAATCGGCCTTAAAGAATCGATCGCGAGAGTATAAAAAAGAGACGCCACAAGAGTCAAAAAGTTATAACCCTAGTGTTGTTTAAAATTTCATAAATAGTTCAATATTTCATAAAGGACAGCTATTGTGAATATCAAGGAGGCTCAGGTTTGAAAATTTGTATTATAAACATTTTTTTATTTCTTTTTCAAGACATTTTAACAACACCGAAGTACTCATCGGTACTTACCTATTCACAAGGAAAAAAAGTAAAATTACTGAAATAAATGTAAATACAAAAGAAATACTTACAATTTCAATTTTCTGATACAAACTTAGAAGATTTTAGATTTTTATAAAAAAAACTTTTACTTTTTACACGTTGAGACTTGCAAAGTAGCATAGTGTTATTAGATTACGGATTTAAAAAGCGCTTTCAAAAACTGACCCCCAATAAGAAAAGGGTGATGTAGCAGGTAGATAATTACCAATTTCGAGGAAAAGGTTATAGTTTGCAAATTGCATTTTACAGTCTACTTAAAACGATATATTTGAGCTTCATTGATTGTTTATCATTTTACTCTAATGAATCTATAAATCAGGATACCCCATATGTAACTAACTATAAAATACATATACTTACATAGAATATAAAGCGACACTTACATTATATAAGTGCTCAGATCGGAGCTGCGTACTTTTACGGAAATATAAATGTTTGTTTGAAAACACTCCGTGTATCCAAGTATATGAGTGATGTGGGAGGTTGGAACCGTACACAGTGAAGCACTTGGAGATGTTTACTTGATCGTTTATTGCTCTGAACTGGTTACAACAAATGCAAGCGCGTTTATATAATTATAATTTTTAGCTGAACATGCATAATAAAATATATAGTGTAAATGTTTTATAAATTAATAAAAGAACTTAGATAAAAATAATATAAAGTTATTGGGACACTAATATAACTCCTCCCGACGTAGTGATGGCTTCGTCTCCTGACGATGGAGTTAATTCTGGTTTCTTATGATTCCTTCTAGTAAGTTGTTGTACCAGTTGGGAACATCGGGTTGATCGCCTGATGTGGAGTGCTGCAATCATTGCTATGCATATAGTGAGGGCAATGGCAATGTATATCCAGTAATTGGTGGATGTCAGTGTGTGGATGGATTCAGGGGTCAATCGTGATAATTGACTAGTTTCTCTGGCTAGATTGGCTAGTGAGTTAATGCTTGTGGTGTCAACTTCTTTCAGTTGTAAAGGTAATGCTTTGTTTACCGTTAGATTCCAAAGTTGGGATGTCTTTATTTCAGGTAACCGAAATATTGGTAGTTGAATTTCGGTTTTGGTTGCCGAAAATCGTTGATTAGCTATTACTGTATTACAGCCTTTTGGTAATTGGAGTATGACAGGTTGGTTGATTGTTAATATTCCATCTTCACAATTGGGGAACTGCAATGTGTCAGTGGGAATTACTAGAACATGGTTTTCTTCTAGCATAATGACAATAGGTTTTGTGGGTTGCACATGATGCACTTGGCAACGACTGGGATCAGCTTCGGATAGTAGTTGCACTAAGCAGCTGTCGTCTTTTGGTTGACTAGGTGAGTTGCATAGGTATACATCCTCGATTTTTGGACACGCTTGGCTGGTGGTCGTGTAGGTTTTTGTACTCATTCCAAAATAAGGGACAAGGGGAATGATTGTAAGGTTCTGAACAGGAACTGGAATTAGGTGATAGTAGGAATACTGTTCTGCAGTTAGAATTGGCATGCTAATGACAAAGACAATTAGGTTGTTCATAAAATATACTGAGGTTCCTAAGTATGAATAATAATTTTGATAATATTTTAATTCTAAGACTCTTTGGCTTCCGTACAATTCTTTAGCCTTTTCTATAATGTGCATCAAATTATCTTTTGGTAGAATTGAATTATGAACCAAATTCCAAGAAGCGAATACAATAGCGTTTTCTAATTCATCTAAAAATTCATTTATATATTGCAAATTCGTAATTGATTGCATCAGTACATTTTGTATGGAAACTATAGTAAAGAGTTGAGTTATCTGATCTCCAAATCTCGAAACAACTTGATTTATAAATTGTCGAATCGTTTTCTGATTTTGTACTAAGGTCGTTATAGTATTGTTATATTCCTCAATTAATTTGGAAGTCAAGCTAATTTGTGCTTGTAATTGATAGTCAAGTTTATTATTATTCTTATTTAATTTTACAATTGCCTTATTAATTCTTTTTCGATCAGAGTCATCTAGGGTTCCGAATAGCCATTTAGAAACAGTGCCAAGTCCATTAATGAGTCCTCGTTTGGGTCGCGAGTTTTGCTTGAATGTTAAATTTTCTAATTTTGATTTGGTATTAGTCACTATCTGCAGTGCTTGTGTTATTGTTGCAATTAGTCCTGTATCAGTATTATTGCGGTTAATTTCGTTAGCTTTTCTGCCAAGTAAATATAACTGGGATCTAGTATTGTCTAGTTCGTTTTCAATTGATTCTAAATTTATGTAATGTACAAATTTATGTTGGCTAGATTGCGTTCTCATAGTTCCTAAATTTAAGGTCAGTAGTCCGTTATTAGTAGGAGTAACTTTAATTTGGCAAAGGATTCTTGGTATGGTTAAGGTTAGGATAAGTAATGAGTACGTCATCGTCATCTTTCCTAAGTTGTAGGTGTTCCTGGAACAAGGATACGTTTCTTTTTTACTCGTTTTTTATGATATGTGCCTTTAGATGTTTTGACTTTTATATTTTGATCGGCTTCTACGTTAGTCTTGATAAATCGCGGATTAGTTTTTCTGCGTGTTTGATCATTTTTTATAAATATTGTATCTCCTTGGTTGAGATTTTCAGGTATGGTAGTTTTTTGATTTAAGTTCTCCGTTCGTTTTTCTTTTTCTGATGAGATTTTGTTACGGATATTCAGATATAATGTTTGAGAATTCTTAGCGTGATTATTAACGTAGTCTGTTGTTATATTTTCTTCGTTTATGTCAAATGGTATAGTCTGTTTTAGATGACCGAATAAAATTTCGAATGGGGTGTGTTTAGTGTTACTGTGAGGTGTGTTATTGTAACCCATTATTGCTAGTTTCATTAACGATTTTACATTTTCGTGGGGTTTTTCTTTAATTAGGCACCGAATTTGATCTAATAGGTCGAGTGAAGACGTTCTACAGGAGAATTAGATGTAGAATTGTGCAAAGTGATGTAGTGTAATTTAATTTTGTGTAATTTGCAAAAATCTGAAATTATGTGGTTGCGGAATTCTGTACCGTTATCACAAATTATTTCATTAGGTATACCGACAAATGATATGAATGTTATAAGGGCTTCCATGACTTCGATGGCTGATTTTTGAGTGACAGGTATTGCTTGTGCGAATTTAGAAAAGGGGTCTAAGAATGTTAGAAAGGTATTGTTGTTGATAAAAAAACAGGTCAATGTGAATAATTTCTAGGGGTTTTGAAGGGGTATGAGTTATTTCAAACGGTGGGTTTTGAGGTTTCCTTTCATATTTACAAGTTTGACATATATTGCAAGTGTTTATATAATTTTGAATATCTCTAACCATATAAGGCCAATAATAATTTTTTGTTAGTGACATTAAGGTAGCATTTATCCCTTTATGTTGGGTTTTCCCTTCGTGGTGGTATTTAATTTTTTCATGTCTTTCTTCTTCTATTTGGATGTCGGTCACGAATGAGTTTGAAATGGTTAATTTTAGTTTTACAAAATGAGTTCGTAATGTTCGTAAAATTCTTAGTTTAAGTAGGTCATCTCGGTTAGTGCGGAAAAATAGACAGTATTGTCGTTTAGGGTCAATAACATTTTTGAAAGTTTTTATGATTTCTTCTTCGGTGGCATTTGATTTGAACGTAATTTTGTGACGAGTATTATTAAAAATTGATTCGTGTATTGCGAAGTTTGCGAGGCAATTAGTGGATTCGGTGATAATAATTTGGTTAACATATTGATTTATAGGTTTTTCTGTAATGGGGAATTCTTGAATTGGGTTTTCCTGGGAAGAATGTACAGTAGCTGTTTCGTCATTGTCTCTTGGGTTTGGATTTTCGGGGGCTGTGATGATTGCATAAGGAATTTCGTCTTCGAAGTCATTCTGTGGTGGTTCTATTGGTGATTCTACTGGTGATTCTATTATCGATTCTTCTTGCATGGGTTCTGTTAGTGTGTCTAGGATTTCTTTTAGACTTATTTCGTCTACGTCTGGTAGTTCGTCTACGTTATTTAACATTGATGACAGGTCGTCTTCTAAAGCTGTTTTCTTGCTTCTTGTTACTACATGGACTTCGTATGGTTCTTTATTAATTTTGATTCTCGAAAGTGCGTCTGCAACATAATTTGATTTTCCTTGTTTATATTTTATTTCGTAGTCGAATTCTTCGAGATGCAGTCTCCATCTTATTAATCTGGTGTTTGGTGATTTTAAATTAGCTAACCATTCGAGTGGTTTATGGTCAGTGTATAGTAAATCTTTTTCCGTAGATATAAGGTCTAAAATATTTACAGCTCCATACTATAGCTAGTAGCTCTTTCTCAATTGTCGAATAGTTGGTCTCTGCAGGGTTTAAGGTTCTAGATGCGTAAGCTATTGGATGATTGTTTTGCGATAATACAGCTCCTACGGCATAATTGGATGCGTCTGTAGTTAAATCAAAAGGTTTTTCAAAGTCTGGATATGCCAAAATGGGTTCGTTAGATAATAATGTTTTACAATGTTCGAAACATGAGACATATTCTGGTGTTAATTCAATTTTTTGGTCTTTCTTTAGACAGTTAGTCAAAGGTTTTGTTAATTTGGCAAAATCTTTAATAAATTTTCTATAGTAACCTAATAGTCCGAGAAATGATTTTATTTCTTTGTGAGTCTTTGGTATGGGAAATTTCTTTATTGCTTCTATTTTAGCTGGATTTGGTCTGATTCCATCTGGGGTGACAATATGTCCTAAAAATTCAACATTCTTTCTGAGGAATTCTGATTTATCTAGTTGGATTTTGAGGTTAGCATTTCTTAGAGTTTGAAAAATTCGTTTTAGATTATTAATGTGTTCTTGTAATGAAGTCGAAAAAACAATGATATCATCTAAATATACTAAACAAGTTTTGTTGATATGTTCTCGAAGGACGTTATCTATCATGCGTTGGAAAGTGCTTGGGGCATTCTTTAGTCCAAAGGGCATTCTTAGAAATTCATAATGGCCATGCTCTGTGTTGAAAGCTGTTTTCGAAATTGATTCGGGTGACATTTCTATTTGGTGAAATCCTGAAGCAAGGTCTAGAGTGGTGAAATAGCAACTTCTGCCTAGTTTGTCCAATATGTCTGTTATATTTGGTATGGGGTATCTGTCTGTTATAGTCTTTTCATTCAACTTCCTATAGTCAATTACAATTCTCCATTTCTTTTTACCGGAGGCGTCAGATTTTTTAGGGACTACCCAGATAGGTGAGCTCCACGGGGATATACTTGGTCTGATGATTTGATCGGATAGCATTTTTGATAGCTGAGTTTGCACTTCGTCTTTGTAGATGTGTGGATATCTATAGGTTTTTGTATGGCAAGGATTTTCGTCGTTGGTTTTTATTTCATGTTTGATTGTATTTGTAAATGGCAATTTTTCATCAGGTTTTTGGAAAAGGTCTGAATATTCTGTGCATAGTTGTATAATGGCAGATTGTTCTTCTTCATTCATATGGTCAGTTCTAATAGAATCTTTTATATTGACATGAGAATATTTTTGATCAAGGGGAATAATTTTGTAGTTGTAAATATCATAATTTTGTTCATTAAATGGTTCTGATTTTTGAGGTTCAGTAAAAGTAACAAGTCTATTTAAATTTGTTAAATTATGGACTTCTACATCTGCAAAGTAATTTTCACTTGTTGATAAAGTTTCAGGAATATAATATAAATTTGACTGATATTCGGGTATTAGTACAGGTCCATTTTCTACGACAACAGGCATTTTTATTTTTCTAATTTCTAAAGGGTTTAGATTGTAACTTCTGGAGAAAAAGTCTTCGCGAACATGTAATGGAATACGGACAGAATCATTTTCTAAAACTTGGTCTGAAAGGTTTATGTTTAATTTAGCATTAATTAAATCTTGTAATCCGATGAGTCCATCAAAATAATCATGAAAATCGTGTAATATGCAATTTATTGGTATTTGTGAATTAAATTCTTGAAAAGGTGGAATGGTTGCTTTGTAAAGTGTTTTGGTTTGTCCTGCACAAGTCTGTAATGTAGTTGGGTCATGATAAATTGTATTTGGATAATTTCTTTCTACTATCATAGGTCGAATTATTGTAAATGAACAGTCGGTATCAATTAAAAATTTATAAGTTCTGTTTTTGAATTTAATATTAATGTATGGTAATGCATTGATAGCATTTATGTCGGGTATTCTGTTGGCTCGGCATTGGTAAAATTTGAATCTTCAGGTTCTTCAGTTTCTTCAAAATGTTGGTCGATATTGAATTCGGGCTCTTCTTGTACGTATTGTGTGACGTCTTCGTTTCTTTCTTGTTGATATGTCAAGTTATAATGGTATTGTTCCGTTGCGTATGGTGATTCTTGCTCAATTTCTGTGTTATGCATTTGGTTTACGCCGGACATTGGTTTTGGAGTAAAACTGTTGTTAGTTAATCGTGAAGTTGTTGACATTGGTGTAGGTTTGTATAAATTTTGTTTTTGATTTGGTTTCCAAACATTTTTGTTGTTAGGTTGAGTACCGAAAGCTTGGTTGTTGTTAGGAAAATTTTGTTTAAATTCGCGTGGTTGAGTGTTAAAGGGTTGTCTAAATTGTGGTGGAATTGCATTTGAATTAAAAGGTTGGTTATTTCTAAATTGTGGTGGAATTGCATTTGAGCTTGAAGGTTGGTTTACAAATTTATTATTTCCAGAATTTTGAATTGGTTTAAAGATAGGTTGAGCTGGTGGCTTGTTTTGGTATAATCTAGCAAAGTTTTGAAATTCTTCTTCTTCTAGTACTTGATTTAAAGCTTCTTCCAATGTAGCGGGATTTTTCATTCTAATAATAGTTTGAATATGGAATGGCAAATTTGTAATGAACATAGTTTTCGCGATGTTGTTATAATTTAATATTTGCAAATCTCTCATTTGAATGTCTGGGAAATCGTCATTAATTTTGATAATAATAGTGGCTCTAATTTCTTGTAGTCTAAGTCCAAAGTCATATGGTCTTTCGTTTTTGTGAGGTCTCATTGATGTTAACTGGTGAGTTAAGTATTGTAAATCACGTTTGTCGCCAAAGGTTAATTTTAATAATTGTTCAATTTGATTCCACGTTGTTAAATCAGTTCGACTTGCGATTAAATTTTGTGCCCTACCTCGTAACTTATTTTTTACGGCTTGTAAAATTAAATTGTGTGTGACATTATGTTGGTCGTCTGGAAAATTTACGAACGTACCTCGTACTGCTTCGATGTAAGAATGTAGTACTAAATTGTTTCCATCAAAAATTGGTACTGTGTCAATATATAATTTTAATAACTGAGTGTCTAAAGTACGCCGCTGTATTTGTACTGCATTTGGTTCTGAGGAATTCATAGCTGATAAATTTCGATGTGCGTCTAGAGCTCTCTGTCTGTTTGTTGACATAAATTTTAAAATGAAAGTACTGAATTAGCTTTGTAATAAGAGCTTCGTTTTTATTCTTATCTAATTAGGTGAGCAATGTGGTGTATGAAATACGATACAATGAACAATGGATGAGTTGTGTGTTGACCTTGAATTGTGCGGTTGCCTTATATTAATGATCAAACTAGATCGGTGACTTAACTTAAATGACAAAGTGTCAGGTTTTTTAATCTAAATGACAAAGTGTCAGATTATGCCAATCGGGCATGCGAGAACAGAGGAAACAATGGACAAGTAAGACGGGTTGAGTACTCGCTTTGTTGTTCCAGAGGGTCCTGAAGGTGACTTGAAATGCAACGATGATAGCTTTTGTGGCACCATGCACTGATAGCGATGTACGAAGCACTCTCGTTCCCCTCAGCCTTTTCGACTGCGCCAGTGATGTGGGAGGTTGGAACCGTACACAGTGAAGCACTTGGAGATGTTTACTTGATCGTTTATTGCTCTGAACTGGTTACAACAAATGCAAGCGCGTTTATATAATTATAATTTTTAGCTGAACATGCATAATAAAATATATAGTGTAAATGTTATATAAATTAATAAAAGAACTTAGATAAAAATAATATAAAGTTATTGGGACACTAATATAACTTATGTTTACATATCCGAATTTTCATCAAAATACGAAACTCGCATCCTAACACTCGTATAATGTAAATGCCGCTTTAACTATTAAAATGTTCTAGTATCATAGTCTTAATACGTAAGTATACAAGTGCGACTCAGCCTGTTGTTTCAAATATTGATGAATTTTATTATATATTGTTACGGAAGCTCACCTACCTTTTTAGTTTGTTAATTATGTTCCTGTTTGCGTTAGAATTTATAATTTTTGTAATACCTTTATTTTGACGTTTTCCAGAATTTCGAGGCTATATTCTATTTATTTCTTGACACGTTCTCGAGATCGCAAAAACTTCAAAAACTCTAAAAACCTATATATTGAGCAGCTGAATGCGAGTCATACGTAAGTGACAAACGTCAAAGTAAAGCGTTGACAGTGAAATTTGTTTGAAGGATATTTCTTGTATAATCAAGAGTGGTAATGAAGTTTGTTTGTCTTCTTGACGTGTTCCACGCTAACCCAATTTAGAGGTTACAATATTTTATGAAAACAGATAATATACTTATGAATACCTGAGGGTTGAGCTACCTACCAGGCGCGTCCCCGGGTGGCGAATAGGGGAAGCCATAGGGCTTCGGCTCTATGGTGAGGACTGCTATAAGCAGGGCCACTGGGGGTAACCCTCTGGCTTGGGCCTTTTGCAAAAGCATCCCCGCGAATCAGCTCCCACGTGTTTGTGCCGTGCGTCGGAGGAAAGGTGCCTGGTGGCTGAGCAGGCCGCGCCTGCAACACGCCACTTTGGTCTGGAATTCGGCTAGACGGGTGGCTGGGAGCTAACCCACTTCCAGTCAATCCGCTGTGCTGTCCCGTCAGAGGGACGGTAGGGTCAGCTCTTGGGACAGGAGGGCGCGTAGGGGGCTGCAGAACTGGGTATCCGTTGGCACCGGCGTTCAGGGATGCACAACCCTCTCATGTCGTTGTCCTGTTTCCGGGAGCTATATCTACCTGGTTGCTATGCAACACCCCAAATTGAGGCTCTGTGGAGGGTGGGTAGCCAGGTAGATGAACATAAACCAATCCCGCATGGATAACCCACATGCCAATCCTTTTGCGGCAGAGCGGCAACGCTCGCTGCTGCCATTAGCGGCAGGATGACATCGGCAGGATGAATCTGTGGCAGAGCAACAACGCCCACTACAGCGGGGACCGTCATTCCAAACTGACCCTCAACCGGGGCCAGTAAAAAGCCCCGTAGGGGCAAAAGAATTTGTGACGCTGAAGTCAAGAGGAGGAAGAAAGCGCGACAAGAGGAGGCTTGAGCAGCGACTGCAGCTCCCTTCTCCAAACGCGCATCTACTCCTCTGGTGCAGCCCACAATGTCTGGTGGGCGTAATCCTACGCAGCCGGCTGGCAAACCCAAGGGTTTGCCACTGTCTGCACGAGACAGACGCCATCCAGGAAAAAGTGGGCCGTCAACAAAGAAGACTGAGCACCCGCAAGGTGTGGCACCTTCTCAGGCGAAACCACAACCTAAGAAGGGAGGGCACCCACATGGAGCGCCACCTTCCAAAAAGAGGATTAGGTCGGGGAATTCGGGGATACTACTCCGATGAAATATAAGAAGACTAAACAAGCCCCCTCCGCCACTACCTACAGTGAAGTGGTCCTAGGGCATCTTAGGGTTGACATTATTGACAAGAACAGCCCTTATGGGAAAATTCCCATGAACAAGGAGAGCGTTGTCAAAAAAGCAGTGAAGAAGGAATTAGAAGGGAGTCTTCCACCAACTCGTGACGCCACTATCAAAGTACCTGCGTTTCACTCGTGGACATACTCTGGTGAGATCATCAGGGTTGTCTGCGAAGACGAATTTATGCGGTCATGGCTAGAGGACGTAGTGGGAAAGCTGTGACCCTGGGAGGGCAGTGCCCTTACGCGTGCGCTCTGACCAGCTGCCAAGGCTGACGAAAGCCACTCTCTGGATCCCCGTGGAAGCCGAAAGCGACCTCGAGGAGAAGGAGGTAGTAATTTTTCGCCTGGCATGTCAGAACCCCACGGTGAGTGTGAACAGGTTGTGCCTGTTCCACCACGAGGTTAAGGCTGCCCCGCGTGGTTATCTATTCGTCTTCGGTATAGGAGACAAGGATTTAAGAATCCTTGAGACAAGGTCGGTGAAGATGTTCTACATCTTTCAATCCCTTGTTCTCAAGGTGAAAATGAAACCTGGGCCGGTATCAACTGCCCCTGGACCACCGGAGCAGGAGCAGATGGACATAGAGGCTGAAGAGGTGGAATCGCATGCGAATGCAGCTGCCTCCTCAACTCCTCCATCCCTGGCTCAGGAAGCAGAGGAAAACCTCCCCTTCTCCTAGGAGGTTCGAGAGGATAAGAGCAGCTACCATAGTTCCTCAAGATGGTTGGTGATATTAAGGTAAGTGTTGTACAGTGTAACCTGCAACACAGTCGAGTAGCCACGGCTGCATTATGCCGCCGTCTTGATGTGGAGCAGGATACACTAGCACTAATACAGGAACCCTGGATAGTCAAATCCAGGGTTTCGGGTCTAACTAAACTAACTGGACGTATTTTCAGTACACCCAAAACAGACAGACCGAGGACGGCGATATACACCCCTCGTCAACACCTTCCAACATCTGATCTGACTGCCGTGAAAGTAAACTGTATAGTCAAGGGTAAACACTGTGGTTGTCATGGCATCAGTCTACCTCCCAGAAAATTCGGCCACCCCACCACCAACAAGGGAAATGGAAGAACTGGTAGCACACTGCCGCGCCCAAAAATGGGAATTTATCATGGCCTGTGACACTAATTCAAACATGTAGCCTGGGGCAGTGAAGACAACAACACAAGAGGTAAGTCTTTATATGATTATATTAACGCTAGCAACCTTGATATAAGCAATAAAGGCCGCGTACCGACATTTGTTAACTCTAGAAGTCAGAGATTAATAGACGTCACTTTAACTACGGCGCGTATATCTAAGGTAATCCGGAACTGGTATGTTGCAGATACTGCTTCTATGTCAGATCATCGCTGGATAAATTTTGAGATTAATCTAACTAAGACTCCTTAAAAACTGTTCCGGGATCCCCGAGGAACTGACAAGGATAGATATCTATGTCACCTCCGGGAGAACCTGGTAGCGGTACGAGATCAGGAACCTAAAAATAATGGAGAGATTGAGGTATTTGTGGATACCGTACAATCTGCCATAAAGAGAGCCTTTACAACATCCTGCCCCCTCAGATTAGCCCAGCAGTCTGGTGCAACCGCTAGTTAGTGGAACCGGGAGCTGAGCGAAATGAGGAAGAAGGCCAGGATATATGTTGATATTAAGTTTTCTTCTTAAAATTACCGAAGGATTCACACCCTTAAGTATCGGCATTCAATTAACCCTGTATTGAAACAAGGTGCTCATAAGCTTGAGGCGTATTCCAAATGTGGTCTCACAAGAGCACAATAAAGTATCTTTATAGCATTGATGTTAACAAAATTTTGAGTACATCTCTTGATAACACTTAACATCTGCATACATTTAGATATTGCCGCTGTTATATGAGGTACAAATGACAGTGAGGTGTCCATTGTCACCCCAAGGTCTTTTATGGTATAAGATGAATCAAGCAAATTTCCCTGAAGTTGATAAGCATATTCAATTGATGAAAATATCCGCTCGTGAAAATATCATTGTATGACATTTAGAAGCATGAAGTTCCATACCATTAAATCTCAAAAAGTCACATGCAATATTTTCAAAGATATTAGGAATCGTACTTAAAATTTATGGGTCTGTAGTTCTTCACCTGACCCCTGGAGCCAGTTTTGTGAATAGGAGGAATGTAACTTACTTTCCAAAAATAAGGACTCATTAAAAAATTGATAAAGAGGTCTTGCTAAAATACCACTACAAAATTTTAAACTGGATGGAGGAATCTCATCTGGGCCCGGACTCTTACTAGTATCCAAATTAGACAACTTGGTATAAACATCTGATAAAGAGACCAGATAAGAGTTTAAATTGATGTTGTTATCAGGTCACAATATTAGCTGTATCACAGTCACTATCACAATAAATGGAAGCAAAATAATCAGGAAATAAGCCAGCCATCTTTTCACCATCAGTACTTTTAATTCCATTATACTTTAAACATGATTTTTTCGAAAAATACGCATTCTAAACCGGCTAAACTTTTGGACCTAATAAATAACACTAAAATAAAATGAATTTTAGAAGATATACGTTTCATTTTAATTTTGATAAAAATAGTGTTAATTATATTGCTCGGTTTTTTTTTCAAAAATTAGAGAAATCCAACTTTTTTCAATATATCTCGCTTTGCTTTAATGGAAATGACTTTTAACAGGGCTCAGTGTAAAAATTTCAACCCCCGAGATGGGATGTCAACCACCCCAGGGGTGGAAGCACACATCGGCACCATATAACTAATATAACTAATTTTCTACCAACTGTAAAAATTTCAGACAAATCGGTGCAGTTATAGAAAATTTAGAGAGAAAATGCGACAGTAACTGGACTATACGTTTAACCTATTTATAGGAATATCATCATTATATTGATTTAAAATATCTTTAACAGGATTAAATTGCTACATTGTTAAAAATTACATAATTTAAGGGTGTTAATTTCTACAATTTACGTAGCTTCTTTATTATTAGGTGTATATGGAATATATGTGCCAATAACAGCTGTAAGTTTTTAGGGGAGGCTCCAATAGGAACTGTACAAAACCCACTTGAAACTTTTCAAGAAACTAGTCAGGAAAAGACAAAGGAATACTTGGAGAACCTACTGCGAGGAGATTGAAGACTACTCGCAGACTGCTAGGCTATGTCCTTGCAAAGGAAAAATACCATGATTTGGGTTTACTAACCAGAGAAGATGGTGAAAAAAACACTAATCTAAATGAAAGTCTGGAACTGTTGATGCAGACCTACTTCCCAAGATCCACACCAATGGAACGGGAAGAACGGCCAGACGAAATTGAGAATCAACCTTCGGTCATGGAATGGCTAATTGCCAATCAGGCTGTTACTAAAGATAAAATAAGACGGGCAGTGCAAACCTTTTCACCCTTCAAATCACCAGGCATTGACGGCATTTACAATGGGGCTTGGATGCTTTAATGCCGCACCTGGAACGGATGCTGATTTGGAGGGAAGTAAGGGTTGTGTTTATTTCCAAAACAGGTAGGTTGGACTACACCACCCCAAAGGCGTATCGACCTATCAGCTTGTCCTCGTTTCTGTTGAAATCGATGGAGAAGCTGTGTGAACGATACATAAGGGATAGTATACTGACGGGTAGACAGTCATACCCTAATCAACATGCATACACTCCAGGGCGATCCACCGACACTGCCCTTCACCAAGTAGTGGGCAAGATCGAAAAATCACTGGACAATAAAGAGTCCACCCTGGGAGTATTCGTAGATATAGAGATATTTGATATTTGATAAAACAACCTTCCCCAAAATTAATTCAACCCTTGTGGAAAGGAGTAGGAATTTCTCCTACCATCTGTGGTTGGATATCAAATATGCTCACTAAAAGAGCCATACAAATCAGCGTGGCGGATGCCTCCGTAAGAGGCATTGTTGCAAGGGGTGTAGCCGCGAATGTCTAGCATCCGGCGTCGTGATAACACTTCCCACATCTTCTGATCCTGTGCATGCTTCCGATATTTCTTCCCGTATAGAATTCCGGACCCTTTCCTCCGTCCCGGTATATCACTCAGCCTTCGGAAATCCCCTGAAAATCTTTTCCAGTGACACCGTGTCGGAAGGCGATTCGATTCTGCGCACTAACTCATTAGTAGGCATCGCTAGAGCTCGCGCTAACGATCGCTGATCTGCATCCATGCAGGTTATTTACTGGGTATTCTACTCTGTGTCACCCAGTATAGTCTTGGTAGGATTATTAACAATTGGTGCCTGTTCTTCACATGAATGATACGACACAACTAAGATGACACTTTTTATTTTCGTAAACTGTCAATATTGTGACTTCCTTTTCTTTATCTCTCCTGTCACTAAACTTACGCTGTGATTCAATTTTTGAAACAAAAAATATCAGAAAATCCGATTCGGTGACAGGGGCTGCCCGCAGGGAGGTGTTTTATCACCACTGCTATGGAACTTGGTTCTGGACAGTCTACTGCACCACCTCAACTCGGAAATTGGCATCGATACCATCGCTTATGCCGATGATCTTACCATGATGATTAGTGGAAGGTTTGAAGGGATTGAAACCAAGGTTGGTCACGTGGATATACACTGCCATTGTGAGACCAAAATCCAACAGAAGACAGCTAAACAAAAGCTCAGCCAGGTACAAAGGATTGCCTGCCTAAGCATAACTGAAGCTATGCGTACGACACATGGAGGTGATGCTATGTCTGTTACCTTTGGATATTTATCTAAGAGAAGTAGCTGCGACAACTATGCTTCGCCTCAAAAATACTGGTATTACACCTGATGTAGGATATGGAGAAGCTAGGAGTCGCCTGTGGAGTGGGGTCGTCAGAAAGATGCCCCTTTTGCAGGCAGACACTGATAGTATTTCTCCCAACTTTGTGTTTGACAGACCCTACATGGTATTTATCAGGAATGAAGAAACCGCCAGTAAAGATGTTATTTACATCTACACAGACAGATCAAAAAAGAAGGAAGGTGCAGGATGTGGGATTTATTCCAGATTCTTGCATATCCGTTATCAGTGGGCAATGAATAGGCATGCTACCGTAGTACAAATGGAATTGGTAGGTATAACCATAGCCGCCAAAGAAATGGACCGTAGACATACAACGGGTAATCATCATCAATCATTAGAATCTATACAGATAGTAGACAATCACTACTGATCTTACGTAATCATAAGATAACAACTAGATCAGCATGGGAATGCCATGTAGTGGCCCCAGCTAACAACAGTGTATCTGTATGCTGGGTCAAGGGACATGACCGGTGCAATGGCAATAAAGTAGCTGACAAGTTGGCTAGGAATGCATCGGGTCTGAATATTTTTGGACCTGGTCCCTCCAGTATGCTTCCGTTGTCAGCATTTATTGAAATTATCAAAGAAGACACCCACAAAGAGTTTATGAAACGCTGGGGTGAAACAAATGACTGTCAATTTGCTAAGGAGTTCCTAGAGTACCCCTGCAAGAATACAGCCAAAGAGTTCCTGACTATGTCTAGGACAAATCGTCCTTCGCCTGGTGACAGGTCTTCAAACTGGACATTGCTGGCTAAGAAAGCACCTCTATTACATGAGGAATTGTGATACACCTCTTTGTAGGGGTTGCGAACAGGATGACGAGACAATATTCCATGCACTCTGTGAGTGCACTGCCATTTCGTCAATAAGAGAGTCCGTGTTGGGAGAGAGATGACCTTCTATGGCCTACATTAGAGAGATCCCCCTGAGCTCCTTATTAGGCTGGTTGGCGGCTCAGGTGAACTGATCTCCTAATTCCAATTCCAAATACTTATGAATAAATTGCGGTGAAGCCCCAACACAAATAAGTTTAATTTATGCGATTATTTTAGCCTCTCTTAACTCGTCGACGATTGAGACCAATTCATTTTCATGTCCAGTGTTACCAGCAGTCATTGATGCTACCAGCAAACGCAGTCTGTCTACTAATTCGTTGACATTGTCCCAATATACATAGTCGGTATTTTTCTTAAATGATTTTAGAAGGAGTCTTCCACCTTTTTTGTTTGTTTGTCGAGTAATTCTATATTGTGGTCTTGTGGCTGAAATTTTCTTTACTTTTGTAATTCCCGATCTTTGTAAGTATGGTCCAATTATAGTAGTATATTTTGTTGAATTATTTCCGATTATTTGCTCGTTTACATCATAATTTTTGTGGTATGCGTTCGTTTGTTTTAAAATATCCATATAGTTGTCTAAATCGTCCTTTCTATAACTAATGGGCTCCTTTTTAAATAGTAGCTCGTAAACACCTGGAGTGCCAGGATATGTTATCTCTTCTACTCTAACGTCTTTTCCAATAAGATTAACAGGTTTTAGCGTTAGTCCGAGATATAATTTATCTGTTTCTAAATCATGAATTATGATGAAACTTATTTTGGGTATCCCTAACACCTTCGTCTATATATTTTCTGGGTAACTCGTGAAAATCTTCTAGGTAGGTTTGATAGGATGGTGTATTTACGTACTGTTCCACTGCTTGCCCAGTTTGTTCTAATATTTCAGTAATGCTTCGATCTTGCAAAGTATCTTCGTCGGAAATTCTGCTTTCTGAGATTACGTCAGTTTCTAGAAAAGGTACTTCTGTAGGTAGCAAAGAAGTTTTACCCGTTCTTTGTTTTGGAGTTTTTTCTATTATACTAGTCTCAAACAGAGAAAGGTGGAGTGAGGTCTTAATGGATTTCTTAGGTCTTTTGGGTGTAGATTCATAAGGTGATTCTTCTTCTTTTGCTTCCACCTTTGGAATAAAATCCTCTGTTTTATCTATTGTGGTGATAAGCTGTTACAGAGGTTGGGTAATGGGTTGATAAGTTTGTTTTAATTGAGCCTGTGTTTTAGCCACATCGGATTTTAGACTTTGAAATTTTTGCTTTACTGCTTTTCTGGCTGTAGCCAGCTGTTTAGCCAACTCTTTGTTCATTGCTGTTTTGTTAAATAATGATTGAGAGTGATATATGTAGATGTATTTATAATCTTTATGGTAAAATGTATGCATCAAACCCCTTTCTATACCGTCCACTTCTTAAAGAACAATCTTTGTCGATAACAAAAAAACCGTACCCACTTTTCCAGCATATACTACACATCTCTTTAAACTGTTGGAAAGACATATCTGTGGTCACATGATCTTCGTATATATGCTTGAGATTGGTATTGTCCTGTTTAAAAATTACAACCAGATTTGCATTGTCACGGATGAGTTGTTTTGGTATAGATGAATATGTTTTTAATTCAGACTGTACGCGAGTATAGTTCACGTGTTTTGATACTGCTCCACTATTTGTTTATAAAAGTTTTATTTCCACAATATATTAATTGCAGACATAGTGCATCTTTGATATATAGTGATTTGGTTGTGCCTGCAGTGTGCCTTCATCGTTGTTTTTGTTGCTGGTTTCAACAATCCATTTAACCAAGTAAGATTTTATACTTTATCAACAGTATTCTCCGTCTTCGATTCTATTGTTTCTTTCACAAAAAGTATTCGTCATGAACGCATGTGCCAACTGTAACCAGCCCACTAGTCAAAATCAAACACGGATTCAGTGCGACTGCTGCAAGCAATACCTCCATGTCGGCTGTACTGGAATAACAGACGATAAAATGACGCGAAACAAAGCGCGCGCTCTGAAAATTGTTTGCAACGTTTGTAATTCGAAGTTCGAGCAGTTGGCGGATATAAAAGGCCTAATAGAATCATTAAAAGCAGACATGAATTCAAAAATAAGTAGTTTAGAGCAGAAGCTTCACGAAATCGAAACGAAAATTACTTCTGCTACTCAAAATTTCGAAATTCCGCGTAAATCTTTTGAAAAAGTAACTGTTGAGGCTGTTGAAAGGATTAATCGTTCTAGAAATATTATTATTAAGGGTGCTCCTGAAGCAACCGGAACTGCAGAAGCTCGCAAATCTGCCGATTTTGAAAAAGTCGTTGAAATTCTATCTGTAATTGACTCCGTAGATGCACCACTTTCTGTTAACCACCTTGGTAGGAACGTCAATGGAGATAGACCTCGTCCTCTTAAAGTAGTTTTTGATAATCAGTCTGCGGCCCGTCATGTTTTACGAAATAAACAAAAACTACTTAACAATAATACCACAAAGAATTTCAAGATATCGGATGATAAAACACCAAGTCAAATAGAATACTTAAATAGCGTCCGGGAGGAATTGCAGGAACGTTTAAATGGAGGCGAATCGAATCTCACAATTAAATACATCAACGGTTTGCCTGAGATTACAAAGAGACAGTCAAAAAACTAAAACCTTGTCTTACTGAATGGTCTATATTATATACAAACCTTGATAGTCTTGTTTCCAAATTTAACGATTTAGTTCCATCTGTGCAATTTTATGACCCCTCTCTGATTTTAGTAGCAGAAACCTGGCTTAAACCTCATATCCCTGATGCACTTATAAATATTGATGGTTTTCATCTGTTTAGGTCCGACAGGCTTCATAGTATAGGAGGTGGTGTTTGCATTTACATAAAATCTCACATTCTAAAAAATTCTCTGTTAAACAATTAGATTTTATATGTCCCAACATCGACACGCTGATACTTCAGTTATCTTCAAATAATTGTTGTCTTACATTTATGTGTATCTATAGACCGCCCAATACAGATCTTGAAAACGATGCTCTTCTTTTTAACAAATTACAATCTTTGGCTCTTTCACAAAATAATCTTGTCATTGCTGGTGATTTCAATTTTCCACAGATTTCTTGGCCTCTTACTCACTCTCCGGAACCCCACGACTCTGCATCTCATTTCTCAGATCTCCTCTTAAAATCCAACTTGACACAGCTAGTCGAGGAGCCAACGAGGTTTCGGTTAAACCAGAATCCATCTATATTAGATATTGTCATAACAAATGACCCTAATCTCTTAACTCCCCCTATCATAAACTCACCCATTGGTATATCCGATCATGCTGTTATAACCACATCCACCCAATTTCTGATCGATAGTGCCGAACAAAGTTCATTTAAAACTATAAAAATAATAGACTACGACAGAGTTGCTGAGGACCTTGACCGGACTGTATGGTCTTTCAATACAAATGATATACACTCAATATGGGATTTTTTCATGGATGCTGTCTACAAAATTATTGAAAAACACTCAACTACAAGAGAAGTGTACAAGAATAGAAAGAAACCTTGGATAAACTGGAATATTCTCAGGAAAATCAGACATAAGAGAAACTTGTGGAAAAAATACAAAAGGTCTCGCACTCGTTCTGATTTTATCACTCACAAAACGTTCTCAAACAACCTATCTTCCGAACTAAAACTACTAAGGCAAGGTTATGAAGAATCTCTGGCAAATGATCATTGCCCAAAAAAACTCTATAGCTATATACGGTCTCACCTAAACTCTAGGGTGTCAATACCGATGCTCAGAAAACCCAATGGTGACCTCTGTGAAACTAACACAGAAGCAGCAGAACTTTTGTCGGAAAATTTCACAAAAGTATTCACCGTTGAAACTGATGGAAATATCCCTACTATTAAAGGTGTCACGCTATCAAATGCCCTAACGAGTATTGACTTCTCCCCAGTAAAAATTGAAAGTTGTATTAAGAAGCTTAAAAAGGGTTCCTCACCGGGAATTGACGGCCTAGGTGTGGCTTTTCTTAAAAAATGCTCTGCTGTTATCTCTCAACCACTATCAAAAATTATGAATGCGTCCTTTCAACAACATGCACTTCCCTCCGTTTGGAAAAAGGCTTCTGTCACTGCCATCTACAAAAAAGGTGACAAACTTAATAGTGAAAATTATCGTCCAATTAGTTTACTGCCAATTATCAGCAAAATCATGGAGTCCATAATACGAGATGAAATGCTTCAATTTTTAATGTCGGCTCATGTCATCCCCAAAGAACAACATGGTTTCGTACCTAATCGGTCAATAGTGACAAATTTAGTGCAGTGCGTCAACGATTGGTCTTTATCACTCGATAACAAGCAACCGGTGGACGTTATTTACTTAGACTTTGCCAAGGCGTTTGACAGAGTGCCTAGGAAAAGACTATTACATAAACTCACTCATTTCGGCATTCGTGGTGACCTTCTCCTTTGGATAGATGCTTTTCTCTGTGACAGAACTTTTAGTGTGCGGGTTGGTGACTCTTTTTCATCCCCTCGTCCTGTAATTAGTGGCGTACCGCAGGGTTCGGTGTTAGGCCCTCTCTTATTTTTGGTGTTTGTTTCGGACCTAGTACTTCACATAGACTCCAAAGTTCTATTCTATGCTGATGATGCCAAACTGTATGCTAACCCAGTATTGAATCAGGCAACACTTCAACAAGATTTGAACAACATTGCACAATGGTGCGATGACTGGATGCTCCCTCTTAATGCAAATAAGTGTGTTGTACTCCATCTTGGGAAAAACAACCCCCGTTACCAGTACTCTTTACAAAATATCCCACTTAATATCGTATCATCCTATAATGATCTTGGAGTTACTATTACAGAAAATCTTTCGTGGTCTTATCACATAGCTGCAGTTTGTAAAAAAGCAAATTCCAAACTTTACCTTTTGAAGAAGACTTTTGCAAAATCCACGTTTCCCGTATTTGTTCGCCTTTTTAAATGCTATGTCCGTCCTTTGCTGGAATTTGCTGGGCCAGTATGGAATGCCAACCTCGTGAGAGATAAAAATCTATTGGAATCTGTGCAACGATATGCTACACGACTGCCTTTTGGACGTATGCGACCTTGCTATGAAGAGAGATTACTTTCCGCCGGATTGACATCTTTTGCTGATCGAAAACTTCGTGGAGATTTGATCTTTACCTTCAAAGCCTTGAAAACTAACTTTTTTAGTGATGACATTCGCCAACTCTTTCCAAGAAATCCAGATCAACGCTTGAGGGGCCACGGCTTGAAGTTAAAGAAAGAAAATTTTAAATCAACAACCAGGCAAACTTTCCTCTCCAATCGCATTTTTTCGACATGGAACTCTCTACCATTGCACGTGGTTAATTCCCCAAATGTATCTATATTCAAGAAAAGACTTGATGCTTCGCTGTTTAGAAGAAACCCATGAACATTTATTTTGTTTTTATATTACGCGTACACATTATTTTTTATTTTTGCTCTTGTACTAGTTTTATTTATACTTTTATTGATGTATAATTTTAAATTTGGGCTACATAGAAATTTCTTAGCCCTATTCCATGTAGAATAATAATAATAATAATAATAATGTTTGGCATAGATATAAACAATCTGTGTCTTTGTGTCGTCCGAAACAAAAATAGTCTCTCATGGGACTTTAATTATAGCATGCAATATCATTAAATACCATAACTGAGAACTGGTTTTACTTGATTGGATGGAATAATGTCTTCTTCTTCTCCATATTCATAATATCCGGCATCTTTAAGAGGTTGAAATATTTTCCTCAGGTAATCATATTTCGGTTGATAAAGAGATTTGGACCAACAATTAAAATCGTTTGGAATGACCTCCAAAAAGACTGTTGTGCTTCTGATAACTATCTTGTATCGTCTGCTCATGACTGGTAATTGGTAACGAGAAGTTTTGTTTGACTATTCTCATTGTTTGATATCTACTAAAAAAGTACTGTATGTAGAAAAACTATTTATTGGACGCTTTTGCTTTAGATAAGCAGTTTTCTTTGAAACTTAGGATAGAAGACATCTATATAAATGCTGATACACACACCGACGGTAGTCAGTCATAAGCTAAAATACATTAGAAGAGGTCAGGGTTTAGTGAACACGCTTATTGATAAATTGCTGTTTGAATTACACATACCAGGTTATAACTATTGCGGACCAGGAACTAAACTTTCTAAACGACTTGCCAGAGGTGATCCAGGTATAAACAAATTAGATCAGAGCTGCCTTGAGCACGATCGAAAGTACTCTGAGAGCAAAGATATTGAGAAGAGACATCAGGCTGATAAGGTTTTAGCAGAAAAGGCTTGAGAGCGAGTTAAACCAAAAGACGCTAATATTGGAGAAAGACTTGCAGCTCTAGACATAACTGGAATAATGAAAGCAAAAACTAAACTTGGAATGGGTCTTAGAAAAAGAAATAAATTAAAAAAGGAAGGGGGATGAAAAAGCAGAACAAACGTATTATTAAGACCCTAAACGAATTGGTGAATTCTTACCCCTTTTATTCCCTCTTTTGGGGGCTATTGGAGCTTTAGGAGGTGGTGCGACTGGTATAGCAAAAGCTGTCAATGATGCAAAAGCAAACAAACAGTTATTGGAAGAAACACAGCGACATAACAAAGCCATGGAAGCGAAAGGGAAAGGACTGTATTTTAAACCGTATCGGGGTTGCGGATTATATCTTGCACCATATAAAAAAAAACTTCCAATAAAGCTACCACATCACGCCTTAATAAACAAAGAACTCGTTCGGTATGTTAAACTGTTAAAAATACCGTATTTCAGAGGAGTGTTTATGCGTAATGCTTTACCTGCTAAAATACATAAAATTGAATGTGCAATTATAAATCTAGATGATGAGCAAAATGCCGCACTGGACGTGCTATGTTAAAGAAAATTCTGAAATAATTTACTTTGATAGCTATGGAAATTTGAGACCACCAATAGAATTACTAAGATGCTTTAAAAGCGAAGTTAACAATAATATTGTGAAATACAACTACGAAACAAAACAAAGAGAGAGAGAAATGCTTCTCTAGAAAATTTAACTTACTGAGGCATATTAAAAATGCATGCCCAGTTCTTAAACAGAAAATTAAATCTTCGCCAAGCAAAAGTAAGTGTGACTGCAAAAAGAGGGGTGTAGATGGGTCTGCAGCCCCCGCTCCATCCAAAAAACGAAAACGAATTGACCGACCCCTTACTATAGTGGAAGATGGTGTGAGCAAAGTCCATAGTGCTTTCACCAGCAGAATATCAAGTTTTCGATTCACAAGTCCCAGAATTCATATTGACTATAAGGATTTTTTTGGAGAAATTCATCAAAAAGTGCTTGATGTTATAAGTGAACATTTACGAAAATACTGGGCTCTCAAGATAAATTTTGAGGTGTTTGGATTTTACATTATCCCTGAAAAGGAGATGTCGGAGATAAAATCATTTAATACAAAGAATAAAATTGTGACATAAGCAACAGAGTTGCAAACAATGTTTGAAGAGTTTATAGCGGGGATGGCAGCTCAAACATCAGAGTTCCAGGAAAAAAGTTCAGGGTGGACCTTAAAGGAAATAACGTTTCTCGATGTGAACATAAACAAATATACACCACTTTCGGCATTTTCATATATTAAACTACCTCAAAATATTGCAAGAAAACAAGCTGTACTAAATGTTAAAAACAATGATAGTGCTTGTTTTGCGTGGTCCGTTATCGCAGCAATATTTCCCTCACAAGGTGATCCAACAAAAACCAGTTCATATCCACATTATAACACTTTATTCAATTTTAATGGTTTAGAACTTCCTATGAAACTCAAAGACATTGCAACATTTGAAAAATTGAATAATATATCGATCAATGTATTTGGAATAGAGTCGGAATTCAAAGATGGTAAAGTGATTACTGAAGTAGTTGAACCTTTGCATTTTACTTCAAGACGGCAACCTACACATATCAATTTACTACTTTTATCCGACACAACTACAGGTGTGAATCACTACTGTCTCATAACTGATTTATCAAGATTGGTGTCGAAACAGAAATCTAATTACAATGGGTGATTACATATCTGTGATGGATGTCTGCAATCTTTTAGAAAAATGGAACAATTGAAATCACACGAGGAAAATGATTGGAACCATGTTTGTACAAAATTACCAACTACTGATTTAAAGGTGAACAAGTATGGAGAATCTATACCCGAAAATATCTTAAAATTTGAGAATTTTGAGAAGCATCTGCCAGTACCGTTCGTAATTTATGCCGACTTTGAGAGTTTGTTAAAACCCATTGACCATAACGAGCCTTCTGATGACAAGTCATTCACAGCTCAAATAAGTGAACATGTGCCATACTCTTTCGCTTTTTATGTGAAATGCAATTTTGATGACAAGTATTCAAGATTTGAGTCATACCGGGGACCAAACGCTGCAGAAATTTTTATTGAAAAGCTTCATAAAGTAGCTTTGGATCTGTACACAAACCATTTAGGACATGTTAAAGAAATGCTGCCTCTTACTGACGAAGAGAAAATTGCTTTTGATACAGCAAAATGCTGTCATATTTGCAATAAACCATTTATGCCCTGGGATATAAAAGCTAGGGATCATTCCCATTTAACCGGACGGTTCAATTTTGCAACACATTCTGTTTGTAACTTGAACTACAAAATTCCAAAATTCATTCCAATTTTTTTCCACAACCTCAACTACGATGCTTCGCTTTTTATTAAGAAACTGGCTACCAAGAAGGAAACCATTTATGTGATTGCTCGAAACAAAGAAAACTACGTATCATTTTCTAAGTCAATCCTTGTGGAGAAATCTGGCGATCCAAAAAAAACAGATACGTACCTGAGATTGAAATTTGTAGATTCTTTTCGATTTCTGTCCAAGTCCCTCGACAATCTGAGTCAAACTTTGGAATCGCATCAGTGTATCGAAACTCGAAAATATTTTCCAGGTGAAGAAAAGTTCAAATTAATCAGGCGGAAAGGAGTTTTTCCTTATAGTTATGTGAACTCGTTCGAAAAATTGGAAGAAACTGAATTACCTATAAAAGAAAATTTTTATAATAATTTAACAAAGCAGGCTCTTTCTGATGATAATTATGAAAGAGCTAAAGATGTATGGAATACTTTCAACTGCAGAACATTAGCGGAATACGCAGATCTGTATCTAAAATCAGACGTCTTGTTACTAGCTGATGTGTTTGAAAATTTTAGAAAAGTGTGTTTGGAACAATACAAACTGGATCCGGCTCACTATTTGACGGCCCCTTCATTAAGCTGGGATGCTATGATGTCTTATTCTGGGGTTAGCTTAGAGCTCCTAACAGACGTGGATGCTTTACATTTCTTTCGAAAATCAATTCGTGGAGATGTATCCCAATGTAGTAAGAGAAAGTCTGTGGCAAATAATAAATTTTTACCTAATTATGACCCTAAGAAACCTACATCATATATAATGTATCTGGACGTCCCTAATTTATATGGGGCAGCCATGAAAGAATATCTTCCAACTGGTGACTTCAGATGGATGGAAAAACAAGAGATTGAAAACTTTGATTGTTCCACTATTGAGGATTATTCGTCTAAAGGCTAAGTCGATTTGGAATATCCATCAGAACTCCATGATAAACACAATGATTTACCTTTTTGCCCAGAAATGATTACCCCACCAAACTGCAAACTTCCAAAACTAATTCCCAACTTATACAACAAACACAATTATGTTATCCACTACAGAAAATTGAAGTAGAGTTTAAGATATGGATTGAAATTGAGAAAAATACATAGAATCTTAGAATTTTCTCAATCACCGTGGTTAGCGCCTTACATTGATTTAAACACTAGACTCCGAAATTCTGGTAAAGTAAAATTTGAGAAAGATTTCTTTAAATTGATGGTTAATTCAATATTTGGAAAGACTATGGAAAATGTCGATAAAAGACAAAACATTAAGTTCTGTTCATGCTGGGAGAACAGGAGAGGTCAGTTAGGTGCAAGAGCGTTAATAGCATCTCCACATTTCAAAACGTGCACCAAATTTGATGAGAATTTAGTAGCGGTACAGCTAGGAAAATTAAAAGTCGTTTATGATAAACCTCTATACGTTGGCTTCTCAATTTTGGATATTTCCAAGACCATCATTTACGAATTTCTATATGGCTACGTCAAACCTAAATATGGTGAGAACGCTATCGTCTTGTATACCGATACGGATTCCCTGATTTTGGAACTGTTCTGCGACAACCCATACGATGACATCAAAAACAACATTCAATATTTTGACACCTCTAACTATACTGTAGACAATATGTAGACATAATATACCCAAGACGGAGTCAATAGTAGGCAGATTTAAAGATGAATATGCTGGAAGGTCTATAGAGAGCTTTTATGGTACAGGTGCCAAAGCATATTGTGTTAAAGCCGACGATGTAACGAAGAAGACAAAGGGTATATCAAAAAGTGTTATCAAAAAAGACATACATTTTTCTGATTATGTAGAAATCGTTGAAAAGGGTGGTAAAATATTCCGCAAAATGTATATATTTAAATCTACATTACACACCATTTACACTGAACTGAAGAACAAAGTTGCCCTTTCTTCAGATGATGACAAGAAGCTAACGGAATAACAACCCGATCCTGGGGACATTACCTCCTTAATGAGGATGAGGATGCCAAGAAGCTGAAAAAATATTAGATGCTCAAGATGATGAAATGGAATGGGATTTCGATTTAAATTTAATGAATTTGTAAAGTGATTGATAATAAAATCTTAAAAAATAATTTTTGTTTATTTGTTACATCAACCAGATTGGCCGAGTGATCTAAGACGCCTAGTTTAAGTCTTAGTTTTATAAAGGAATGTGGGTTCGAATCCCACATCTGACATTTTTTAAAATCAAAGTACATTTAGAATTATTTATACTTTTTTTTATTATTTGTCTTAGTTTTTTTGTAAAATAAGAAAACTTAAATATAATTTAAGTTCTTTATTTATCAGTTATATAAGTGATTTACAAAAATTTTTTTTACATTTTTGTAGGGCCCATTTACACAAATGACACCTGGACTGTGAAGATGGTCCATCATATACGTGTGAAGACCAGTCAGGGCGGTTATGATGCACAAAACATGGTAGCTGTATTTGAAGGTAAAACTCCTCTCTGTAGTGTGCTGGTATATCGGGCCATGCATGTAAAAGTTCTAAGGGGCTAACATTTTCTATCAGATACTGTAGTGGAAAATTTGTGAGCTCTGCTTCAGTAAAGGTATACAATGATTTACCTTTTTGATGCAGTGTTATTACTTCCACTTCTTTACACTTTAAACAGCACAAACCTTGAGCCATAGTTCTCGAACACAAGTGACTATTAAGATTATGGAGCAGGAAACTGCAATATACCACTGGAGAAATTCATTTAAACTGTATCCCTCATCAGCATCACTATTTATCGTATTATTATTAGTAGAGGGGTGTTCTCTGTAAAGCTCCAGCCAACCAGAGTCCTGCACGACACCATTACTCCTTCTTACTCGTAATTTGTAGCTTGTGGTATTGGTTGGTATAGAAGCTTTGAACATTTCTTGATAATCATATTTATAAGATTTCATTCTTTTCCAATTAAAGGGCCAGCTATCATTACGTATCCCATTATAATCAAAGCAAATAAACACCTCCTTAGAGATATAAAGTCGCTGTATAATTATCGAACTTTTTAAAATGGCTTGTAGAACTAAAAATTCCAAAGCGTTCATTGTTGTTTCTACAGATAATTTTTATGGTAATATATATTTTATATGGAATAATAAAACAATTTTATGATAATAGCATTTATTATATAATGATATTAACAAAGGATTGCGACTACGTCATTTCCTCGTCGCTTCCTTCTTCAGGTTCTGGAATTTTATTGGCTAAATTGCTGTCCAGAAAAGATTTAATTTTATAAAGCAAATATTTCCTACCTGAACTAATAAGTCCATCAACAAAATCACTTACTGTGCAATGCCTTTGTAAGTATTCGTCACATAATGTTACCAATTTTTTATATTCCTCAGCTAACTTGTTGCAATAGTCTGGAGGAAAATATTTACCCACACAATAAATGGATTCATGTAGTGCGTCAAACTCTAAATTTAAGAACGTCTGACGTAAATTGAGAACACCACTTTCAAGGTCTTTTATTATTTCTTCTACACACCACATTTTTTTATTATTTGCAGCACTTAATCTAAAAAGGCGAACGGGTCTGGTCTGCATACACTTTTTATTACAATAACCAATTATAAACCTAGGTTTAAATAACCACAAATCACAATATTGTTTGCTGATTATCTTACGACAAACGCAGCACTGAAGAATTTCCACATTAGCACTCATATTTCAGCAAATAATAATCTCAGAGGATCAAAATCCCATATTAATTCACTTCTAATATTTGTTATTCTTTTACAACTAAGCAAAACTTTTGATTTATTTTATGGCTATCCAGCCACCTTTTACTTTTAGATAAATATCGTATTGCAAGAATACTATTACACTCCAAACATGTTAGAATTTTGACTTCACCAGACAAATTTCCTTCGACTTCAATCTGTATGTCTTCCATAACTGACTGAAAATTGCTCTGTTAAATGCTTTTAATAGAGTAATTTTCCCCCTACTCACTAACATACACATATCTATACCAGATCTTCTATTTTTGGAAATGACTTAATGAATGCCAGATGTGGTGATGTAATATTCTATTTTTAGAAGTGATGTAATACTCTAATTTTAGAAATGATCTAATGCCAGATGTGGTGATGTAATATTCTATTTTTTAGAAGTGATGTAATACTCTAATTTTAGAAATGATAGATGCTTTCCAGAGTTTTTTAGAATCCTTGGAAGAAAATCTGCTATTTTTTTTATGAGAAACAAGTTATATATTAAGACGTTCAAATTTTATGCCAGTACTTGTTTCTCATACGAAGTTGAGTTAACTTCACAAAAATGAGTGATGAAATTTGTGTTGACAGTGAATTGAAAATTCAAAAACAATACTTTGTAGATAGTTTAGAAATTACTGCAAACTCAGACACAAATATGATTTGTGTATCTAATAATTTTTTCACTATCGATATATTGGAAGATAAAGAAATGAAGCTCTGTACTTTCTGCCTGTATGATGTCGTAGAAGGTTTTGACATCAATATACACTGCAAGCAAATCACCCTACACGCAACAGTACCTGCTTCTAATTTTGTGGGTCAAATTTTTCAATGTCGCACCTGTAGTTTACCACTATTTAGTTACGTACTTACTAAATACTGTTTGCTTTGTAACGGAAAGGATGTGTACTGTAAATAAAACAATAAATACTTGTAAACTTTTAACATTGTATTATTTGCATCCCAATATTAGATTTGAAAATCCAAACCCACTAAGAAACAGCTGCTATATGTATACAACCATTATTACATTATTTTATTCACTCTACTGTCGAATAGAGGCCGCTGTGATGCAGTTTTACTTACTTAATCACATCTGGCGCGCATGTTTTACGTTACAAGTTTTAAGTCAACGAATTACTGAATACTGAATGTGCTTAAGCTCGCTGTAAAAATTTTCAGACTATGAATTGGTTTTCGCCGTTGTTTCTTAGTTTATGTGGTAGTTTTTGGTTAAATATAGTTACTTATGTGCAAAGTAAGTATATTTTTCTAGCCCTGCACTGCAAGTGACTTAAATATTTGGATACTATATAACTTTGTAATTTGTAAGTACTTCACTCACATTTTAAAGTTTGAGCACGTTAAATTTAAATATCTATTCATTAAGTATCACATCTTTTATGTAAAACAATTACATTATTGTGAGTATATGTGGAGATGTATGGCTGACTTTAGCTAGTAAGTTTGGTGTACGAATGTCTTTAGTTGTTAAGTTTTTATATAGTTGTAGGCGATGTAAAAAGTAGTAATAAGTTAGATAGGAAATCACTGTACAAAGAACACACACTCTCCAAATGGTATTTGAGAAATACAGTTGTTACCGATTATTATTGACGAGTAATTTATTTCCTCCAAATACATTACAGTGGCGACGAGGTGAAAAGTTTGAAAATGGTTTCTAAAATGGGACAGGTGCGTGAATTTTCCGCAAAGGACAGTGATTGGCCGGTACATAAGGCTAGATTAGACCAATACTTTATTGCTAACGAAATAAAGGAAGAAAAAATTCGTAAAGCAATACTCTTAAATAGCCTAGACGAAGATGCGTATAAACTGGCAACGGATTTATGTGTTCCTGAAGTGCCTGAAGCAAAAACTTATCAAGAACTGATAACAGGTTTCGACAAATATTTCGTTAAACCAACATCGATTTATATGGAACGCTACAAATTTTATCAAGCTGCAAAAAACACGCATGAAACTGTAGCACAGTGGGCAGCCAGAGTAAAAAATCTAGGTGCAAAGTGTAAATTTGGGGAATCATGGGATCAATTCCTCACAGACAAATTTATTGCTGGGTTCGATAAAGGAGAAATTCTGGACAAACTCTTGGAATTAGAAGAAAGTGTGACCTTGGACAAAGCGATCAACGTGGCCATGAAAAAGGAAATGGGCAGCCATCATGAATCTACTCGCAGGGTGAAAGTGGAGCCATCTACATCCTTATTTCAAGTAGCCGAAGATCAGCGAAGAGGAAGAAGAAGAGGTACCACTGGCAGTTGGCAGGAGAGGCAGGTCGGCTCACGCGGCGGTAGGTCCAATGCAGCAGGACTGCGTGCGCAGAGTAGCGGACGGAGGCGCAACGAAAACGATGAAATGTCAAGGAACAGGAAAACAACATGTGAAGTTTGCGGAAAATATGGTCATCCGGGAAAAAACTGCAGGTACAGAAATTATTCTTGTAATAACTGTAGGAAAATAGGACATTTACAGTCAGTTTGTAGGGTTAAGTATAGGAATAATTATTTAGAAGTAGATAACTTAAATAGTGAGAATATAGAATGTAAACAAGAAGTTAGAGTAGATGATGATTTGAATTTAGATTGTTTATTTACGTTAGAAGAAGAGATTAATAATAAATTAATGCTAAAAATTGAAGTAGATAATAAAACATTTCAGTTCGAACTGGATACAGGCGCTAGTGTTAGTGTAATTGCTGAAAATTTTAAAAGGGAATGGTTTAATAAACATGTTTTACAGTATACTGAAAAGCTTCTTCACAATTACGTAGGCAAGGTGATCACTCCGCTTGGATATATAACAGTACCTATTAAATATCAAGGCCAAATAAAAAATGTGGATCTGTATGTAATCAGAGACGGTGGTCCTCCCTTATTGGGAAGAAATTTTTTTATAAATTTGGACTCAATATTCAGCAGGTTTCAGAAGTACCATTTAATTTCAAACGTAATAGTAGTATAACTCAGTCCGAAAATACACATAGTGTAGTGGACAAATTAGTAAAGAAGTATAATAATGTTTTTTCTTCTAATTTAGGTACATTCACTGGAGGCACCATACAACTTCACTTGGACCAAAAGGCTAAGCCAATTTTCTTTAAAGCCAGACCAATTCCTTATGGTATAAGAAAAAAAGTTGAAGCTGAGATTCAAAGGTTAGTCGAGGCCGACATTTTATATCCACTTGATTATTCGGAATGGGGTACACCGATAGTTCCCGTGAGCAAAAAAGATGGTACTATTCGCATTTGTGGAGACTATAAGGTAACCTTAAATCCTGTTTTGTTAATAGACCAATATCCATTGCCTCGTATTGAGGATTTATTCAGTCAATTACAAGGAGGGCAGGAGTTTACTAAACTCGATCTCTCTCAGGCTTATCAACAAATTTTATTAGACGAAAATTCAAGTAAATACACTACTATTAGTACACATAAGGGTTTATTTGCTTATAAACGTTTACCATATGGGTTAAGTTGTGCACCAGCTAAGTATCAAAAAATTATAGAGAAAGTTTTACATGGTATTGAAGGGGTTATATGTTTTCTTGACGACATATTAATTACTGGGCAAAAT
Organism: Monochamus alternatus; assembly: GCA_037114965.1. Classification (NCBI taxonomy): domain Eukaryota; kingdom Metazoa; phylum Arthropoda; class Insecta; order Coleoptera; family Cerambycidae; genus Monochamus; species Monochamus alternatus. The sequence goes on along the minus strand of CM073427.1, from coordinate 57,666,484 downwards.
CGTAGGCAACATTTAACAAGAGTTGAACGAGTTTTAGAAAAATTACAACAGTTTGGATTAACAATTGCGAAAGATAAATGTGAATTTTTCAAAAAATCTGTCATATACTTAGGTCATAAAATAGATAAAGAAGGATTACATACTTGTAGTGATAAGATAAATGCAATTAAAGTAGTGCCCTTTCCCACCAACATTGCTCAGTTACAATCATTTTTAGGACTTGTAAATTATTATAATAAATTTATCCCGAATAGTTCAACATTATTAGAACCATTGTACAGATTATTAAAAAAAGGAGTTTCGTGGAATTTCAATCAAAGTTGCAAATTTGCTTTTAATAAGGTTAAAGACATTTTAGCTTCAGAAACAGTGTTAGCTCATTATGATCCGGAATTGCCAATCAAATTGTCTGTTGATGCTTCATCATATGGAATTGGTTGTGTATTATCACATACGTATCCTAACGGTGATGAAAGACCAGTAGCTTATGCTTCCCGTACATTGTCTAATGCACAAAAACGTTATAGTCAAGTTGAGAAGGAAGGTCTAGCAATTATTTTTGGCGTTAAACGTTTCCATCAGTATTTATATTTGCAAAAATTTACCTTAGTTACCGACTGTAAAGTATTGTTGACTATTTTTGGAAAAAATAAGGGTATTCCGCAAATGACTGCAAATCGGTTGCAGAGATGGGCATTACTACTATCAAGTTATAACTATAATATTGAATTTACGAAATCACACAAAAATAAAGCTGATTTTCTATCTAGATTTCCGGAAGGGGATATATTAGTAGAGAATTTTAATTATTCTTATTTAAATTACGTTTCGAACAATTTAGATTTACCCGTTGACTGTGAATTAGTTAAAAAAGAAACAGAAATTGATCCGTTACTACAAAAAATTAAAATATTTATTAAAAATGGTTGGCCGAAGAGAGTATCGAGTGAGGTTACACTTTATGCACATGTTAAAAACAATTTAAGCCTTGAAAATGATGTAATAATGTGTGGATATAGAGTAGTAATACCTGAGAATCTCAGACAAAAAATTCTAAAGGAGCTGCACAGCACTCATCAGGGGGCTGTGAAAATGAAAAGTGTCGCTAGATCATACGTATGGTGGCCCCAGATGAATGAAGACATCGAAAAATTGTGTAAAAGTTGTAAACATTGTTTACCACAGAAAAATACACCTCCTAAAGCTTCACTAATAACATGGCCTTTTCCAAATCATGGTTGGGAAAGGTTACATCTTGATTTTTTAGGTCCATTATTTGGCAAATATATTTTAGTAGTTGTTGATGCATTTAGTAAATGGGTGGAAGCTTTTATAACAAGTAATATGACCTCTGAAACAATTATAAATAATTTACGTAATGTCTTTGCTAGATTTGGGATTTGTAAATATTTAGTAGCAGATAATGCAAAATATTTTGTTTCTAATGAATTCCAGACCGAAACGGATAGTGAGACAACCTGACAGATTTGTGCCTTAACAAAAAAAAAAAAATATTTTAAGGAGGAGAGAATGTGAGTATATGTGGAGATGTATGGCTGACTTTAGCTAGTAAGTTTGGTGTACGAATGTCTTTAGTTGTTAAGTTTTTATATAGTTGTAGGCGATGTAAAAAGTAGTAATAAGTTAGATAGGAAATCACTGTACAAAGAACACACACTCTCCAAATGGTATTTGAGAAATACAGTTGTTACCGATTATTATTGACGAGTAATTTATTTCCTCCAAATACATTATAGCTTCCCTTATTTTATAGCTATAGGTTTATCAGTTTTCTTTCCAAATGTGAATTCCTTGAATTTAAGCAGTTCTTTTTTTTTTGGTTGATTAATTCAAAAAAATGCATATTTCAAAGACACCTGCATTAGTTTTATTCATATATTTGTATAATTAAAACAATTGCTATGATAAATATCGTGTAAATACAAGAAAATATACTAACACATTATTTAAAAAATACATTTAAGTATATATATATATATATATATATGTTAATTAGTAAGAAGACCTGAAGATGGTAAATGAGATTTTACCGAAACGTTGTCAAACAAATGGTTCTTTTGAAGACCATGCAGATTCATCGCGGAGAAGAACCCGGAGAAATTTTACAACCATATATATATATATATATATTGTCACGGAATTTGCCCCACTCACACCTAAATCAACGACTTTGGTACCGCGAATTGCTAAGATTGCCCCGATCGCCCCTACACGCTTCTGTTAAACAAACAAAAAGCCGTGGATCGAGACGGGACTAGAAAATTAGAGAAACGACGAGAAGCGTTCGAGAGATGCTAGAAAATAGATCTAGAGATGCTAGAATATACCTGGAATATTCGTTGGGTCTATAAAAGTAAAATAAACGGCCGATTAAGTTAGTCTTGTATAAGTCTTGTATTATAGTGTTGAATTGAAGTGTTTAGTTAGAGAGATCAAAGTGATTTAGATAGCGATTAATTAAATAAGTGTTTAGTTGAGTTCTAATTAGTGTTCAGTAGTGTGCTGAGTATAGTTAATAAAGAAGTAGTTAATTAACGGATTGTTTTTCTGGAAATAGTAAAATTCGGATTGGGAAATCCGTGACAATTTGGTGTCAGAAGTGGGATTCGAACCCACGCCCACAAAGTGGGATTTAACTGAAAGTTTGGGGAGCTTTCTGGAACCCTGTGCGTGAGTGGGTTTAAGTGGAAGTTGGAAGAACTTTCTGGAACCCTGTGCGTGGGTGGAATAAAGACCCAAGTGTGACATATCACCGTACTCGTTGTGACTTTAGGAAGTGAACGGTGGTATTCGCGAAGGACAATCTCGAACATTCTAGAACTTTGTACGCGAGTGAGACAAAGACCCAAGTGTGACATATCACCGCACTCGTCGTGACTTAAGGAAGTGAACGGTGCTATTTGCGAAGGACATTCTCGAACATTCTAGAACTTTGTACGCGAGTGAGACAAAGACCCAAGTGTGACATATCACCGCACTCGTCGTGACTTAAGGAAGTGAACGGTGCTATTTGCGAAGAACATTCTCGAACATTCTAGAACTTTGTACGCGAGTGAGACAAAGACCCAAGTGTGACATATCACCGCACTCGTCGTGACTTAAGGAAGTGAACGGTGCTATTTGCGAAGAACATTCTCGAACATTCTAGAACTTTGTACGCGAGTGAGACAAAGACCCAAGTGTGACATATCACCGCACTCGTCGTGACTTAAGGAAGTGAACGGTGCTATTTGCGAAGGACATTCTCGAACATTCTAGAACTTTGTACGGGACTGAGACAAAGACCCAAGTGTGACATATCACCGCACTCGTCGTGACTTAAGGAAGTGAACGGTGCTATTTGCGAAGGACATTCTCGAACATTCTAGAACTTTGTACGGGACTGAGACAAAGACCCAAGTGTGACATATCACCGCACTCGTCGTGACTTAAGAAAGTGAACGGTGGTATTCGCGAAAGACAATCTCGAACATTCTAGAACTTTATACCAAAGTGAGACAAAGACCCAAGTGTGGCATATCACCGCACTCGTCGTGACTTAAAGAAGTGAACGGTGTTATTTTCGAAGGACATTCTCGAACATTCTAGAACTTTGTACGGGAGTGAGACAAAGACCCAAGTGTGACATATCACCGCACTCGTCGTGACTTAAGGAAGTAAACGGTGTTATTTGCGAAGGACAATCTCGAACATTCTAGAACTTTATACCGAAGTGAGACAAAGACCCAAGTGTGGCATATCACTGCACTCGTTTCATTGTAAGGAAGTCAACAGTGACATTTACAAACACATTCGTGGACATTTTAGAACATTCCAAAGAAAATAGAGTGAATGCCTGTAACTAGAAGTCAAGTCAACATGGATGTACAACTAGCAAAGCTGTTAGAAATGATGCAAACGATGCAGGAACAGGGACGGATGATGCAAGAGAAATTAGAAGAACAAGGACATAAAATGGAAGACCAAGCGAAGACGATGCAAGAGAAATTAGAAGAACAGGGACAAACAATGCAAGAACAGGGACGGATGATGCAAGAAAAATTTGAAGAACAAGGGCATAAAATTGAAGATCAATCCCAAACGATGCAGGAAAAGTTAGAAAAGAAATTAGAAGAACAGGGACAGACGATGCAAAAGAAATTGGAAGAACAGGGACGGACGATGCAAGAGAAATTAGAAGAACAAGGACTTAAAATGGAAAACCAGACGAAGGAAATGCAGACGAAATTAGAAAAATTGGAGAATACACTAGAAGAAAAGCTAGAAGAACAGTCACATAAAGTAGAAACACATGTAGAAGAGCAACTGTTGGCACACAAAAAGGAAATAGACGAAGAAATAAACCTGGTTAGAGAAACCTGCGAAGAGCTTCGACATAAATTAGACAAAATAAGAAAGGAAGGCGTAATCAAATCAGAAGGACCTGTTATCCGAACTCAGAAAACGAAGCCTCCTGAATTCGACGGCAAGGTCTCCTGGAATGTCTATTTGCGTCAGTTTGAAGCAGCAGCTGCCGCAAATGAATGGTCTGACTGTGAGAAAGCTACTGCTCTGATAGTTGCTCTACGAGGGGAAGCTCTTGACGTCTTACAAGGAGTTCCTGCTGGGCAGCAGAGTAACTATGACCTTCTGAAACAGCATATGGAAATGAGATATGGGGATAAGCACCTGCAGCAAGTGTACCAGGCGCAATTGAAAAATCGTCACCAACAGAATGGAGAGAATTTACAGCATTTTGAGACCGATGTTGCCCGACTGGTTCGATTGGCTTATCCAACAGCCCCGTCCGAATTCTTAGACCAGCTCTCCATCCAAGTTTTTACCGATGACCTAAGAGATTGCAAAACCCAGCAGGCATTACGACTCGCCAGACCTAAAACGTTGAACGACGCTCTTTCGCATGCACTGGAATTCGAGGCAGCAAAGATGGCATCTGGTAGGCATGTTAAAGTTCGAGCCATCAGTGATAACAGGGATAGTATGGCAAATGGAGACATAATAAAAACGCTAAAGGAGATTATTGATAAATTCAGTCCATCTACTAGGACAAAGAAGGAACAACCTGATAGTCGAAGGGATCGCCTTCTCAAATGCTGGAACTGTGGACAGACAGGACATCTAAAAAGACAGTGTAGGGCCCCAGTCGCAGATCAGCAAAAGCGCGACTCCCAGGCGACAGCTACACAGGAAAACTAGGTTCAGCCGGCTTGACGGGGCAAAAGCCGGCTGCGTCCTCCTACTATGCCCCACGAGAAGAAATTACGTTGTCACGTCTCCAGGACTCTGACTCCTTGCTAGTAGAAGGCAGTATTTTTGGTCGTACTTTCCCTATGGTAATCGATACTGGAGCGGCAAGAACTATTGTTCGGCCAGATATTATTCATGCTTGGCGTATTAAGAACCCTGCCAAACGTTATGTCCTTACAACAGCCAATGGACAACAACTGCCAGTCAAGGGGGAATGCGAGCTTGAAGTAGAATTAGGAGACGTCAAATTCAAACATAGAGCCCTGGTAGCAGATATATCGGATAATGTCATACTCGGACTAGACTTACTACGAGCAAAGGGGGTGAATTTAGATTTGAATGCTGGTACGTTACGGATAATGGGTGAGGAAGTAGTGCTAACGACCACCACTGAGAATAACGCTGTACGGAGACTCGTTGTTAAAGAAGATGTGGTACTACCTGCTCAGACCGAAACCTTGGTTGCCACTGTAATGGATGGGGAAATGCCGTGCAGTGTAGGAGTGGTGGAACCCAGTAATCCGGATTTGTTTAACAAATCTATAGTCACCGGCCGCACCCTGATTAAACCGGAGAAGACGACAATAGTACGGGTAGTTAACCTGAAAACGTTTCCACAGAAAATTACAAAGGGAACTGAAGTAGGAGTCTGCGAACCTGTTACCATGGTCAGAACACTCAAAGAAAACAACGAAATGGAGAATAAAACAAATAGGACCAGTCTACCAGAATGTTTAAGGGACATCGTGGATAGGGCTAAGGAAAGATTAACAGAGGTGGAGGTGGAACAACTCGAAGAGCTGCTAAGTGAAAATGAAGATGTGTTTGCACTTAAACCAGGCGACTTTGGGAGAACCAATGTAGTGAAGCATCGAATCGATACTGGTTCATCGTCTCCTATAAAGCAGCCACCACGAGGACTTCCACTAGCCAAGCGAGAAGAAGTTAACAAGATGTTAATTGAAATGCAAAACGAGGGCACCATAGAGCCATCTCAGAGTCCTTGGGCTTCTCCTGTAGTCCTGGTCAAGAAGAAAGACGGCTCCACCCGATTTTGTGTGGACTACAGAAAATTAAATGACGTCACCAAGAAAGACAGTTACCCACTACCAAGAATTGACGATACTCTGGACACCTTGGCTGGTGCGCAATGGTTTTCCACTTTGGATTTAAAGAGTGGATATTGGCAAGTCGAGGTCAGCCCAGAAGACAAGGAAAAGACAGCGTTCACTACCGGAAATGGATTGTGGCAGTTCAATGTAATGCCATTTGGTCTATGTAATGCCCCTGCCACCTTTGAGCGACTGATGGAAACTGTACTTCATGGCCTGCATTGGGAGACCTGCTTGATTTACTTGGACGACGTGGTGGTGCTGGGACGCTCTTTCCAGGAGCACCTGAAGAACGTGTCCGAAGTGTTCAAGAAGTTGAAAGCAGCGAACCTGAAGTTGAACCCGAAGAAGTGCAGTCTGTTCCAAAAGGAGGTTAGATACTTAGGCTACATTATTACTCCAAATGGTGTGAAAACAGACCCGGAGAAGACAGAGTGCATAAAGAACTGGCCGGTTCCTAGAGACAAACATCAAGTTCGAAGTTTTCTCGGCCTATGCACATACTATCGACGATTCGTCCAAGGATTCTCAGACATTGCCAAGCCTCTTCATAAATTGACAGAAGACAGCATCCCGTTCGAATGGACGCCGAGATGCCAGCAAGCCTTTGAGACGCTGAAAGAGGCTCTCTGCACTACCCCGATTTTGACATACCCAATACCTGGACAACCATTTATAGTGGACACGGACGCAAGCAACATTGGAATTGGCGGAGTTCTTTCTCAAGTACAAGATGGCCAAGAGCGAGTAGTGGGCTACTTCAGCAAAGTCCTATCAAAAGCCGAAAAGAACTATTGTGTCACTCGGAAAGAATTACTTGCCATCGTCAAGAGCCTAGAACACTTTCATAAATATCTGTATGGCCAAGAATTTCTCCTAAGAACGGATCACGCTTCCCTTAAATGGCTGCTACAGTTTAAAAACCCTGAAGGACAGATGGCAAGATGGCTGGAACGGCTGCAAGAATATCACTTTGTTGTTGAACATCGAGCCGGCAGGAAACATGGAAATGCAGATGCCCTTTCTAGGAGACCCTGTCCTGTCAGCTGCAAACACTGCAGTAGTCTTGAAAGGAAAGAGAACATCTCATCAGTTCCTTGTAAGGTGGTAGCAGCCCAACCTGAAGACCGTTGGAGTTCAGCAGCGATTCGGGAAGACCAGCAAGCTGACTGTGACATCAAGCCTTTACTAGACTGGAAAGAAGCCAACAACCGACCGTCTTGGGCTGAAGTCAGTAGTAAAAGCCCAGCATTAAAGAGCTATTGGGCTCAATGGAATTCCCTGGTGTTGGAAGACGGTGTCCTAAAAAGAGCATGGGAGAACAATGACGGAACGGAGGTCAAGAAACAAGTACTACTCCCGAGGTCCCGGGTCAAGGAAGTGCTGCAGGAAGTACATGGAGGTACAGGGGGTGGACATTTCGGTATCAATAGGACTCTACAGAAGATTAGGGAGCGTTTCTACTGGGTGAGCTGTAGGACGGATGTAGAAGATTGGTGCCGAATATGTGACATATGTGCAGCAAGCAAGGGACCGAAGACCCGTTCCAGAGGCAAAATGCGCCAGTACATCGTAGGAGCGCCGTTTGAGAGGATTGCCATTGATATCGCTGGCCCCTTTCCGAAAACCCAAAGTGGAAACCGATATCTGCTAGTAGCCATGGACTACTTCAGCAAATGGCCGGAAGTATACCCCCTTCCCAATCAAGAGACCACAACCGTAGCAGAAGCGCTAGTCAATAACCTGTTCTGCAGATTTGGTGTGCCCATGGAACTACATTCAGATCAGGGCAGAAATTTCGAATCAGGTGTGTTCCGAAAGGTCTGCGAGCTTATGGGAATCCGGAAAACCAGGACCACCCCACTGCATCCCCAGTCAGATGGTATGGTGGAACGCTTCAACGCCACACTAGAAACCAATCTGAGGATGTTTGTGAACGAGAACCAGACAGACTGGGACAAGCTCATTCCACTCTTCCTGTTAGCTTACCGCTCAGCTGTCCATGAAACAACAGGGAAGACTCCCGCAAGGATCATCTTTGGAAGAGAGCTTCGACTTCCAGCAGATTTGGTATTTGGTCGTCCTGCGGAACAGCCCACAGATCCAGACACTTATATCCATGACCTAGAACAAAGACTAGCAGCCGTACACGACCAAGTCAGATCTCGAATGCGACTAGAGAGCGATCGCATGAAGACTCGATACGACGTCCGGGCCAATACAGTCGGATTCCAAGAAGGTGACCTGGTGTGGCTGTACAACCCCACGCGGAAGAAAGGAAAATCGCCTAAACTACAGAACCGTTGGGAGGGCCCCTATACCGTGATTAAAAGAATCAATGACGTCGTCTACCGGATACAGAGGACTCCCAGGAGTAAGATGAAGGTCGTCCATCTGGAGCGTCTGTCCCCGTATAGAGGTGTATCCGATCGGGACGATCGGTCCTAAGGAGGGGGCAGTGTCACGGAATTTGCCCCACTCACACCTAAATCAACGACTTTGGTACCGCGAATTGCTAAGATTGCCCCGATCGCCCCTACACGCTTCTGTTAAACAAACAAAAAGCCGTGGATCGAGACGGGACTAGAAAATTAGAGAAACGACGAGAAGCGTTCGAGAGATGCTAGAAAATAGATCTAGAGATGCTAGAATATACCTGGAATATTCGTTGGGTCTATAAAAGTAAAATAAACGGCCGATTAAGTTAGTCTTGTATAAGTCTTGTATTATAGTGTTGAATTGAAGTGTTTAGTTAGAGAGATCAAAGTGATTTAGATAGCGATTAATTAAATAAGTGTTTAGTTGAGTTCTAATTAGTGTTCAGTAGTGTGCTGAGTATAGTTAATAAAGAAGTAGTTAATTAACGGATTGTTTTTCTGGAAATAGTAAAATTCGGATTGGGAAATCCGTGACAATATATATATATATATATATATATATATATATATTCAAAAAAAGCTGGTAGTTTCAATTTAAAAACAAATAATACTTTATAATTTATTTAAAAAAATAGACACTTCAAATATAAGAATATCTGGGAACTCTAATTTTAACAAAAAAAATATCACAAAATAATATTACATTTTTTTACACAAATCATTAATATATATATATATATATATATATATATATATATATTTAATTAAACATAAACAAATGACAATATTTACATAGAAGAAAATATAGTTTTTTCTCGCAGTAAAAGTTCGCAAATATGAGCCTTACCTCGAAACTGTATACGGTGTGGCAGAAAAATTTGAGGGGGTGCTAAATATATGCAATAAAATGTATAATTTAATTTTAATATAAAATTCAATGGTAAATTTATGTTACAATTTCGGAGACACTATCACATATATTCAAAGCCTCCTCATATCCCGCCAATAAATTTCGAAGATTATTCAATTTACGCTCATATTTGCGTACCTTTTTTAGCAGCTCGGATCGTTGCATAACTTTGAAGGTTGCATAGTCTTTACTTTTCTCTTTAAATCCCAAGAAATTTTGTATTGCTGCAGTTTCTTCATCGCCACTTTCATCCGGCCGCGGTGTTGACGTCGTTTCTGGTCCACTGATGTCTTCATACCACGGGACGGTAGTATTTGGAACCAAAGTAGAAGGAAGAACTTTTCTGTGTCCAATGGGACGCAAATTTTTAAGATCACCATCGACGATCTCAAAACTGCTATTGAATTCTTCAGCTCTTATATCCTGGAAGTCTGAAGTTCCAGCCTCCATTCTTAAATGCTGAAGAAGCTTGATGTTCTTTTTGGGGACAAATTTGCCCACCCCCGAACTATTGCCAGCCAGAACTTTCACTTTCATGTTTTTAGGGTGTTACGTGATAATAAGTTGATGATTAGTTGATGATTTAGTTAAACTGAGTCTATATGACTGAATTATACAAATATATAACAAATACTCCTACTCCACAATTTAGATTTAATTAAAGTTTTATGATGAGACGTAAATCAATTACATACAGTCTTTATTTTTTCGCTTGCATGCTATGGCTTTCAAAAATCTATGCCACCCAATGCTCCGCCCACAAGCTTGGTTTGATATTCTTATTGGTTTAAAATAGCATCTGCTTACTACGCATGGTACAATTTTTCTGTAAATTGTGGTAATATCAAAAACAGACCCCCTCTGCTACACATTGCCGTTGTCCTACATTTTTTCTCTCATTTGTGGCAACATTGACTTGTTCTCTGCGTTGTCAAACATTTTTACACCCCAATTCGACAGAATGTAGTATCCATTTCGAAATATGGTGTGGATGTCCTCAATTTTCTTATGATTAGTTCTTAAGCATCTGTCATGTAACCACTTGATCCTCTATATTTTTTCACAAACAGCGTCGTTGTCCTCCATTTTTATATAAGTTATGGGAACTTGTTCTTTACATTGTCAAACCAAAATGCTGTTTTCTCATGAACTCGCATCTGCCATTTGATCCTATACATTTTTACACAAAGTTATGAGAAACTTTGATGTTATTAATCCCACGTCCTTCTTACGACATTATTTTATTGTATATATTTCAGTTTGAATATATCTCCCAGTATTTTTTTTAAATTAGCACCACCGATATATCAGTAAGCACCAGTGCAACTTTACTGCAGTACTTTCAAAACATTCGAAAATATCTATCAAAAACGGTAATGATTTTCAAGTAAAAGTGACATCAACAAATAGTGCTGTGTCGAAAAAACCTTCCTGGGACACTGATTGGGATACATACTATCAAAAAGAAGAACAAATTTGTTGTGCCCAACTAGCCGAAAAGCAGGCATTTTTTTATAGAAAATGAGTTTTAGGACGTAACTGTGTTGTTCCAATTGCCGCAAATTATTTCCTTACTGAGGAATCGTGGGACAACGATTGGTGTGAAACCTACGATCCTTCTTCGACAATCCTTGATAAACCGGTGATTCGTACACCTCCAATTGGCAAATCCAAATCAGAAAAAAGAAAGTTTTGGGATGCGGAAAGAAGGCGATTGAGGACGCTTTCAGAATATGAAGGACCCCAAAAAGACTTTTAAAAAAATTAACATTTTTTATTTTATTTTATATCTATGTATATATCTTATATTAAAACATTTGTACCCATATATGTGGAAATATATATTTTTTTACAGTCTTTTTTTTTTGAATTGCACTTCCCTAATTACACCTTAATTTAAAAGTAAGTCATAAAATAGAATGCAGTTAAATAATATCTGCACATGTTTATGTGCATAAACAATTAGCTCTTTAAGAACTATTAAAATTTGTCCTATATTAAACGCTTCAGAATACATATATGATGTAATCCCATCTGGCTTACATGCATTAATTACTTTTAATATACAAACTAAACCGGAGTCTTATCGCATAACACATGACATATTTCTCCTAAGGGGGGACACATGTTACAATATCTCATATAAAATTTATCTAATATTAAAGACGAGATGGGTGATGTAATATACAGTGCGATGTCCAGAAATAATGCCGACCGATGAAATTAATGTAATACAGTATGTTTGTTACATCTGTACATATACTGTATCGTTCCCATGCCTTATATATGCTATTTAATTTCTTTAAATTTTAAAAAATTAAAACAAATTTCTTTTTCTTATAGTTATTTACTCCCTGCTCCTTGATTTTGCCCTCTTATACTTCCCCTACTTTTGGCTTGTTTTCACACAGGTGCAATTTTATGGACAATAAATTCACTAGATGTGATATACATATGACATCTAGTTGATTTTTCTGGATTTTGTTAATAAAATATCTACCATTTTTGAAATGGTAAATGTAAATAACTTAAAAGTAACTATAAGGCAGTTGCCATGATCTCAAAGAAACATAAAGAAATTATAAGTGATGAAGCACATAAGAGGCATAGAACACTCAACAGATATTGATAATTCTTAATAAGAGAAAAAATATTTGGCTAACATTGCTCAAAGAAGCTATATATAATATCAACTCAACTGATAAGAACTTGCAATTACCTATCTGAAATTTTGAAAAAACTCCAGGTCCCGGAAAGCCAGCACACGAAGACGCACTAAACCATAGGGCACCAAAAGTCAAATTCTGTTGTATAAATTTCGATTATTGGAACTGATGGAACAGCGTCCGCGCCTTTTTTAGCACATTAGTTTAAAATTTAGTCTCTATAAAGAGTAACAAGCATGTCAGAACAATTAAATATGGGGATAAGTTTCGTATCTGTATGACATATGTATGACATAGTCAAACCGCGCCCAAACCAAAGATTGACTAACTGTAAAAGATTTTATTTATTGATTTTGATTGTATTAATGCCAGTACAAGAGAGATTTGCAGAGTATCAAAATAAAAGAAATTAAAAGTGATTATTATTGATAGCTCTGATGATTTTCCATATATTTGTTTGATATTTGGTACATATTTTGATCTATTATATTCCCTGAATAATTTTGATCTAAAATATCAAAGTATGAACGGAAGACAGAGGGGTACTCACGGACCTCCCATTTTTTTAATACGCCTATGGTTTCAGAATATTTTTTTTAGATAGAGTGTTTTTGTTCTATATTTTTTTCACTCTTATAAGATTTTGATTTAAGACTAGGTTTACAAGATATTGCAATTTTTTTGGATGTGCTAAGTTTGGCACAAATTAAATATCGCGAAGTATTAAATTATCATTCCGATTTGATTCAGTAAATTGAAATAAACAACAATTAAAAATGGAGTTCCGAAATGAAAAGTAGCATCAAAAATAAGTTGACTCCACTGAACCTAGCACATTAACAATTTACTTTAAATGTGCCACCTATGCCATCCTCTTTACAAATTAGAATTCTGTCCTTTTGAAACTTTTGTTTTAATAATTTATGGTGGGAAAATCTCAACTTTGACAAAATTTGCGAAACTGTAAAACACTACAAATATTATTGCTCCTTTCGTTACTATGTGGTGATAATAAATTTGTTTTGAGCTTCTGACAATCTACCATGACAGTTTCATGATGAAAATTATAGAAAATGTTATAGTTGACAAAATTTGTTACAAATAAAGATTTTCCCATCATTAAATAAATCGCGAAAATATTTGCGAATTGCACATTCAAAAGGACAAAAGACTTTAGAATAAATACACACTATTTACTATTGGTTACTAGCACTGTCACTATAACGGTCACACATTAATACTTATTATATCATATCGTACTACTTTCCGTATGACCTTCATACATGTTTCGTCAAAATTTAATATACTCATCGATCCAGATTCTGATTTTTTAATATTTATCGTAAATAGTTTCTTAGATATAGTAATTGAATTTTTTTTATCAAAAACTCATTTAAAAAATACCATCTTCCTTCCGCGAGTTTCCATTATTTTCCGTTTGACAGTTGTACTTTTTTCCACCTTTTTGTTTGCACTATGCATACATATGCTACTCATGTGCTACTCATGTACAATTTTGTTAATGAAATACATATTTCAACATCATTTACAGGTCAAAATATGAAATTTTGACCTTGCGCTCTAAACTCTTCATACATGTCATCATCCCATATTCCTCACTTATTAAATTAGGACGATTTTGATAATACGCTGTAGAGCTTAAATTATTCTCCATTCTTAATAACACAAAATCACTAATAACATGAATTACATCATAGTTAAATTAGCGAAAAGATATACCCGAAATTTTGCCTGTTCGAACGATATATCCGTCCATGATAGAGCTGGAAATGAAACAAGTGGATCCGTCAATTCGTCTCAGCCAATCAAAAGCTGCAGCGCATGCATACTTACTGCAGCAGAAGCTGTGTAATTGGGTATGCTGTCAGAGATATGCGGCACACGATTTTATAGGAAAAATATATAGGCTGCATATATATTTTTTGGTGTTGATTGCTATAAATTGTGAGCAGGTTTATGACATGAGTCACTCTCTAGATTTTTGCAACTTTAATTTTTATGAATTATTATTATTTTTTGTTTTGCTTTATTTTTACTCGGGTATATGGTATATGTATTATCGTTATACAGGGTGCCTAATATGTTGGAATAATGTTTATTTAAAGTATTAAAATGTGAAAAATAGTTAGGATAGTGTTTGTTGAAAATGTTACAGACTCTTATCCGTTTACGATCCCCGTATCTGACTAGAGCTGACTGAGCTAGAAGCGGCACTGCGGAATAGTTTAATCGTTGAGCAATAGAGTCTCTTAATCTATGCGCCATCTATGAACTAATGGAGAAATTAGGTCGAATATCTACTGGAGAGTAGTTCTCTAAAATGAATGTAATAACAGTTTTGTTTATATGATCTGTAAGGACATACAAAACATTCTGATTAATTCGATAAAAATATTTGAAAAGTTTGTGGTTTTGCTAAGTACAATTTTCGGAAAATACTGATTCTTTCAAACTTGATCTTATTTTTATTTTTTGTAACCTTACAGAACTGGTTAACATGTCTCTGAAAACACCCGACAATTAAAATTCCAGAAAATATGTCTGTCACAAAATCAAAATAAAAAATCCAAAAAAGCCGATAGTGATATAAATTTAACTAAACGGCCACTTACTTATTCAAGACACTATTCATGTCCAAAAAAAACTTAGTACCACCCAAAATAAAAACAAATTGGTTAGAAATTATTAAATATGATCATAAAAGACTTTCAGCTGTTTGCGATGGTAGAAGACATTGGGTTCCGGGAATTTGTCAAAACATTAAACCCATTATATACATTACCGGGTACAAGAATTCTGAAGAACTACTTAAAGATGCAACTTATCAATAACTTTAACGACAGATGCCTGGACGTCAGACAATAACGAAAGTTATAATGCTATTACAGCCCATTATATTGACTCAAATTTTACTTTAAAATCAATACTATTAGAAATAAATTCCATAGATAAAAGGCATACGAGTATAAACCTAGCGCAGGAAATAAGAAGAGTAATTGCGGATTGGAATATAGAGAAGAAAAAAATATTATTGGCAATCTCAAACAATGCTGCAAATATTAAAAGGGCTATTCCAGAAGAGCTAAAATGGCGGCATTGGGAACGTTTTGCGTATACGATCAATTTAATTGAACAAGATGCATTAAAGGCTATAGATTCGATTGCTTTTCTTGTAACAAAAGTGAAAGAAATTGTCGCCTATTTTAGAAGAAGCACTGTGGAAAAAAATAAATTAGACCATTACCAAAGGCAGAATAATAAAGAAATTAAAATTTAATAAACTCCGTACCAACAAGGTGGAATAACGTGATCTGCAGTGATAATAATTAGTAATTGCTTGAGCGACATATATATGAATTTACAAAATCAAGACTTTTCTGATTTGGAAAAACTATTATCAACGAAATCATAGCTGGACTAAACACTAGGTTTAAAAATTTGGAATCTAGTTCAACACTTATGGTATCAACTTTTCCCGACCCAAGATACAAAAACGTAGATTTATCATCAGAATTTACAAATGAACAAGTTAAAACAAAAGTCTTAATTTTTTTAACTAATTGGGGCTTTAGTCCACAGAGAGCTCAATATTGTTAATACCTAAAAATATATACAGATAGGGAAAATATTTAACCGATCATGTGAAATGCTAACAATAATCCCTTCCACTGCTTGCTATCCATACTTGCCTGTAGTTACATAAACAAACGCGTCCCCCCTATTTTGGCGGACTAAACCAGTATTCGTATTCGTACGCGACGTTGCGTAGGAGAGTAGGGGAGTACTGACTAAGCTCGCCCTGCCATGCGTCATCTTCCTACCAATACCCCATGCATTTGAAATGAATGTAACAGAATCTCCCCATGATCGGTTAAATATTTTCTCTATCTGTATATACCGGGTGTTCTCTCTAAGACTTTCAGTGCGAATATCTCAGAAACCATCATAGCCAGTGTGACGAAATTTGGTATACAGACACTAGATGGCGCGTAGAATCTGATGATAACATCAGTTCTTATACAGGGTGTTCCATTTTACAAGAAATCGATTTAATTTTGATTTTTTGGTTGTCAGCTCTGCTAAAACTTATATTTAAATTGAAATATACTTAATTATGAACACATTGTGATAAATAAACATTCACAAATTTCAAAATTTAACACAAAAAAAACGCCTCCGAAAAGTACCCAAATTGCATTGTTTTGTCATGTAAAACGTGCATAGCCTTGAACCAGATTTACACAGAAGAAACTAAATTCGCTATACGTCAAAGCTATGAATTGTCATTGAATTGTCAAATATTAATGGCATAACGTATTTTATTGAACATAAGGAACGCTAAATAATGTATTTAATGCAATTTAAGTATGCACAATGGTGTTATTGAGACTTGTCCATAAAAATTTAGATTTGAGTTAAGGCATTTGTAGCATTGGGGTCGCTGTGCCGGCGCAGTCTACTGCTACAGCTAGGGTTACAGCGTGAATATTGTATAAAATATCTGTGGATATTTTTAAATTGTTCCATTATAATGTAATAAAACTTCAGTAAATTGTTTTTTATGTTACTATACAGTGTACATAATAATTAGGTACCCGTATTTTTTATCAAAATTTACAAAAGTGTGTAAGTACCTAAAGAATATCCCTTTTATATCAATTTACAAAAGTGTGTAAGTACCTAAAGAATATCCCTGTTTTCCAATTGCTATAATAGTTATTGATTACTTATTTAGCAACAAATAAATTCAAACAGAACCATTTCTAAAACTTTTAATTATAATGTGAACGTGTTTGTCGTTGAAAGTCAGATCTGAACCTACCCTAGCCCCACAAAATGAAATATTACGAACGCATAACCTAGAAATGATTGATTCTTGTATCCACATATTTCAGCACTTCTTTCTGATGGATAAAATATGTTTAACACGTTGAGCGCCACGTGCCCACCGGTGGTCATTATTTGAATTACGCAGTAGATATTGTGCTCACGGGTGGAAATTTCTTGTGTGACTTGCTAGGACCAACATTTTTTTATTTAGTTTTATCGATTTATTGAAACTGGTATGACTTTGTACTATTTATTTTTGATAAATAAAATCTTGTTTTGCTGTTTTTATCTGTTTTTTTTTGTGACCTACTGGTGGTCACTTGGACCTAGAATGTAATAATACATCTTGGGTCCAAGTGTCCACCAGTGGGCATAGTCTCATTTGTATCTTTTTAAATTGTTTTGTATTTATTTTCCTTTTTTTGTTTTCCAGTATTGTTTTATTCAGTTATATTTGTTTTCTTTTATAAAAACTGTTTGCTTTTTTAATGTTTTATAAAGCTTAGGACTAGTTTTGTAACATGATTTCAAAGTTAAAACGATAAAGGGGCATTGACATGTAGATTGTAGGTAACATGCCAATATCACTTTATAAATTTAATTTTAAAACCAGTTATGAAAATGGTATTAATAATATATTTTCTTGACAGCTTAGTTTTTTTCTGCATTTGTAGTACGACTTAAATATGTTTTGGATTAGTTTTCTAGCTATGCACGTTTTCATTAAAAAAAAAATGTTTATTTTTAATGCTCTACAAGGCCTAATACTTAATATAGGTATTTTTCAATCATAAAATGAAGTTTTTTTTCCTAAATATTAATCAGTATTTTGATATACATTGGCAGACCAAACTACCAAGTCCAAGTAAAATAAGTTTACATCCTGGGACCAAACTTAATATTTATCAATGCTAAATATATGTATAACGTTACCACCGGTGAGCACACGGTCTTGAAATGAAACACGTAGTGTGACCACGGGTGGTCGCGTTGTCCAGGCAACGGGATTCAATAATGACTACCAGTGGTAGGATGTTTTCATACTGTACATAGATTATGAAATTAGTTTATTTTTCTTAATTTTATTCGTTTAGAAATTTTAAAACCCACGACAGACAACTGAATTTAATGTCTTATAGAATACTCTTCAAAGAAAGTGAGTTAGAGACTTCTTTATAACATTATCTATCATTCCATGTTTAGAATTATTTCCAAGAAAATGTCCATAATATTTTTCGCTTATTCTTTCTGGTGTGTTTTAATGTAATTTGTGGCACTGCACACACATAACTCAAAGATAAAAACAATAATTACAAATAATTATCTAGCTTTTTTAAATGACTATTTGATAGGTACCTACTGGGTATGGTACATTGGCAGGTGATTCTTCCTAGCAAAAACCAGTTGCTTTATTTTAGTTCTGTATCAAGAAATAAAAGAAATTGTAGTTCATTGTTTACTATTTTACAGATGTAGAGTTCTTCTTAAACATATTTTATCCATCAGAAAGAAGTGCTGAAATATGTGGATACAAGAATCAATCATTTCTAGGTTATGCCTTCGTAAAATTTCTTTTGTGGGGCTGGGGTAGGTTCAGATCTGACTTTCAACGACAAACACGTTCACATTATAATAAAAAAGTTTTAGGAATCGTTTTGTTCGAAATTATTTGTTGCTAATTAAATAATCAATAAATACAGCAGTTGCTCAAGATAATGTAGAACCTGTTTTAAAGACGCCAACTGCATAAAAATAATAAACAGAATGTACTTTTTTATGCAAAATACAGATTTTCTTATAATATTATTTTATTGGTTTTCACATTAGAAGCAATTGGGTTTTTAAAATTATTTTGACACAGACAATGTAATAAAATAATATTATAAGAAAATCTGTATTTTGCATAAAAAAAGTACATTCTGTTTATTATTTTTTTGCAATTGTCGTCTTTAAAACAGGTTCTACGTTATCTTGAGCAACACGAAAATATTTAGGTAAATTTTTTTTAACTAAAATTGAAAAAATGTAATAAATACGAAAGATAAGGGTAACATGTAGTATATTGCATGAAAGACGAAAAAACAGGCAATTTTTTGTGGCCATAGCCTGCTTCAATAAAATTCTTTTTTATCTGCCTAGAGGGCGCAGCGAACCACATACGATATTTCAAAAATCTGTTTATATCAGGTGGAAGGTATCAATTAAAGATGTTTGACGTGTCTAGCATATTAAGCGAGATACATGAGAGTGGCCCTCTTATGTGATACAGCCTGTATATATATATATATATATATATATATATATATATATATATATATATATATATATATAAAATAATTACATTGAAATACAAACGAACGCGCCGTTATTTTGTTGGCGAACGGTGGCCTTGTATGGTTTAGGATCGAGCGTGGTTAGCGCTCTTTATCCTGCTCCATCTCTGTAGACCTGGGCGGCCTCGTAAAGGTGGGCCCCGTCCATCACCTACCCCGACGCACGTGCGTGGCCGGTGTGGGCGCTTTGCGGGACCTCCTTCTGCCCTGGCTGACCCCCGCCGGCAGGGGGGCCTCTTCTGGCGCTCTTCGGGTCTTCTAAGTTCTTTCTTCGCCGGCCGTCCTAAACCCCCGGGGGTGGTCTTTGTTGGGAGTGGGTTTTTGTGAGTGGCTTGTAGCCATAGGATGCTCTTTCCTCCCGAGCCTGTTACGGTTCGGGAGATGCGAGCGCTAGGTAAGGATAGGGTTTGGGTTTGGGTTGTCTATGTTTTCGGCTTCTTCTTGGTGGTCTTGGTCTTGGTTGCTTCTTGTCCTGGCGGCTTCACCTGAAACAGAAAAGATTAACGGGGGGAGGGGGGTTGGGGTTTCGTCAGGGTGGTAGGTCAAGGAATTGATGTTTGGGGCGTTTATGTTTGTCTGTCGGGTCAGGGGCGTAGTCGACGGCTTGCCTAAGCAGGGGGTTGTCGTGGTTTGTTGCTATGTCTATGGTTTTTAGTGTGTGTGTGCGTATGGTGTGTGTTAGATCGGTATAGTCTAGGTCTCGCCCTGGCACCGTCTCCGTGATATGGGCTTTCCAAGTTAGTCGCTGGTCCATCGTCACACCTAGGTATCTCGTTTGTGTTTGCCACGGGATAGGTTCTTGGAAGAGGGTAGGATTGTCAAGTACGTGGTTTCGGGGGAAGCGTCTACGGGTGAAAAGGACAGCCAAACTTTTGTCAGGATTAATTTTGACTTTCCACCTGTTGCACCAGGTTTCAAGTTGGTCGAGGGAGGATTGGAGTGTGTTTAGGGTATGGTTTAGGTTTGCGGCTTGTGTGGTCAGTGTAATGTCGTCAGCGTAAAGGTAAGTGTTAGTGTGTGGAGGGTGCGTTATGTCACTGTTGTGTATAGTGTATAGGTGGGGAGAGAGGACGGTGCCTTGTGGGACACCGGCCTCCATGGTGCGGATTGAGGATAGGGTGTCTTGGATACGGATTTGGAATTTGCGGTGGTGTAGGTAAGATTTGGTTAGTTTGACATAGGATATAGGATAGCGGTTTGTGAGCATTTTCATCAGTAGGTCTTCATGCCAGACCGTATCGAAGGCTTTTGCGGCATCCAAGAAAACAGCTCCAGTGAACTGTTTCCTGTTGAAGGCCGCCGTGATGTGCTTGGTTAGTCTAAGGATTTGGAGTTCGGTCTAGTGACAGGGACGGAAGGCGAACTGCTCGTCGGGAATGACTTGCAGTTCTTGGGATTTGGTTTTGAGTCGGGATAGGATAATTCTTTCTACCACTTTGCTCATAGCCGGGAGTAGGCTGATGGGCCGGTAGTTACAAGGGAATTTGTGGTCTTTGTTAGGTTTAGGGATAAGGATGACGTGAGCGGTTTTCCAGCACTTTGGAAAGTGTCTCAGTCTTAGGATGGCGTTAGTGATGTTTAGGAGGGCTGTGAAGGGTTTACGGGGTAGGTGTCTTAGTGTGTGGTTGTGTATGTTGTCTGGTCCAGGAGCCTTTCGGTTCCTGAGATGTTTAATGATTTGTCGTAGTTCGTCGGGGGTGGCGGGTGATATTATGTCATTGTCTAGCGCTCCGTCGATGCGTCGGGCCGCACGCTCGACCTCGCGTTCAAATTCCTCGTCCTCGTCAGGCAGCTGGGGTAGTCTACACTGCAGTTCCAGGTTGTCGGCAAAAGCCTCGGCTTTTTCCTGGTTTGTGTATACCACCCCCCTGCTGCCGTGGATTGGGGGAATTTTCCGGAGGGGCGGTAGGCGTAGGGCCCTCTGCACCTTCCAGAGGCTATTGTCTTGTAGGTCCAGCGACTCTAAGTGTCTAGCTCATCTGTCCTGGGCCAGTTCTCTTAGAGCCGCCTTCACACGTCTGTTTTGTACGTTATAATCATGTCTGTGTCGGGGGAGACGTGTGCGATAGGCAAGCCGTTTTAGTCTGCATCTGTCGGTTATTAATTGTCTTATGTCAGGGGGGAGAATGCCGGTGGGGTTGGGGTGTTTAGGGACTAGGGTTTCTGTGGTGGCTTGGGTTAGGGCGTGTTTTATGTGTGTGACAAGGGATGGGACTGCCGCCTCCAGGTCTTGGGTGGTTTCAATGACTGGTAGCGCTGTGTTTCCTTGCATTTCTGCTCGGAACCGCTCCCAGTCAGTGAACCTCCTAGTGAAGGTGCCTAGATTCTCTTGTCTCTGTCCAAAATCCAATTGAATTGGATTATGTTCAGAAGACCCTTCGTCTATGGCGGAAATCTGTGCTCTTAACGGCATGGATTTTAGGATAGCTATGTCTAGGACATCGGGTAGGGCTATGGGTCCGTAAAAGGTGGGTTCTGTGGGGCCTAGGATTTGGATGTTTGGGTTTAGGTCTAGGAGGTTCAACAGAACACGACTTCTTGCGGTCCTCCAGTTCCAACTTTCTGCCCCGCAACCCGTCAAGGTTCCAGGACTGTGTTTTTTGTGTGTGTGTGTGTTTGGGGTGTTCGTGTTTTGTGTGTTTGGTTTGCTACTTTTAGAGTACTGAGGGCACCCTTTGTAGCTTGCAGGGTGAGGCCCTGCACAGTTGGCGCACTTGGCAGGCGTATCTCGTGCTTTTTTGCACTCAAATGTCGCGTGGTTTTCGCCTCATTTCACGCACTTTGGCGCCGCCGTGCATCTGGATTGGCCGTGGCCAAACCTTTGGCATCGGTGGCACTGAGTGGCAGAAACCGGCTTGTTTTGTGGTTCTACCCTAACGAGTACATGGCAGCAGTATTTTAAGTCTAAAATTTTGTCCTGGTCCAGCGAAACCTGAACTTGGACCAGGGGCATTTCGCGCTTGTTCTGACGGCCTGTCATGCGGTGCACAACTGCGTTCGGAAAACCTTGTCTTTCGAGGTCGAGTTGTACCTCACTTGGTGGAATACCCGCGGGTATTCCACGTATCACCACCCCAAGTGTTTTGTCTTCACTTAGGGTGAAGGTGTGGTACTCTTCACCACGATCGGCCAAAGTTTTCGTCAATTTCCTGTGGTCAGAAATAGAATTTGGAAAGATGGCAACTCCATCTTTTATTAGCTTGGCTTTGGTAAACTGAATTTTGTTGTCCGAAATAATTTTCTGTACTTGTAACCAGCGCTCCTGCTTGCGCAGGACTACTGGTGGGATTTTTTCTGTGTTTGTGGTGTGTGTTTATGTGTTGGGTGTTTTTTGTGTACTGGTGGAGGGTTGGGGGGTGGGAAGGAGAGGTTTGGGGGTTGTGTCGGATTTTTTGGGGACAGGGGTTTCGTCGTCTTCGCTGGAGTTGTCGGGTTGTGTGTGTTTTTTGCGTTTCTGTGTATGTGTGTTAGTGTCAATGGGTGTGATAGTGTGTGTGATTTGTGTTTTTTGTATGTTAGTGTCAGTGTTTTGTGTGGGTGTGTTTTGTTTATTGTGTATGTCATTGGTTGTGTGTGTATTTTGGTTTTGTTTGTGTTGTTGTGTCAGTGTCTCTAATAATGTTTTCAGCTCAGAGTTTTGTCCAGAAATTGAGCTTAATTGTGTATTGTGTTCAGAATTTTGTTTCGAAATGGCTTTAATCGAATGGTTTAATTAAAGATTTTGGCTCGAAAGGGTCTGTATTTTTTCCTGTAAAAGGGAATTTTGTTCTCTCAGTTTGTTCATATTTTCGTTTAGGGCCTGGTTGGTATTTTTAATGGTTCGGCAGTTAAAATTTGGATTTCGAGGTTTGAATTTTGGTTTTGCTTTAGCAGCTCCTCAATTTGTCGGTTTAATTCGCCGTTGGCGTGTTTGTATTGCTGTAGCTGGTCGTACAGCTCAGCATTTGTCATCGCTCGCGTTGAAGACGCTTGCGATATTTCGGAGTTTTGAGAGGCCCTTGAGGAGGCCCTCTCGCTTGAGGAGTCTTATTCCATGTCCTCGTAATCGGATTGAGACATGGCTTGTTTTAATTTTGAGTTTGAATTTTAGGGTAGAGTTTTGTTTGCAAAATTTGGAAAAAATGTGTTTTTGGTCTGTGTTTTTCCCCCTTTCGGGGGAGGTGGTGTCTGTGTGTATTGTGTTAAAATGTATGTCAGTGTAATTGTGTAAATTTGTGTGTGAATAAATTGTTAGTATTTAAAAATACAATTTAATAAATAGAAAAGGGTAATCGCTTACCTTTCTACCTGGTGTGGGGCCTCCACTTCGTCGGTATGCACTAATCCGCGCTAATCCGCACTAATCCGCACAGGTTGAACTTTATTGCACGTCACTTCGCCGCACTGAACCGTTCGTGTCGCTCGCTCTACCTGGACTGGACAAACGAACGACAAACCATTGGATATTTTTTTTATATATTTTTAGGTATTAATAATATTGTGTGAAACTAACTACTCTGTGGACAAAAGCCCCAAGCAGCGTTGAATTACACCCACAATTCCTATCAATAAAGTCATATGTATGTTCTCTGATACCAAACATCTAGGTATGCTAATGAACAATTCCAAAGACAAAGCTCTATTCAATAATTATCTAAAGAAATCTAAATAAAAAATCTAAATCTAAATCTAAATCTATCTAAATTTATTAACCTTGTTTTAATGAAAACGCTCTATAAATATCTAACTTCATTTTTGGCAGTTGGAACACGACAATAATTCAACCACAATAGATGAGATCTGACCTATTTCTGCATTTTTAGGATTGCTTCTTCAGGTGGCCTCCTTTAAGTTGAGTTCAATATCTATCTATAAATTGTAGGAGATTTGATTTATATTAGCTTAAAATATCTTTCTAATACAGTAAAAAATGTTACAAAAGCTAATAATAAGGAATATATGGGTATATATTGTGGGTGTAATTCAACGCTGGTTGAGGTTTTTGTCCACAGAGTAGTTAGTTTCACACAATATTATTAATACCTAAAAATATAAAAAAAACTTTTACATAAAGGGTATCTAAACATTATTCAAGTAGGTAATGTCATATTTAATTCATTGACACGCTGTCACTTTTGTCATTGTCGATATTTAACTTCAAATAATTTTAATTTTTATAATAATTTTTATAGTTAGGTATGTAACTCAACTTAAAGGCCACCTGAAGAAGCAATCCTAAAAATGCAGAAATAGGTCAGATCTCATCTATTGTGGTTGAATTATTGTTGTGTTCCAACTGCCAAAAGTGAAGTTAGATATTTATAGAGCGTTTTCATTAAAGCAAGGTTAGTAAATTTAGATAGATTTAGATTTAGATTTTTAGATTTAGATTTCTTTGGATAATTATTAAATAGAGCTTTGTCTGTGGAATTGTTCATTAGCATACCTACCTAGATGTTTGGTATCAGAGAACATACATATGACTTCATTGATAGGAATTGTAGGAGATTTGATTTATATTAGCTTAAAATACCTTTCTAATACAGTAAAAAACCATTGGATAATGAACCAAGGGTACGGA
The DNA here is from genome assembly GCA_037114965.1 of Monochamus alternatus. Lineage (NCBI taxonomy): Eukaryota > Metazoa > Arthropoda > Insecta > Coleoptera > Cerambycidae > Monochamus > Monochamus alternatus. The sequence goes on along the minus strand of CM073427.1, from coordinate 57,641,406 downwards.
AATGGTAGCAGTTCCATCCCAGTTGAATCAAAAAAATTGTTAAGGCAAATACTTTTGCGTCCACCGGTAATAGCAGAACACGGGATATCATCGAACTTCAAAGATATTTAGAAGAACCACTTTTACCACGCCATAATAACCTTCTAAATTGGTGGAAAGAAAACGCGTATAATTTCCCCTATTTAAGTAAAATAGTTCGTGAAATTAGGGACGGTTGCTACATCTGTACCCTGCGAACAAGTATTTTCAAAAACAGGACAATTACTTTGTGATCGCCGCTCCCGACTCTCATCAGAAAAAGTTCTTCAAATCATGTTCATTAATAAAAATGCAAATCCTTAATTTAACTTCTATTGTACCTGATTGACAGTATATTATTTATTCAGTGGCCTTGTTTGAAATACTGATTTTTATTTATTTTGACATATTTATTTATTATAATGCATTATTTATTTTTTGTTTGTTTAACATAATTTATATTTATTTTTTGTTATGGTTATCATAAACAGATTATTCTTATATTATTCTGTTTATTTTGAGTTAGTATTCGTATGGATTGAAATATAATGTCAGCAGCACAGCACAAAAACTACTTTTCCAGCTGATATAATTTTTATCGCAACTTATAAATAATAAATATGTGTTTGTAAATAATACCACAGTTCTAACATTACGCACAAAGTATGTATTTGCTGATTGTAATATACTGTGCCAACGACAATATTTTACTGCTTTCTACTGTATATTCTGTGATTCTGCTGTCGTAAAATGTAATCCGCTGTCGGCAGTGTCGGCTGTTATTTGCTAACCTGCTATTTCAATAACAGCAACGACTCGATACGAATGCTATCGAACGTCGAGCGAGTTCGGAAAATGACAGTCTCTAGTATTCCCTGAAACTGTTACTTTGAGAATTGAATAGCATACTGTTAGTGCTACTCTCTCATAACTGTTATTAAATAACAGGATTTGAAATAGCAACACATCCCTACTGCAGAGTGCCATGGTTCCATTAGTAAGTATACACATAGTAAATTTATATTTGGTGTTTATGTACTAACTTAATATGCAGTTTCGGTTTCTCCAGAAATGTGAGTGATTTGATTAATGAACATCAATAAAACTAAACCAATGACATGGTAACTAATTCGAACATTTTTTATCCCTTAGCATCTTCCTGTTCAAAGTTGTAATTAAGGAAAAATCTAATATGCTTTACTAAAATTGAACAATTAAAGAAAGGGTAGTGTAATTCTATCTGTAGGACATTTTTAATCATAGTATATTTGGACACTAACAGCCGGATTCATGAAACGGGCGTAGCGTTAGTCGGACTAACCAGCTTTGCGCCCATTCACAAAACATGCGTTGCTAGGTAGGCTGTTTATTTGCGCCAAAAGTTAGACCCAGTATTGTACCTGTCTAAAAATCGCGTAACTTCGGCCTCTAGCTCCTTGCGTTTCCCATTGTATATTTAGTATTTATATTCAAAAACAGTACTTTTCAGTGCTACGTATTAGTTAACATCATAAAGTAAGTATTATACATAGCAGTGAATAGGAGTATGCCTTTTATTTAAATTGGTGCAACAGAGGCGTAAATTTTTCGCGTAACTTCCGCTAGTCTGACTAACGTTACGCTTTGTTGATGAATCCCTATGTAAAAATTTAAAGTGGGATGTATATATTGAATGTTATTTATTTAGTTACTCTGGCGGAATTTCTAACAGGAAAAAATTAAGTAATTACAAATGATTAAATAATCATTTTTGAAAATGCACTTTACCATTTTTTACTATCTGGGTATGTTGAGCATATTAACCGGTTAAATTGAAAATTGATAATATTGAAAACTTACATTTTTGTAAAAGATAGTTTGTTCTTTATGTTTATGATATAAATATCCCACAGCTAACCCAAATAATGGTCCAGCCATATTTTCAAAAAATCCTATGTACTGTATATGCCACTGTTTATTATTTAATGTATACCTCATGTTATAAAGTAACCTAAAAAAATAATTACAAATACATATGTTCGATACTGGTAAGTTTTGTTTAGGTAATGTAAAAATAAAATGTACTTACTCTGGTTTTGGAATCATAACAGCTGGGAAATCATTTACATCATTATGAACAAATGTTATTAATATGTTTAGGGATAACAAAGATCCTAAAGCCAACCATATATATTTCTCATTTTTCTTTATGAACCAAATTAGTAATAACATTATTACAAAATACTGCGTGTCAAGGGCTAGATACCAAGTAGTTTGCGAACACTGGAACATTATATAAATATGTAAAGGAATTAAAAGTATGTGTTTTGTTAAAAAAAAAACAGTTTAGAGTTGTCAGTGTCAAAGTAAAGTTGTCATCAATTCATCCATCCATCAAAATATATCAGAAATACATGTGTGTGCAATAAAGTCATAATTTTATTTCAAACACAAAGGTCCTTCTAGGAAAATTAAGAAGCATCATCACATAATCCTCCAAATGGTTAATTCGAGTAGAATTTGAAATAGCTATCTACTTCAGAGAACAATGTAGTGTTGCTGGCAACATCCCCAACCCCAGTTTAATTTATATGAAATAAAGATTTTATAAAGTCAGTTTTGTTTTTGCTGTTTATGTTAAGTACAACTGTTGCTTTGCTAGATGGTTGAAGTTAAACATTTTGAACTTCACCTGACTTCAACAGCGAAAAGAGGGGAATACGATTAATTTCATTAGCTGCAAATCACGTCGTTCTCTGAAGGTGGCTTTACCCTGCCCAGTGCATCAACAGTTAGTGAACGTCAAAAGTTTGTAACGTTTAATCAAGTCAATCACCAGCTAATTAGGTACTTTATTCAATATATCAAGTCCAGACATCTCAAGTCAAGAAGTAAGCAGATACAGTAAGTCAGCGGTAATAATAACAAAGAGGCAGCCAGTTAAATCCAGTTAGCCAGATCGAAGCCTCCAAGCAACGAGAGCGGACATCGTGAAACGTATGTACATAGAAATCCAAAAGGAAGTGAGTCTCATTTTCTTCTCTTATTTCGTGTTCTTCTGTTTAACCTGAAACAAAAATAAATAGTTACACATAAAATAAATAAAATCAAACAATTAAAATGGCACATCTACAAATAGCACAATTAAAAATAAAACGGGGCCAACTGGAAGCAAAATTAACAAGAATAAAAAATTATCTAGAAAACTATAAGGAAGAAAATTCTATACCAATTCAAGCTAGGCTACAAAAGACAGAAACACCATGGGATAAATTCGATGAAGTTTAATCTATCATATAATGTGAAGTTCCTTAAGGTGCATCGCAAAATAATGAAAGAACAGAATTTGAAAACAAATATTTTACAACAATATCACAATTACCGCAAACTATTTTAGATCTAGAGTACAAACGAGAATACCCACAATACAGATACCTACCTTTATCGGTGAATATGATAAATGGTTACATTTTAAGGATTCATTTCAATTAATGCTACATGAAAACTTGATGCTGTTCGAAATTTAGAAATTCCAATATTTAAAAAGTTCAGTGAAAGTAGAAACGCTTCAAGTAATCCAAGCACTGCATTGTAGTGAAGACAACTATAAAAAAGCATAGTATTTACTAGATAAAAAAGGTATGAAATAATAAGATTAATAGTAAATACACATCTAAAAGAATTATTTGAACCTGCAAATATATAAAGAGAACATCATATTACTATAAGAAAAGTTGTAGATTCAAGAAGAAATCATATAGCATTGTTGGAAACGCTGAACGAACCGATGGAAAGCTGGGATACTCTGATAATTTGCTTATTAAATTTAAAATTAGATAGTCGTACATCAAAGGATTGGAAAGAAAAATTAAACAACAGACCATCAAGCAAAATAAATAAAATGCAACACTTGAAGAATATCTAGAATTTCTTGAAAACAGATGCTAAACATTACAAATGTTTGAAATATACGTAAAGATCGGACAAGAAGGTAGTATTAACAACGGCATTAGAACAGAACAAGACTCCACAATGGACTTGTCTTGTTCTTATGAAGAAATATTAGAAACAATTTTCACAAGAAGAGATTCAATACGAAAACAACAAGTACAAGAGATAACGAAGGGCGATATGTTGACAGACTACCAAAAAGGGATTCGGTAATACTAGGTGACTACTAGAAGACTTTAATTATCAGAAAAAAAAACTAGACAAGGATCCTGAATTGAAAGCCAAACATCATTTCATGATAGAATATCATACCAAGGGACACATGTCTGAAATTCAAACCAGTAATAAAGACGACAAGATATTTTGCTTGCCACATCATTCTTTTGTTCGAGACCACAAAGGTTAGAGTCGTATTCGATAGATCAGCTAAAACCAGATCAGATTCATCACTAAACAACTTATTACTTGTTGGTCCAAAAATAGAACCAAATTTAATTCACATTATGTTAAGGTTTAGAATTCATCAATATGTTCTTACAGTAAACATAGCAATAATGTAGCGACAATTCAATATCCATGATTTAGATAAAAACTTACAACAAAATGTTAGAGAAAAGTTCCAAATGAAGAAACAAAGACATTCACTAGCATTAGCTATCAATTCTTCGATTGCAATTAAATGGATCATTATTGTTATGCAAACTTACATCTCTGGTAAAAAGGCTTTGATGATAACGCCCCCCCATCTTATAAAAAAATTCATATCCATCAGAGTAGCAAAAATTTAAAAGTTATCTCCAGACACTCCTTGGTATCGTGTGCTATCGAAACTAAACCCTGCTGACGTACTTATAGGAACAACAGTAGCAGATTAGGTCCAGAATATTTAATCTCATCAAGTAACTGGCCTAATCAATAATTAGACACTGTGAAAGAAACTCAACTAGAATTGAAATCTAATTCAAAGATTACTCTAACAGTTACACACAACCAATAATTGGACACGATTTTACAAAGGTTTTTTTTATTTCAGAAGGGAAAAATATTAATAGCATATTGCAGACGATTTATTTACACCACCAAAACTAAGAAAAATCGCTTCCTAAGTCCTTTCACTGTAGAAGAACTAAAAGAAGTCGCAACTGGTAAACTTACATCTATTCTTGAACGAATTTGGACAGATAAGAGTAGGTCGAAGAATTAAAAACGCCAATGTATCTATCGATCAAAAACATCCAATAATTTTATCTAATAATCAATTTGTTACGCAATTCATCAATTCAAGAACACCAACGACTATTACATGTAGAACAGGAACAAGTTCTCGCTTCACTTCGATTATATGTCAGAAATACGATTAGTAAAGAAAATAACTAGAAAATGTTTTAAATACCAAAACTCAGCACTTCTGGAAAAGATGGTTCAGGAAATACCTTCGTCAACGTCAAACCCAAATCAAATAGATCTACATCAAAAACACGAAGATTGGAGCCATGATTCTACTCATCGAAGACTTACCTCCACTGAGTTGGACGTGCTGGTGCAGGTCATCCAGGAGAAGACGGAGTAGTTCGCGTAGTGTATGTGCAGAGTTATCGTGGAATCTATAAAATATCAGTGCGTAAACTGTGTGAATTGCCTATGAATGAAGACTTACCTGAAAATGACTGAAATGTATTTTACCTACTGTATTTACGTATTTATATTAATATGTGATTCGCCCATTTGTTATATCTAATATAATTGTAAACTGATTCATTTGAATGTTCAAATCTTATTAATAGTCTACCGGCTCACCCCCTTAAAAAATGTATTATACGTGTTAGGTTGGAAACCTCTATATTGGGGCCACTGTACCTATACGTTTTAAAAATTATTTAATTTAATAATTGAATTTTTGGTAAAGTACAGAAGTACATTACAGAATATTAATAATTATTAAATTATTATTTGTGGGTGATTTTCCATCGGGAATATAGGTGATGCTAAAGAACAATAAAACGTTTTCAATTTAATCGGTAGTATTTATCTACTATTAACCTCATCATTATCAGAAATATAAAATCGGTTAAACTACCAAAGAAGCAGCAATTCATTTGATGAATAGTATGCACTAAATGCACAATGAAAAATTAGGTTTTTTTAATTGTAAGAACAAGATGAAATTAAATTTAAACAAAAAAAGCCACGTTCATACAAAATTTAAGACTAGTTACGTCAGGTCTTAGAAATGCATATTAACGATTTTTTAGCCACTGGATTAAGCACCCCTGAAAATGAGCATATACTAAATTTTATCAAAGACTTTTATGTAATAACGATATCACAGTCAAATGAAAAATAAACATTCCAATGAAATAGAAGGTCTGTATCAAAACGCTTAAACTCTTAAAATCAGACATAATAGACATCGTGGAATTTTAGAAAATAATTACCGTATTTTAGAATATTATTGCAATAATTTTTGAGCTAGTGCTAAGCCTTGTCTTCATGGACGAGAAATTCGCAGATATTAAGCTCAAAAAAACTTATAATGCTGAAAATAGCGATATTTCAACTGCGTTACTGTTTTGTACTGGACCTTTTTCTTTGAGGGTGTATGAAACAAAATGTGTAGTGAACGCCTATTGTCGATGCAGCAAATCTTCAACAGCGTATTTTGTTGCAGCTAATGAAATTCGACAAATGCTAAAAGTATTTACACTAATGCGGATAAATTTTGACCGTCATTTGGAGGCATGTGTAGCAGCACATTACGACTTTGAACACTTTTCGTAGAGCATATCTTCGATTGGTAAGTAATACATTTAATTTATGTGTTACTTTTAAACGAGATTTGAATATATTTTAGCATTTTCGAACACAAAATTCAAACCGTCCAAACTACCAACACCGCTCTCGTACTGCGACGCGCGGTGGCGGGTCACCAAAAAGGGAGATTTACGTACATAAACAAATGCGACGGCGCATATTCGCCACCGATACTCCATCGTCACAGGCACAGGGAAGGCTTTAAATTAGTTTAAACCTTCATATGAAAAGTTGTTAATTTTCGTACCCTCTGCCACTTTTTCAAGGAAGATACTTGGAAAAACCTTAAAAAACCGTAAATGATTTATCCAAAGAAAATAAAATGTTGCAAGAAAAAGTGAATTCATTGGAATAACAACAAAAAAGAAAATCTCTACGCATCATTGGGTTAAAAGACGAAAAGATAAAAACTTAAGTGATACTGTTATCCGAACTATAAATAAAAAGTTTAATTTGCATCTGGATATGATTAACTTTGACTACATATACCGTGTCAAAGGTAACAATAATAATAAGCTGCTTGTGATTGTTCGATTTAAAAATTATTCTGATAAGCAGTATTTAATGCAAAATAAGAAAAATTTGAAAAATTCCGGATTATTTCTGTATGATGACTAAAAAAGGCTAAAGAAAAGTACGGTCAATATAAAGCATGGACACTGGATGGCAACGTTTTTTGTGAGGATGGTAATGGAAAACGGAAAATTAAAAATATGGAAGCGTTGACTTCGGAAGAAGATATGATGGTTGTAAACTAATTCTTCTTGCCTGTATGTTTATGTAATATTTTTGTAGAACGTTTACCAGCTCTCTTATTCTTTCTCTAATTTCCTTTGTATTTTTTTATTAGGTCTAATGTACTGTTTTAATTTAGGTTTTTTTTTGTAAGTTTGTTGGGAAATCAAGTTATTATATAGCATTCATACAGGGAGAGGGAAGAGAGTTTACAAATTACATTCTTTTGTTTCCAGATTTCTGCAGTTGTGTGTTTATTTATTAAATAAGTATTATGTGTATAATAATAATAATATAGTTTTAGTTCATTTAAACATTAGGTCTCTAGTCCCAAAGTTTGAGCACTTAAGAGATCATTTAGTAGATAATAATTATGATATTCTGTGTCTTACCGAGACTTGGCTTACCCCCGGTATAAGTAACCATTTCATCTCAATTAAAGGTTATAATCTGATAAGAGAGGACATAAAACATGACAGAGGAGGAGGTGTAAGTATTTACATTAATAATTCTGTTCCATGTTCTGTTATCACTACTGATTATAATGTGGAGCAATTATGGATTAAAATAAAATTGAGGAATCATCAGTATGTAGTATATGTATAGGTGTCTTATATGACCCCCTGATTTTCCTGTAAATGAGTTAATATAGTCATTTGAAGTCAATTTTGCAAATTTATTGCTTAATTGTAACGAAATATTTTGCCTTGGTGATTTTAATATCGATATGTTGTCTGATACTTCTCAGTCTCAATCTCAAAAACTTTTGAATCCCTCAATTTGTATCAACTTGTTAACTCTCTATACTAGAATTACTTCTACATCGGCTACCTTACTCGATTTTATTTTGACTGCAAATTGATTCACTCTGTCAATGTACTTTCTCTCGGTCACATGTCTGATCATGAGTTAACGTTTTGTTGTTTAACAGCTATTCATAAAAGAAAACCTGAATATAAGACCATTCGGAATTTTAGACACTTTAATCACGATAAATTTTTATTGCATTTAAGAGCTATACCATTCGAAATTATTTTTGATTTACCTGACATATTCAATGAGAAATTATTCCTCTTTTAATGACAGTCTGCTGCAACTGTTTAATGAATATACATATTAAAAAACTATAAAAGTCACAAGAAATCATTCTCCTTGAGTAACTGATAATATTCAGCTACTTATTCGCTGCGAAATGAAACTCAAAGGAAATGGAAACGGAGTAAAAATGAAAATCATTATAACAATTACAAGATGCTGCTTAATTATACCACATTAGATTGTAGGCGCCAAATAGGGTTTTTCTAGAGTATAAATGGAGGCTAGATGGTGTAATACAGTGTGGAAAAAACTCAAACTAAATTCAAAATATGACATCAGCATTCCTGTTCATCTACATAATGTAAACGATTTAAACGATCAAAACACTATAATTTTTTATATGAGAAAATATAAATTCTTTTAATTTTTCTACTATCACTGAAGACGATGTACTGAAATATTTATACAAAATTAAAATGGCTTCTCAAGGCAATGATGGTTTAAATATTAAAATAATATTATATTGTTGTCCTTTCGTCATACCCTATTTAACTCATATTGTTAACTTATGTCTCACACAAAATATCTTTCCGGATGTATGGAAGTTAGCACTTATAAAACCAATTCCCAACCCCCAGAAATGTAAAGATCTGCGTCCTATTAGCATTTTGCCAATATTATCAAAAGTATTGGAAAGAGTGGTCGATTTGCAGATTCGAGTTTATATGAAGAAACTAAACATTGTACCTCAACTGCAGTCGGGCTCTAGGTCGCTCTATAGCTGTGAAACTGCACTATCGAATATTGTTGATGATACTTTGAGAGGTGTGGATGAAAATAAGAGAACTATCTTAACTCTTATTGATTTCTTTAAGACGTTCGATACTTTAAATTATGAAACTTTATTTGCTGTGCTTAAATACCTTGGCTTTAGTAAGAACTCTATTCGATTTTTTAGTAGTTATTTCCATAATAGATTCCAAAGTGTTAAAATAGATCAAGAAGTACATCTACTCCGCTTAGAATACGCTCAAGTGTAGCACAGGGTTTTATCTCTACACTTCGACAATACAAAATGTAATTTCCATCTATATGGTAATGACACTCAAATGTATCATTCATTTCCACCTAAAGATTGCTATATAGCTCTACAAGATATAAACACGGATATATCTATAAGTACCGCTACAGACTATGCGTGAATTCTCGCTTCGCGGTTTGTAAGGAATTGATGCATAGTGTGTAGAGCTTTTATGAATGGATTTTTAACGAACAAGACCCTACACACTATTCGCGTATTTCTCGCATATCACGAATCGCGCTTAACAAATCGCGAATTCACGCATAGTCTGTAACAAGCCTAATATAGTAAATTGGTCAAAAAATCACAGTTTAGCTATTAATCCAAATAAAACCAGTTCTAGTTTTTGGTCCAAAAAAAGCAAGATTAACTTACTCGCAACACATAAAAATTAAATTGAGGATGGAGAAATTTTAGCTGTTAATAGTACTAGAAAGTTAGGACTACTTATCGACCCAACCTTAAAATTCAAGCTTCATATAAATAACACGTTGTGCTTATGGAAATTTAAAGATGTTATATAACAACAGGCATTTCATTGACAAAAAAGTTTAAACTTTGTTGTGCGAATAATTAGTTTTGTCTAAATTTAACTTCTGTGATTCAATTTATGGGCCCTGTAGGGACTTTAACGACGCGCGTAGGATTCAGGTACTTCAAAATGCATGCCTTCAATTTATCTTGGGAATTAGAAAAAGGCAACATATTTCTTATAAACTTAAAGAATTGGGGTGGCTTAATATGTGTGACAGAAGGTGCTTATATCATAAAATAATTTGTAATAAAACTCCAACATATTTATATAACAAAATTTCATCTAGAAGTCCATAACATCAATATTAGATTCAGAGGAAGATTAACACCTCCATTTCTCCGTACTGAGTTGTTTAAACACTCTTTCACTTAATAACCTTCCTAAATCTAGAAAATCGAAAACTTCAAAAACATTCTACAAAACAAATTATTACATGACGTGAAATAAACATATTCTGTTTCTTTCTCTTATTTTTGTTTATGCTCTCGTCTCTCTCTAAATGTATAATTATGTTTCTTATATAATACTTTTTTTCTTCTCTAGTGAATGTAGAAAAGTTTAATTTTAACTGTGCCATATAGTACCTAAAAATTTATTTGTAATCATGCTTAAGATTAATAACAGAGATCATGTGTACATGATCATCTGATCTTCGGCATTTTTCTTAAGAAAATATACTACTTTATTATTATTATTATTATTATTTCAGAAACACCCTGCATTGGTGTAAAATGGTTACATATATAATAATAAAAATCATATTTATTAAGATATTAAATAGTTCAACTTAAAATATATCACAACTCAGTTTCTATCTCATGCATGATCGAATCTAATATAGGCGTGTCGCGTGCGAACGGCCCATTGAACCGGCTCCTGAAATACAAATGAATCGGCTTCCGGTTTACCTACGGTAGTTCTGGGCATTTTTGGTTCTTGAATCGATTCAGTTGAATCGTTTTGAAATTTTAGTAATATTATTAAAGAAATCGTTGCTAATAGGTACATAAAAAATAATATTAAAATGGTATACATTTTAAGTAAGAGGTACTTAATAAAAATAAAAATGTTTTTAATGAAAATAAATATTAATTTGTGCATTTAAAGTGTGACGCACCTACGTCGCTTCGGCGACGTTTGCGTTGCGACGCGGTGTCACTATGACGCCTGAACTGCGGTGGTCCGGTTTCTCGGGCACCAGTTTCTGTTTTAAAGTGTAGAAACACCAATACTCAGGCAGCTACAGTGCAGATACAGTATGTCCAGCGACAGCGACGAAAAAGGCACAATATATACCACTATCTATATATTAACTACCAAACCTAATGTTACAATAATAACTTAAAACTAAAAACGAAATTGTAATTAAAACAAGTTAAACGGGCGGTACAAGCGCTAAATGCGGGACAGTTGCGGTTACTGGTGGTTCTGAAAAGAGAGTTACTGAGTTAGCCGGCGGATAGTAAGCAAGCGGTGGGAAGCTACGGACTAAATACCACAAGGGAGGACGCAAACAAGCAATAAGCAAAAGCAATTACTACTATTAATTAATACACTTGGCTACAATCACTCCTGAAATAGAACAATTAAAAGCAAGTTACAGACAGATGATGATCCCTCGAGCAGGCTGGCAGGACGGCTAACTGTTGCACTGAAAGAAATACAAGACAAGTCAGTCTACGACCTACGTTTCAGAGCAACGAGTGATCGAGGCAACTTCCTTCCTCCGAACGCGCAGTTAGGATCGACACACGTGATCAAGACAACCGTGTGCGTCACCGCGCCGTAAACAGACAGAGAACAGGTCAGGTAGGATGGACGGAGATCGGCATACGTTTCAGAGTAAAGAGGTACCTCTTTCCTCCGAAGGCGTAGTTAGGTTCGACACTCGTGATCAAGGCAATCGTGTGCGTCACCACGCCGCAAGACAGACGGAGAACGGCCTACGTTTCAGATTAAAGGGTGACCCCCTTCCTCTGAACACTTAGTTAGAGTCGGCACACGTGATCAAGGTAACCGTGTGCGTCACCACGCCGGAATACAGGTCAGGTGAGAAAGACGGAGAACGGTCTACGTTTCAGAGTAAAGAGTTGCCTCCTTCATCTGAACGCGCAGTCAGGATCGACATACGTGATCAAGGCAACCGTGTGCGTCACCACGCCGCGAGACAGATGGAGAACGGCCTACGTTTCAGAGTAAAGAGTTGCCTCCTTCCTCTGAACGCGCAGTCAGGATCGATACACGTGATCAAGGCAACCGTGTGCGTCACCACGCCGCGAGACAGACGGAGAACGGCCTACGTTTCAGACTAAAGGGTTGCCCTTTTCCTCCGAACGCGTAGTTAGGATCGACACACGTGATCAAGGCAACCGTGTGCGTCACCACGCCGTAAGACAGAAACTAACTCTCGAGTTCCGCTCTCTTATCAGTTTACCCGGCAAAATTCGGAGACTTGCGCATTGGCGGTGTGCTGGACTTACTACCGCTGCTTGCTGGTACGACTGCTGGGCTGTGGACAGGACTGCTTGGCTCGCTTGCTGGACGGCAACTAAATTTGCTAGCCGGTAATTGGAAGACCTAATGCGCCTGTAAGGTTCACGGCAGCGCACTAGTCCCCAATCTGAACTTTGAAAATTCCCACCTAATATGGCTTCTCCACGGCCTGGCAGGTCTTCTGGTGCTTGTGTGGATAGGCAGGACTTCTCCCGGTGACAGCAGGGCAGGAACTAAATATCCAAAATCGGCGTTTGAAAGCCCTAACGTTGATGCGGAGGTAGCGGCTGCGCGCGATTTTCGGACTTAGTACAGTACTTACAGAAACGGTCAGTAGACGGCTAGAGACAACGCAGCTGCTCGATGTGGGCCAGGACAGATACTGAATTTTCGTATATTCGAAAATGTTGGTCTTCATTCGGAATCGCCCGCTGGATCGAGCGCGCATATCTACGTCATACCTTTCGTAGTAGTGGCCGCATCTGACCGGTGATAGATGAGCGTTCGGTTCACGCGGTCTACCTCGCGCTGGCGGAGTCCGAGCGTTGAAAGCCTACTGACACAAGGTAACTTGTTGGTCTATATCCTGAGGAGACAATTCTTGAACTTCTTGTGCATGCAATATCCCAGCTTGTCGAAATAAACTGTTGGCAAAACAACTTCTTTGTTTTGTACTCTACAGGGTAATTCAGAACTTATCTAAAAAAAATTCTGAGTGTACGAGAAAAAATCAAAAAGGGCAGTTCGAAAATGATTTAAAAATACAGTTCTGCAAGTTACTGGAAACTGGTCCACTGTAAAACCTGATAAGATGGCAATCTGCGACCGGACAAAAAATGTAAAGAAATGCTCAAGGAAAGAAATAAATAACATTTTATAACGCCGATTTTATTTAGCAAATTTAACTGGTTTTTTCACTATTGTTATTATTAATATATTTAATTCGTGGTTTTAATTAATAAAATAGTTTGACATACCTGATATTACAACAACATGTTGGGCCTGTCTTACCCAGTTTGTACAAACTAACACAAATGTTTCTGCTTCTTGTCGTAAGTTATTAGCAGCAACTATGATACGTTTCCGCAAATCATCAATAGTATGGATCCACTTCGGTGCGATACACTTCATTTTTTAAATATCCCCTCAAAAAGAAGTCAGGAGATCGTGGCGGTCATAGTAGCGGTCATCCTCGTCCAATCCCTTGGTGTTAATGCTGCAATAGACCTAGACCTCCATATCTTTCACGATTCGGTTTCAAATTTCCGTCGCGATACACTACACTTGCACTCACTGCACACCGCTGTAAAAGTAGCTGCATTTGGCACATGTATACCGGAAAATCGTTCTGCTAAAGCATTTTCACGGCGTAATAAATTAAAACGATATCCATCAACTCCGAGTTGTTACAATAACGTAAACCTTTTTTAACACTTGAAAAACTAAAGCAAACACTGACGTCACAAAAACTTTAGTGTCTACAAAAAGTAGTCGGATTTCAACATTCGGCATCGTCTGTCTAGAGACTACAGTGACCCAGTGATGTAAAGGTTGAAAATACTACAACTTCAATAATATTGGAAACTATTAGAATTTTATAAAAAAATTGTTTACGATATTAACTCCATTTTTCATGCGCATCTATTCCCAAATTTTTTTAAATAAGTTCTGAATGACCCTGTATATTGTGGCATTCTTGACCTGTACTAAAAACGTTTTTCTTCCTCATGCCTTCCTTCTACATTAGAAAATCTCCTCTGATAATCTTCCACATTTCTTCGACTGTTTTCTTCACAAATACCCGACATTAACAACTTCAGTTTGTTCAATAAATAAATACAGTCCAGTCATTTTTGAAATAAGAAAAGAATAGGTTTATTCATGAACCATCGCCTGCTAAATCACGCTCCATAATTCGCGAATGCAACTAAGCCCTTCTGGCGGTGATAAGTGATACTAGTGAAACAAGTTAAACATTTTTCTTAAATATGTGTTATTTGTTGTTGTAGCTGAAAGTGTGAGACATTTCGTTGTATTATAAATATTTAACACCGAGTGTTTAATGTTTTTTTTTTGAACACTAGTTATTTTAAGAAAATAGTTTGAGAAAAAGTTCAGCAGTTATGGACAAAAATAACAAACTCGAACTTTTATAGTTCAGCTTATTTATTCTCTTCATGATCTAAGAAAAAGAATTAATCTTTTTCCGTCAGTTGGTAGAAATAAAGTTTGCTGGACAACAAAATCTGGAAACTGAGAACTTGAAATGTAAGGAAAACCTGGACATAAAATTTTAAAATTGGAAAACTCGTGTAGGTAATTAATTTTTTTTTGTAAAAATTACTAATGGGTACTTATGTTTTTCAATCAAATGTTTACTGTTTCAATTCTGTAATAATGAAGATTAATGTGTGTTAATCTAAACTATATTATATATCTCCAGCTAAAAAGAACACGTTTGCATAAAAATGACCTTAGTAAAATGTTCACCCCTTAGGAGATACAGCCCTTCAAATAATAGTCAAATTATATACAAATTTTCTACTATGATACGTTTCCGTCTACTTACATATTTCTTAGCTGCAATCGTATGAATTATAATGCGAATGATAATGAATTTTATTTTTTGTTAATAAACAGTTTCAAAAACAAAAAAGTAAAATAGGTAAAAGTTTTAAAATAAACCTGGCTATCACACAAATAAGTTGCAGCAAAAAATAGCTTCGGAGATGCTTATTTCCACCCCTTCCAAGGGATAGACATTTTCGAAAAATTATTGAGGAAAATAAAACATTTGAAAAGGAACAGCACTATAAATTTGCATATGTAATGAATGAATTTATCAATTTGAATAATACTGATATTACGAGAAACAATTACCCTGCGGGCTAGAGACTCGACCAGTATTGAATAACTCTCGTAAAATCTAGGTAATAATAATAATAATAATGATAATAATAATTATTATTATTAATAATATCTCTACCCCTCATTCTATTCACAGGGATTAGCCCAGAAGTCAGAGTCTTGTGCGGGAGAGGGGGCGGCATATTATTATTAAGCAGGCCGCATTTGCGCCCAGGAACGACTTACGTTGGTAGGCCCTAACCACTATTCAGTGCAGGAATGAAGGAAACCTGGAAAACCTCATCCCCTCAATTAGGGGGGTAGTCAAATATCAACCGGTAGCAATCTCTCACATTGACCCAAGCTAACATTATTCCACCCTACCATACCCGCAGAGAGGGTGCCAATCCTCTCCACGAATATAGCTTATATACGGTCTACCGGCAGCTGGGCTCGAACCAACTCCGATCTAGTCACCTTGATTCAAGTACTGACGCCTTAAACCGCGCAACCACTGACCGACCGACCGAATAGCTAGCATCACTCGGCGGCAGCAACACCAGACACATACCGGTTTCGAACTTATTATCAATATCGTAGTTTTGAGTGACTTGAATACAGTTTTGAACTTTACGCAGTTCTAAAAACGACACATTTTTGTCAAAAATTTAACAGTAACAATGTGCAAATTATTAATTACTATTATTTTAGTAGCCCTGTTGGGTATCTATGTTTAAACTGTTAAGAATATCTATAGGACCGATAATACAAGACTATTGTTGGATAAAAATATCCTGATCGGATATCCACAGGTTATTAAGTAAGCATATTCAAAATTTTATTAATATGGAATAATAATATCCTATTTAGTTGTAATTAGGAGAACCCAATAATATTTTGCAGGATAATCAACGATGTCTTATGCTGTCTTGGTTATTATTTAATATTATTGTCGCTTATAAAAAAATCATTGTTTTCAGTCTGACAGAAGTATTAAATAATAATACCCTTTTCTGTCAACAAAATATAATATATTGTGATTTTAGAAAAAATAATGCAGGTATTCAACATTAATTGAAGGTAATAATGTAAACTTACCATGTTTTCTGGATTTACATTATTAATATAAAAAATATTCGTCCATCCATTTTCGCGACAACGTAAATATTCTTTACCCACTACGTTATTCCAGTATGGCCCTGAACCAAAATGTCGCAGCCAAGTTGTTTGGAAAGCAATTAGTATAACTAGAGAAGGAGTTAATCTAAAAAATATCTTTAGGAATAGGCTTACAAATAATTAATTATGTTAACCTTATATATCTATTGAAAAATATCAGTATCAAATCCTTAAAATTAATTACAGCTTCATTTTTAAATTGGTCGAAAATTCCATTTGTGAGCAAAAATGAACTTAATATAAAGAAAGTGGATACACATAGAGGTCCACCAGTAAACATTACTGTTGAAAACCTTTTAGTGATCTGAAAAAAAGTATATATATTCAGGTAGGCATTCCACATATTTTTAACTACTTAACTGTTTCGATTTCCTTAATATTTGAAATAGGTAATGAGATAAATATATAAATTGTGTGAGCTGATATAACCATAAGCATACTATAAAATTTGCATCCTTGTATACCTCGCAATCTTTCAATATCTGGATTTGAATTTACAATAATAAGACGACGCCAGTTATGAGGTACTGAAAATGCTTTCATTATCCTTCTCAACGTGGTTTCCATCCTTTCTTTTGAAGTATCTCTTTCCTCAAGCATATGATGACAAAGTGATGCAATTATAACAAAGAGCAGGTACATCACAAAAAGAAAACTGTAATATATACAGGACAAGTTATAGTGCAAATTTTCTGCAGCGCTGTTATTTCTCTCCAGTTTGTATCCAATTTATAGCTATTTTGCATATACAAGATGAGCTCAGTTAAAATAGTCAAACATCAGGAATATATTACTTACGATATTTAAAAAAAAACGTAAATACAGCATACCTTTTATCTCACTCTGTAGTAGAGATAGATAGACAGGGTGATCAAGTTTAAGGAAAGAAGTACAATCAGCTACCGCAAATAGTATTTGTGGTGGTGGTGGTGATGGTAGTGGTAGTGGCAGTGGTAGTGGTAGTGGTAGTCGTAGTCGTAGTCGTAGTCGTAGCGGTGGCTTTTATTTTCCAAAAATTGCATATATACAAAAGAATACCTAAAAAGTTGGCGCCATTTGGCAAAGCCGCTCTTCCATGTAATCAACTGTAGTTTATTATAGAGATAAAACAAAACAGAGTAAACATTAGTTTTAAGTTAACAAATGTATACAAACATTTTTCTATCGGCAAATTTATTCTTCAAGTAAGTTATTTTTGATTTCTTTTCAGAATGATTCAATATTAGATATAGATTTAATACAAGCTGGAATTTTATTATATATTTTTATGGTATTGTAGGTAAAACATTGTTCGAATTCAGTCTTATTGTGTCTAGCAACATTGTATAGATCTTGACTACGTGTAAAAGGTTCATGGAAGTCACCAAGTCTAATTAGCTTATTGTAAAGATAAGATATTTTAAATTTATTAATTTTATAAATTAAACAAGACATGATATTCGAATCTTTCATGAAGTGTAAGCCACCCGGTACGGGGAAATACAGGAGAAACATGGTCAAATTTGCATAGATTTAATGAATATCGGAGACAATTATTTTGATTTTTTTGCAAAGTGCATCTATCATTTACACGCAAGGCAGGCCAGTAAACAATATCACAGTACGCAAGTTGGGATAAGATTAATGAATCGCATAATAATAGTTTTGTGGTTGTATCTAAAAACTCCTTGTGCATGTATAATATTTTGAGTTTATTATAAGATGTTTGGTCCAGCTTATTAACATGTGAAGAAAACTTGAGATCAGTATCAATGACGAGTCCCAGATTTTTACATTCAGTAACTGGATTAAGTACTTGGTCATTTACTTTTATATTAAAATCATCCATGTTTAACAAGATTCTATTCCTATCTTTTCCAAAAATTAAAAGTTCAGTTTTGGTTTCATTTAAGATTAATTTATGTGCATTAGAAACATGAGATATTGTTCTCAAATAGGAATTAATGTAGTCAGCAGCTATAACACTTTCTTCAGGCTTAAATGCAAAGTATAATTGTGTGTCATCAGCGTATTGATGGATAGTACAATACTTTAAGTATGAATAAAAATCAACCCTATACATAAAAAATAAAATTGGACCAAGTATGCTCCCTTGGGGAACACCTTGTTTAACTAAATGAACATTAGAGCTTTGGTTGGCAACAATGACTATTTGTGCCCGGTTTGCTAAATAAGTTTTAAAAAATGAGTACACAAAGCTGTTAACACCGTAATATTGTAACTTTTTAATAAAATTTCATGATTCAACATATCAAATGCTTTACTGTAATCAAGGAGTACTAAGGAAGTCATCTGTAACGTGAAGCAGCGCGGTAGTGGTACTATGCATTTTACGAAATCCAGATTGAATTGTTGAAAGTATTTTATTTTTACATAAATAGGTATTTAGCCGTTCACGAAGAATGGTCTCCAAAACTTTAAACACTGCAGGTAAAATACTAATTGGACGAAAGTCGGATAGGTTTACGGGATTGGTGTTCTTTGGAACTGGTACAACTTTAGATTCTTTCCAAACCAAAGGAAATACACCTTCAGATAAACATTTATTAATAATAAAGGTAAAATATTTACTTAACGAGGGAAAAATATAGGTTAACATTTTCTTATTAATTCCATCTATCCCTTTTGCTTGAGTTTTAATTCCGTTAATTATTTTTTCTATCTTTTTCTCAGTAACTAAAGTAAAATTACTCATTTTTCTAAATGCAGGAGGGACAGTGTTATATTTTTCTAAGATCATATCGGAGTAGGCATCAGTTTTATGTTTAGGTAAGTTACTAAACAATTAGCAAATAAATCAGCATCAACATGAAAAACGTTTCTCTTATCATGCGTTATGTTAAGGTACTTCAAAGTATTCCAAAAAGTTTTAGGTTCATTTTTAAATTTAAATTGCAAATAAGCCTTCTTTTCAGCTTTAACAGAACATTTTACTACATTTCGTAAAGTTTTAAAATAATTATGATCTTCAATAGTTTCAAGCTTTTTATATTTACTGTATGCTGCATTTTTCAATTTAATCACATATTTAATATTTGGTGTTAGCCAAGGGGCTAGCTTCTTAGTGACTCTCACTGTCCTCAATGGTGCATGCAAATTAAAAAGTGACGTTAAGTTAAAATTCCAAAATTCAAGTAAACATCTATATCAGTGAAAGAATACAGTACATCCCAGTTTATAGAATTTAAATGATTAATAAATATTTCATAGTTAAAATTTGACCAATCTCTAAAAGTTAATATCTTCGGAATTCGTTTATTTTTTTCTAATTTTAAGTCACATCTAACAACAGAATGATGCGAGACTGATTCTAGATCAATAACCTGCGTATCTTTAGTAATATTACAATCGTTAACTATTATTAAATCTATAAATGTATTTGAATTACGTAATTTTTGAGTAGATTCGATAATTACTTGTTTTAAATTATATTTTTGCAAAAACTTTTGAAAACAACAGCAATTTAAGCTAGTTTAATCTAAATAGTTAACATTAAAGTCGCCACCAAAAAGTACATAATCAAATTCACGAATGAACCCAGCAAGAATATTTTCCAAATGCTGCAAACAAAAAGTGAGATTTGCCGAAGGCGGTCTACACAGTATACCTAAACAAAAGTTCTTACCACCATATTTTGACTACTATCCTTGACTATATACACTAAGACGAGTCAATCTAATGGGAGACCTTGTTGCCCTGAATGGGAAACCAACTCTCGCGTAATGGGAAACGAACTCAAAAAGAACGTTTACGCTTGGACTATTTGCTAATAGATGGCGCAATATTAGGTACTAAAATGACATGAATTTGAATATATAATTTTGAAAGCTCCTCCCATCGAAGATGATTGATTCATACATATTATGTTATGTATAATCGTTTGCAATAATAATGACATTCTTTAAATTGAATTTTGCTATTTCTTTTGAACTGCTGACGTATTTGTAATGAAATCTACTTTCAACTTTTAACATTAGTAATTAGTTGTTTCACTTACCAATATAAATTTAATGAGATTCTACTCAGAACTTCGAGAAGTTCAAAAACTGTTTTGAGAGAGTGTCATTGTTATTTCAAAAGCTTGTATATACTTAAAATTCATAACTTTAATGACATTCGATAAGATTACTGTTTATTTTATTATTAAGTGAATGTGTTAGTCATGAGGAAGCAGTCAGGAAATAAATGTTAATTTTTAAAATGTAATAAAACTAGATGAAACATTCTAGGAATAAAACTTTTCCGCGCAAGGCGAAAATCGACTATAATGATAGATTTTGAATTCTGATAAGTAATTATAGTAATTTCATCACAATTTTTAATAAAAAAAAAATTAAAGAAGTGCAGTTATCCAGTTCATATTCACTTTCGCGTATCAATGAAAGTCAAAGCTTAAAATATATTAACCGCCAGATAACACTTTTATCATATTCCTAAAGCTTTGGTAAATTCAAGTGAAGAAGTCATTCAATACGTGTCGATAAAAATATACAGGGTGTGCCATTAATAAGGGGACATAGAAGAGGAGTAACATCATTGGGAGGAAATATGAAGATATAGTTAAATATATCTTCGTAAAATATTTCTGTGGAAAAAGATACAAGGTGTCAAAGTTGAAATATTTTTATTTGTGATTTCTTTTTTTGTATTAACGCAAGTATCTCTCAACTGATTGTCACCAAATTTGGTAGGGAAATATTTTTTGAGAAAAATAAAAATAATTTAAGTATTAAATCAGTTTTGCTAATAAAGGGCGCCGCACTAATAATGGCTAATGATGAATTTTTCTCTTATTTTGGGTTGACAAAACATTTTGATTCGGTTGACTACAAAATTGTATCCGAACATCATGTCTACGTAAAAACATAGAACTCTACACTTGGCAGAGTAGAACTTGATAATTTCTACCAATTTCGAAAAAAGTGCCATAAAAGTTTCTGCTTATACGCGACTTCAAAAATGCTATTGAAATTTAATTCAAAAAAATTAGTAGGTATCAATGAGTCGTTTATTTTTTTTTAAATGTCCAGAGTAATTTTGGAAAAAAACTCATATTTGAAAAAAAATTATCTACATATTTACTTTTATTGACAAAAATAAACAGAGCAGTAAACCACTTAGGCCTTGAGCAAACTCTCTCTACTTCTACATGTTTTAATTAATTAAACTAATTATTACAGCTAATTACAGAAAATTTACAATATGGCAATTTTCTAATACTCCTAAGAGATTTCCTCACGTCGAAAAATACATTTGGTTGTTTTAGATCAGTTTTCTGGAAAACGGTAGGAATTTCGTTAACAAAAAATAAGATAGAAATTGTCATCATCTGGCAATGGTCTATCTATATTTTCTTAAAATATGTTTCCCTACCAAATTTGATGACAATCGGTTGAGCGATCCTAGTTACTAAAAAAAAAAAACGAAAACAATTATGTAAACCTGTATCTTTTTCCACAGCAACATTTTAGTAAGGCATATTTAGCTATATCTTCATATTTTGCTCCAAAACTCATTCCTACTCTGGCACATTATTAATGGTTCACCCTATATAATACTTAAAATAATAAATAAATTTTGAAACACATTCTTTTGTGATGAGGCCTGTAAAGTTTACAAATTATTTTTACTTGCATGCGCAAATGTTAAATTATTTGAATTTTTAAATTAATTTAAATTTAATTTTAATTTAAAAATTACTCTTCAAAAAGACTACAAAATAATATTTATTTCACACCATCACAAAATTATACTTAGATCAAACATTGAAAAAAGATACTTGGTGTTTTAGAATTTTTGCTAATGAATTTTTCGCAAAATAATAATGCATCTTATGCAGTAAGAGAAACCCACACGATAATCTGCAGTTCTATATGTCTCTTTATAGAAGTAGGTATGTCGAATTCATTTGAATTATCTTAATATGTTTAAAGGAAATAAAACAGAAAATGTAAATTTTGGCATATCGCTGAAAACTCTTTTAACAATCTTATTTTTCTGTTTTTTTAAAATTAATTTACAGTACATATTCTTACTTCTCTAACGCAATAAAATAAACTGCTTATCTTTAGTTTTATTGGGTTTTTGCCACACTTCTGAAAAATAATAAAAATTAATTAAATAAGCCCTTGCGCCAAACGGAACAGTCAAGGGTTATTTTTGAAACTAAGTTTGCCTAACCAAAAAATCTCACTTAGCTTCAAAAATAACCCTTGACTGTTCCGTTTGGCGCAAGGGCTTATTTAATTAATTTTTATTATTTTTCAGAAGTGTGGCAAAAACCCAATAAAACTAAAGAAAAACTAAAATTATGCCACAAATAAATAGGTTCAGACAATATCTTAAACTGCTTATGTTTCAAATTTTATGATCTGTGGTTTGAATATAAATATATTGCCACAATCTTATTATTTAGGCAGGTATATGAAAAAGGGTCACGCGGCCACGCCCTCGAAACGCCTTCGCAGTTTTTTGCAGATTAAAATAGTAGCGCTTTATTTCCTTCGTTTTAATAAATGCGTATTGTTACACAGTACGACATCTAACAGGAATTATGATAACTATTTAGGTCTTTATTAAGGACTGACTCTCTTGGTGTAAATACTCAAGGCTACTATCCACAGATTCTCAAGAAGACTGCCATGTAAATTAGGACATTGTAATATTTTATACTTTATTTTCTGTTTTATATAAAATGCCACACCTCCACCTCTCGATGGACGGTCGTTACGTATCAAATTATACCTATCTATGTTTATGCCATAATCTGGAAACAAAGGACTTAACCATGTTTCTGAAATACCTAATACATCTAAAGAATTATCCAATAAAAATTCCGACAACAAATCAAAGCCAGTAAACACAGAACCAATATTAAAATGTGAAAAATTTAGATTTGCATCACTGTACATAAATGTGTTATATTGAAAAGCTCCATTGTAAGAAGTGAACCCTCTGTGGTTCCATCGCTGGCCGCCGGACGCCGTAAGTTGCCGGCGACCATAGAATCTAGGAAGTAAGCACTCCGCCCAGTTGACCTGAAGAAGAAGAAGAAGAACGACAGACAGACGACGAATCTCTTCGCTAAAAAATATCATGCTCTAGTTGTCTACCTGTTGCCTAGTTAGGTACCTATCAATATATTAGACTGTTTTTTTTAATTAGCAGTAGTATATTCTTGTGTAATACTAAAGTTGAAGTATACAAATTTCAAAAGCAACCAGTGTTGGTAATTTAATAAGTAGTGAACCCTTGAAGAACATCACAAATGGCGTCCCATCGTATGCTCGAGAAGTTGTGTCAAAATACATCGCGTTAAACTAAGTGTTACACCTGTACCTAACACATAATAGCATATAATGCTCAATTGAATTCATAGGAAATTCCCCGCACTCAGTTGTGCTGCAAATCTAGAGACAAAGTAACAATAACAAATATTTTTTTGCATGCAGATTGCTAAAATCTTGTGTGGCGGTATTTGTTCAAAGAGAATCTTTAGAGTGTTTAATTGACACTGGAACTTTCAATATTGTAGTGCTACGTTTGCATCTGCTGATTTATAGGTACATGGTGTATAGTGTCAAAACTCGTTAGAAACGAAAAACAGTTTTGCGAATTTAATTGACACTGAGGTTTTCAGTTTGTTAAATAGACATTAAAGTGCTACAGATAGATTTCCTACTGAACTATACAGAGTGGTACGAGTTGCCGTATATTAAAACTTATCAGTAACTATTGAAGTGCGTGGTATTTTACCAAACATATTTTTGTGGACAACAAAACAGTTTTGTCGTGACATATACGAGGTGTCATCAATATATTTCGTCACATGAAGCAACTTTGAACTTTCACGTGCAAAAACAGTGCCGTTCGTTTACAATACGTGCCGATATCGATCGAAGTCGATGAATTTGCGCTCTGAACGAATTTTGTCTCAATCAAGTTCTAACGTGGAAACCGCCAAGATGGCCGATGAAATAAGACAAGTTGTTATGACACCAGAAATGTTACAATCCCTTATTACTGGTATTGGCCAAAACCTAAACCAGAATCAAGTTCAGAATCCGCCCGGTCCATTAAACTTAGGAAATTTTTCCAAATGCACGCATCGATTCGATGGTACCAAAAACCGAGATGTTCATGCGTTCTTAGACTCTATTGCCGTATACAAAGAGTGTTTGCAGATTTCTGATGACAATGCTTTAAAAGGATTTCCCATGCTTTTAGAAGGTCAAGCTGCTACTTGGTGGCAGGGTGTTAAAAACTCAACACATACTTTCGACGAAGCTATTCAAGCACTAAAACATGCTTTTGGATATTCGAAGCCCGCTCATCAAGTACATCGAGAACTATTTCAAAGAGATCAGAAAGAAGAGGAGACTTATTTGTAAGCCGATGTAGAGCGCTACTCTCTCATCTTCCGAGCACTCCTGTCCTACCTGAAGCGATCCAATTAGACATGGTCTACGGTCTATTGCACTTAAAAATTCGTGAACGAGTCCCACGTGACAAACTAGAAAATTTTGAGGATTTAATTAACGAAGCCCGAAAAGCTGAAGTAACTCTACAAGAAATCCAAAGAATTCCTGACGTGGTCCCAGGGAAATCTATGCAGTCCAAAGAATCCAGAGACAGTTCAAAGCACAAGCACAAACAATGTGCCTATTGTAAAGCGTATGGACACATTCGAGACGAATGTCGCAAATTAAGTCAGAAGAAAGCGGAAACGTCGCCTACTAGTACCAGTTCACCGACGAGTCTCGACAGTACCAAACCCCATGTTACATGTTTTGGCTGTGGTGCTATAGATTACATCAGGAGCAACTGTCCTACCTGCAAAAGTAAGCCAATGAAAAGCGAACCTCAAGATGACCCTGTAGTATTTCGATATTACAACACCTCAGAGGGACTACAAAATCAACCACTAGTTTCAAAATATGCGTGGAACCACCATCCTTGATACAGGAGCGAAAACTAGTATGGATCTCAGCTTGCCCAGCTCCTTCGAAGTAAGAATATTCCTTATGAAACTAAACATGTACGTATGACCTTGGCAGATGGTATGGAAAGGTCGGTAATCGCTCAAGTGTTTACTGTCGTCATTCAAATCCGACACAAGAAGATTTCTACAGACTTGATTGCTGTACCTGAACATGTTGATAGTCGAACCTTGCTAGGGACAGACTTTATGCAACAAGCCCACATCTTGCCCAATGTGAAACTAAATTGTTGGTATTTTGGGGAGGATTTAACCACATCCTACACATTCATTGAAGATGCTCCCACTCATGGAATTCGTACCAGTATTGATGCGGTATCTTTCGAGATGCGAGACAACGAAGGTTCTTCGCTTACTAAACCAGAAAAGCTTGAACTCAACCGTACATTACAAGAGTATGAAGATGTATTCATGCCAAGTACTGAAGCAATCCCTTTTGCTGAGCATTGCATCGTGTTGTCTGAGCCCAAAAGAGAAGTGTTACGAAAAAAACTCTATCAGCTGTTAGATGATGGTACAATCGAAGAATGTGATTGGCCATATGCTGCTCCTATTGTCCTCGTACCCAAGGTGGGGGTACGCGATTGTGTGTAGACTATCGCCGACTCGATCACTAGGGATAACAAGTACCCGCAGAATCGACGATCTTCTGAATATGACAAAGAAATCAGCAAATATAACAACTTTAGACCTAAAATCAGGATACCACCAGATATCAATTCGACCTTGTGACAAGGACAAGACAGCATTTGTAACCCCTTTCGGAATGTTCCGATACAATAGAATGCCTTTTGGTTTGAAAGGTAGCCCTGCAACATTCATGAGATTGATGGACCGATTCAGAGCAGGTCTCCAAGACGTGACCCTACTTGTTTATTTGGATGATCTGATTATCCTGTCGTCCAGCTTTGAAGAACATCTGAACGATCTTCGCAAAGTCTTCGATAGACTCCGGCTGTTTAAACTAAACCTGAACCGAGACAAATGTACTTTTGGCTGTTTCTCTGTTAACTATCTTGGCCATCTGATCACGCCAGAAGGTCTGAAACCTGATCCATCCAAGGTGTCAGCTATCAAGAATATGCCAGAACCAAAGAACGTCAAGCAATTACTTACTTTTCTTCAAACTGCATCCTGGTTTAGACGCTTTATAGAGAAGTTCTCCGACATATCTCGTCCACTAACCGCTCTCACGAGGAAGAATGCCAAATGGGAGTGGGGATCAAGCCAACAAAATGCTTTTGACCGCTTAAAGTTGTGTCTCACAATCGATCCCATTCTAAGACAAGCAGATCCTAGACTACCATATACTCTGCGTACAGACGCTAGTTCATACGCATTGAGGGCATGTTTGCTCCAGGGGGAGGGTCCCGATGAAAGGCCTGTAGAATTCGCTAGCCGTCTATTGACTGACGCCGAGAGGAACTACGCAGCGTGAAGCTCTTTCAGCAGTTTGGGCTATTGATACCTAGATGGAGCCACCGTTGTTCTACAAAGCGACCATCAACCATTGAAGTGGCTGCTATCCTTAAAGTCTCCTAGTGGTAGGTTAGCAAGATACACTACACACCAGGAAAACTAAATGTCATCGCCGATACACTTTCGAGACCTCCACTTCCCGAATCCGAAATCAATTTTGTAGCTGTTGAGTTACCAGTTCGTTCTGCTAACGAAATGAGAGAGGAGCAGATGCAGGATCCGGACGTCAAGAAAATAATCGATGCTTTAGAAGAAACAGACTCCGCCTTTCCCAACGATGCCAAACGTTGGTCAGAAAGAGGTTATTTGATGTCAAATGGAATATTATATCGCTACGTTCCTGAAGAAGATGAAGAGGAACCTCAATTGGTGGTACCCCGCTCAGCCGTTCCGAGAATTCTCACTGAAAATCATGACACTGCCATTGCTGGTCATTTTGGCGTAGAACGAACACTACACCGAATATCAAGCCGATATTATTGGCCTACTATGAGACGAGATGTAACAAACCATTTAACTAACTACATTGACTGCCAAAGATTCAAAAACCTCAAACCTGCAGGTTTATTACAAACGCCTGTCCAGTCCCAGCGCTTTGAAACGCTTTCTGTCGACCTGTTTGGTCCATTACCAGAGACGTCTGAAGGTTATAAATGGATATTTATTGTGGAAGATACAGCTAGTCGTTGGGTCGAACTTTTCCCGTTGAAAATAGCTACTGCTGAAGACTGTGCCAAATGCCTCATTAACGAAATCATCTTACGATATGGTGTACCTCGAAGAGTCGTAAGCGACAATGGGCCCCAGTTTATTAGTGATGTCATGCAAAAGGTGGCTCTTTGTTTGGGCTTTACGCAGTCCCTAACACCTGCATACCACCCCGCCAGTAATCCTGTAGAAACGAAAAATAGAGACCTAAAAAGCCAATTAGCTATACTTACTAGTCATGATCACAGATTGTGGACCGATCAACTTCCAGCTATACGTTTCGCTCTAAACTCAGCTCAGTGTAAAAGTACAGGCTTCACTCCCGCTTACCTCAGGTTTGGAAGAGAACTACTCCAGATGACGTAAACCGAGATTTACGTTCAATCATCCAGGAGCAGAATTTTGTTCCTCAGATCACCGGGTTTCTGGATCGCCTTAGCGAGACACTACGAATAGCCCCAGAAACTCACGAACGAAGTCAAGACAGTTCCAAGAAGTACGCAGACGAGAAGAAACGAAACCTGTCACCATTCAAGGTAGGGGATCGAGTTATGGTGGACACTCATACCCTGAGCAAGGCTAAGCAATCGTTCACCTCCAAATTTGCTCCAAAAAGAGATGGTCCTCATGTGATACACCGAGTTGTCAAACCCACTAGTTTTGAAGTCTCCAGTATTGAAAATCCAGATGTCCCGCTAGGCAAATATTATATTTCCGCACTAACTCCTTATCATGGGAAAAAAACCAAGCTCCATTACACCCACTACGACGTCGTGGGCGACCTCCAAAAAGTAGACAAGCTAATGCTGTTCAAGCTGGTTCTCCCGGTGCTGACAAGAAGATCTACAACCTTCGACCTCCATAGAGATGCGACAGAGATGTTGGATCCCGCCCGGGACGTACGCATGATCCAAAGGGGGAGATTGTAAGAAGTGAACCCTCTGTGGTTCCATCGCTGGCCGCCGGACGCCGTCAGTTACCGGCGACCATAGAATCTAGGAAGTAAGCACTCCGCCCAGTTGACCGAAGAAGAAGAAGAACGACAGACAGACGACGAATCTCTTCGCTAAAAAATGTCATGCTCTAGTTGTCTACCTGTTGCCTAGTTAGGTACCTATCAATATATTAGACTGTTTTTAGCAGTAGTGTATTCTTGTATAATACTAAAGTTGAAGTATACAAATTTCAAAAGCAACCAGTGTTGGTAATTTAATAAGTAGTGAACCCTTGAAGAACATCACACCATTAATTAAAAGAAAAGAAAAAAATAACTTAAAGTTAATTCAGACAACATAAGTATCTATTTTTAACAAATTATATATATAACATTATAGCAAAGAAGAAATAAAAAAACATATAATATAATAATATTGACCATATTCCCGATATAATATAAACATGGATTGAAAATATTCAAATTCTTAAGCATTCATTGAACCATAAAATAATATAAAATCTAAAAACTATCGAGATACAGAAAAACTTAAAACTAAAAAAGTGACTGCCTATAGCGTAGATAAGACAACAAAACCTAGCACTACCACTCTAATAAACTTGCTGATCTTTTTCACAGTTTATTATAACAGCTCTGCCTTCCTTCTCACACTAAATGAAAATATTTCCATCGGATGACCATGCGTTTTTAGCACCCACCTTATTTCTTACTGCTTTCAGTAACTTAAAACGCTGTTTGGTAAGTACTTAGAAAATTCATGTATTACATTTCTTTAAGTATTTCTTAGCCCTAAAGACCTCACAACGTTTAGAATACCTTATGAAATTAACGAGCATAGTTCGAGGCGACTTTCCGGCTGCATGTACTTTACCAATACGATAAACATTATTGAAATCGTCAGTACTACAGGGAACACCCAACCTGGACAACCTCGTGAAGGTGGGCTCCATCCCTCGTCTACCCCGACCACAAGCGTAGCCGGTGTAGACTCTGTGCGGGACCTCCTCTTGTCCTGGCATATCCTCCGCCGGCAGGGAGCCTCTTCTGGCGCTCTTCTGTCATCAAGTTTCTTTCTTCGCCGGCTGAGTCTGATCCTCCCGGGAGATAGTCGTTGCGGACACGAGTGGTGTAACCATTCGCGCCCTGGGAGTGGGCTTTTTGTGGGGTGTAGCCTTGTAGCTATGGACGCACCGACCCTTCAGTCTTTGGCTCGGTATCGAGCCTTCGGCTTTTGCGGGCCGGTGTAACGTTAAAGGTACGTCAGGGTACGGGTAGGGCTATGTTTTGTTAATGTCTCTTCTCAGTTTCTGGTCGTGGCTGTACCTGAAAAAGAGTTATCGGGGGAGGGGAGAATGGTTAGTGTTCGGGCGGTCACCCCAGGTCAAGAAGTAAGTGTCTGCGTCTTTTGTGTTTGTCTGTCACGTCAGGTACATAGTTAACGGCTTGTCTTTGTCATGTTTGTGTATTTTAGGTCCCGTAAGATGTCTGTGTTTCGTACGTACCAGGGCGCAGCGGTGGCCGTGCGTAAGGCTATGTTTTCCACAGGCTGCAATGACTTGATATGGCTCTTGGCCGCGTGACCCCACGCCGTGGAGGCATAGGTTAGCTGCGCTTGGAGTATCACCTTGATAAGCGTTCGCTTATTCCTTAGGCTAAGGGTGTTTCCACCCTTAAGTAAGGGACAGAATCTCACCCTGGTGATCTTCGTCCGCGCCACCATTTCCACGATCTGCGGCTTCCACGTGGTGCTGGTCCGTCTGTCGTTTCTAGGAGATAGGCTCATGGGTCAGTGTGAGTTCGTCAAGGTCTAGGTCTCACGACAGGTCTAGTAAAGAGCAGGGCTGCGTTTTTGTCTGGGTTAATTTTAACTTTCCGCCTCTTGCACGAGGTTTCAAGTTCAAAGGTCCAAAGAGTCCTGTCGTGTGTCGTAGGTTAGTACTTTGAGAAGTTATTGTCATGTCGTCAGCGTATAAGTAGGTGTTTGTGTTTGGGGTACGAGGCATGTCACTATTGTAAAGGGTGTAAAGGTGCGAGGTGAGGATAGTACCTTGCGGTACGCCCGCCTCCATGGGATGGGTAGTAGAGTAGGAGTTTTGGACTTGAATGCGGAATTTGCGGTGATGGAGGTACAGTTTAATTAGTTTGGTAAAGGATATGGAATAGTGGTTTGTGAACATTTCCATCAGTAGGCCTTCATGCCAAACTGTATCGAAGGCCTTTGCGACACCCAAGAAGCTCCAGTAATCTTCTGCGAAGACTGTCGTGATGTGCTCTGTTAGTCGAAGGATCTGGAGTTCGGTGGAGTGACTAGGGCGGAAGGCGAACTGCTTGAGCATAGGTAGAGCGGCGCTTCTTTGCATTTCTGCTCGAAAGCGGAACCTCCTCGTGAAGGTGCCCAGATTTCCTTATCTCCACCCTAAATCCAGCGTGACCAGATTATGAGTGGTAGACACTTCGTGTTCGGCGGAAATCTGAGCGGTCAGCGGGATGGATTTTAGTAGGGTAATGCCAAGTACGTCAGGGAGACCTGCTGCTCCGTAAAAAGTCGGTTCAGTGGGTCCTAATATTGTAATGTTGTCGTGTGCGTCTAGGTACTTCAGCAGAACATGACCTCTTGTGGTCGTTGTCCTGCTGTGCCATGCGGGTGACTTTGCGTTAAAATCACCGATGGCAACAGTCTGGGGCCATGAAAGTATCAAGTCTAGGTCATCGTCAAGTAAAGGTAGTCTGGGAGGGTCGTAACAGGACACCACCACAATGTCCCCATGTCGTAGCGATCTCACCATTACCTCCACGGCCTCGATGTGTCGAGAGACGTTGCAACGGATAGTGGTCGATGCACTTCTTCATCACGAGTGCAACACCACCCCCGTTATTGTCTTTGCCTAGTCTGTATATGTCATAGTCAGGGATGCAGATTCGGGAAGCCTTGTTAAGTTTGGTTTCTTGGCTTTCTTCCCCGCAACCCGTCAAGGTTCCAGCACGAAATTCTGAGCGAGGCGGGTTTGGAAGACTGACAAGCCATTAGAAGTCAAATAATTATTGCATATCTGACATCATAGTCATCAGTTGGAAGCTGAAGTCCTGCAGACGCTTTATTGCGTCTATCAGGGCCGCCGCTCCCGGTTGGGAGGTTGTCGTGTCAGTTGGAGGTGATTTTGTTTTTTGTATGTTAGTCTGTCTGTTTTGTGTTTGTCTTTTGGCTACATTAGCGCTGGATTGTTCAGGGGTGAGAGTGGGGGTTGTTAGGAGTAGTTTTTTGTGTGTGTTTTATGTTTTTGGTGTGGTCGTGTTTGTCTCGT
Source organism: Monochamus alternatus (assembly GCA_037114965.1). Classification (NCBI taxonomy): domain Eukaryota; kingdom Metazoa; phylum Arthropoda; class Insecta; order Coleoptera; family Cerambycidae; genus Monochamus; species Monochamus alternatus. The sequence continues at coordinate 57,609,297 of CM073427.1, read as the reverse complement.
CAAGTTTGTTTTGTGTGTTTGTCTGTGTGTTTTTCGTCTTTGGATACCTGGAGCATACTCTGTAGTTGGCAGGGTGTGGCCCAGCGCAATTTGCACACCTAGCCAGTGTGTCTTTGGGCTTTTTGCACTCGTGCGTGCTGTGGCTTTCACCACACTTAACGACTTAGGTGCCGCCGTGCAGCGCGACTGGCCGTGGCCAAAGTGCTGGTGACACTGAGTGGCAACCTGCTGTTTATTCTGCCTCTCTACTCTTACGACCAGAGAGCAGCAGCGGTTTACTTCCGGGATGCCTTCCTAGTCAGACTGAACCTAGACTAAGACCAGAGGCGTTTCCTGCTTATTTTGGCCGCTGGTCATGCGTTGCATTATTGCGTCGGGTTAGTCCTGTTGTGCGAGGTCGAGTTACACCTCACTTGGTGGGACACCCGCGGCTATCCTGCGAATCACCACCCGCAAAGATTTTTCCTCGTTGAGGGTGAAGGTGTGGTACTCGCCCTTGTCAGCCAGCGTTTTCGTTAATCGTTTGTGGTCTTGTGGTGTGTTTGGATAGACGGCAACGCCGTCTTTGTTAGTTTGGCTTTTGTGTAGTTTATGTCTAGTGTATTTAAGAGTTTTTGTCTGTCGTGTTTTGTGTGTTAGTCGGTTTTTGTGTTTGGGGAGAGGGGAGTTTAGTCGTGGTTTTTGTCTGCTTTTGTATTGGGGTCGGTGATCGTATGGTTTTTTCATGTTTTTTAACAGCGGGAGCTTCGTCTCCACTAGACGAGCCAGTCCCGTATTTTTTTCGTTTGTCTGTAGGTGTTGTAAAAGATATAAGAGCAGGGACAGAGCTTTGTGTGGGCGGGATCTTATCATTGTGTTGTCTAGTCAGGAGTTCGTTAAGTTTTGTGTGTAATTGTAATGTGTTATTGTCAGACTGTTTTATTGTCTTTTGCATTTCTGCGATTTGTTTTGTCAACGTCAGTTGTTAAGTTGTTCGTTGTGTTCTGTCAGTTTTTGTATTGTCTTTGTGTTCGGGAGTGATGTGAACACGTTTTTGTTCGTATGTGTGGTGTAAAACCGGTCGCGACAACAATTCCCCTTCCCTGCGAGTGCGCGGTAAACCGAGAATCAAGTAAGGCGACAGAGAGACAGTAGCATTTTATCATTAGGCTAGAGTACACTACGTTGCGTTATAAAAATAAGTTTTTCTATGTTACTCAAAGTAATAGTGAGAATTAAAGTTTATTTTACAATATCTACTGTCTACAGTCCATTATATCAATACTCTACATGGTCCATCGATCCACATGATAGTTCTGGTGTAAAAAGTTATTAGTGTAAGACACGGCAGCAAGCAGCGAGAAAACCGAGAGCGGCCAAGGGACAACGAGTGAAACAGGCAGACAATACCCGCCAGGCCTACTATAGTACAGTTCGAGAAGATCGTTCCGTCTTTCCACTAGTCCTATTATTTAATTTCTATAGGTTCTATTTGGGTACGACTTATCTTACACTATAAAAATACGACTGCAATTCAAACAAATGCCAATAACAAAATGAATTCTCAAGACGATTTAAACAAATTAATTTGCAAACGTGGCTCTATTAAGGCATCTCTTACAAATTTCAAAAATTTAATAGAAAAAATGCAAGCAAAGCAAGACTTAGCCGAAATAGAGACTATACAAATACAAGAAAGATTAAATATGGCACAAAGCTTCCTAGACGAGTTTAACGAAATTCAGGGTGAGATAGAGACTTAAGTGGACGATCCAGAAGAACAATATCCGCAACGCGCGAGTTTTGAAGACGAATTTTATGCGATAACTGCTATTTCATAAGTTCATTGAAAATTTGTAACTAGACGAAAAAAGTGTTGAAAGTCATTGTGGATCTGACGCAGTTGCTAACCTTACTTCAGGCATACAAGGGGTGAAACTACCGGTTATAGATTTACCAAAATTCAGTGACGCATACGAAGGGTGGTTAGAGTTTCACGAGATCTATAGATCACTAATACATGACAGTAATTCAGTTTCAAAAATTCAAAAGTTCCATTATTTAGAGGCTGCTCTTGTGGGGGGTGCATCCCAAGTCATAAAAGGAATCGAATTCACACCTGAAGGTTATGATGTTGCTTGGGAAACTTTATGTAAACGATATAATAACAGTGATATGTTAATTCACATTCATGTCAAGGCGTTGTTCTACAATTAGAAAATTTATAGACACTATTTCTCAACATTTACTGTCCCTAAAAAATTTAGGTGAACCGGTCGACTCGTGGGATACTCTACTAATTTTCGTGGTTGTTTCAAAATTATCCAAAGAGGGTTTACAGGAATGGAAAAAATTCTCAAAAGAATTGAAAAAATCGCCAACATTAAACAATGTCAACGAATTCTTGCGAAATAGAGCGGACTATTTAGAAAAGCTAGAACTAAAAGGCAAAATTAAACCTATCGTCAGTCGAACTCGCGAAAAACAAACGACGAGGAGTTTAGTTACTACAAATTATATATGTAATTATTGCAAAGGGGAACACAGCATTTACACCTGTGGTAACTTTGCAAAGTTTTCGCATAAATCCAATTTATGCGAAAATTGCCTAAGAAGGGGTCATTCCGTTAAAAAGTGTAGGCTAGAGCCATGCAAAATATGCAAGTCATGGCACAATAATCTTTTGCATTCAGACGCCGCGGGCGAAGTCGTAAAGAATGAAAAGGACGCCTCGTCAGCTGATAATGCAAGTACTACAAATGCGCTTAATTCTCGGGTAATGCATACACATGAAAATTACGTGTTTCTATCAACGGTTTGCGTGAATATTATAGGTTATGACAATAAAGTCCACATAGTTCGTCGTTTGTTGGACTGTGGCTCCCAATCATCGTTTATTACCGCAAGTACATGTAAAAGATTAGGATTAAAAAAGGAAAGTGCAAATCTATCTGTATTTGGCATATCTAATAACTTATTTTAAGTGCAAGCTAAATGTCAAGTAACTATAAAATCCTCAGATAATAATTATCAATTTACATTAACGTGTTTCGTGTTGCTTGAAATTACGAGTACGCTTCCTGGCTATAATGACAATATTTCTAAGATTGAAATATCAAAAGGAATTTTATTAGCAGATCCTGAATTCAATAAGCCTGCCAAAATTGACATTCTCATAGGCGCATATCTATTTTGGGATCTACTATATTCGGGAAAAATTTCTAACGGTAGCAACACACCCATATTTCAGGAAACTAAGTTGGGCTGGGTAGTGTCCGGGCCAATAGGCATCTCCTGGAAACCACGCGAAGTGTTTTCTAAATACTACCTCACTTGATGTGCACAAACTTCTAGTAAAATTTTAGGAGGTAGAGGAGCTCGATTCTCCAAAACATGTCAAAAGAAGAAGTGGCTTGCGAAGAAAATTTTCGTGAAACAACGTACCGTACATCAGAAGGTAGGTTCGTAGTCTCCATGCCATTTAAGCAGTCGCCTCAGTGTTTGGGAGAGTCTCGCAGTCAAGCGCAAAGGCGGTTTTACAATACCGAGTAACTAGCAAAAAACGATAGACTACGAGAACGATATATAGAATTCATGAGGGAGTATGAGTCATTAGGCAACATGACTTTAGCGCAAAACGAGGGAAACGATACCGTTGAATATTTCATGCCCTATCACGGCGTCGAACGCGAAGACAGTAGGACCAAACTCCGCGTAGTTTTCGACGCAAGCGCACCATCTAGTAATGGAATATCTCTAAATAATTTGCAACAAGTAGGACCTGTAATACACGACGATTTATTCTCTATACTTCTAAGATTCCACAAACATGCGTACGCCATTTCCGCTGATATCCAAAAGATGTACCGGCAGGTGCTAATTGAGCCGAGTCAGCGAAGTTTACTATTTGCATACGGTAACTTACGGTCAAATGTGTGCCAGTTTTCAAGCAATCAGGTTTTTGTAGATGATCTACTAACAAGATCCGACACCATAGCGGAAGCTTCACAAATCGCAAAGCATATATGTCAAGTTTTAAAATCCTGATGTTTCGAGCTACGCAAGTGGTATTCAAATAATCCTGAAATAGTTCACGACATTGCTAACGGAGATTGCGGTTTATTAGAATTTGCACCGGGTGAAAATGCAAAAACCCTGGGATTAACTTGGTCATGGCAAACAGATACTCTAAAATACAATATTCATGACTCATCAGGGCAAGGGCCTATAAAACGAATCGTACTATCATCCACCGCGAAAATATTTGACCCATTGGGATTGCTTAGTCCATGTACCATAATATCAAAAATGTTAATGCAAAAATTATGGGCCGAAAAAATATCCTGGGATCCATTACCTAGTACGTTAATATCCCAATGCGACAAATTCTAGACAGACTTGCAGAGCGTAAATCTTATCGAAATAACTCGCCATGTCATTGTTGTTGATCCAATCGAGGTACAATTACATGGATTTTCCAACGCATCGGAGCAAGGTTACGGCGCGTGCATATATCTACGTAGTGTCGAAAAAGATGGAGAGGTTTGTGTCCGCCTTTTATGCGCAAAATCGAAGGTTGCTCCGCGCCAATCTCTCAGAATGCCAAGACTAGAATTGTGCGCTGCACTTCTTTTGGCAGACCTACTGGTCGGATTCCACTATAGATCTAGCGTGGGTAACCACCAGCCCACATTTGTTAAAAACATTTATCTCGAATAGAATGTGCAAAATACAAAGCTTAACAAAATCGGAAAATTGGCGATATGTTCCAACTTATGATAAGCCGGCCGACCTAATTTCACGGGGATTATATCCTAGTCAACTATTAGACACCACGTGGTGGCACGGGCCAGAAAGGTTGGCAGAACAAAGTTCATGTTGACCCTCGGTGCGTCCCGGCGCGGCATTGATACCGGAATTACAATGTTAATCTTCATCAGCTCAAGCTAGCCAACAAAAATGTTTTCTATTCGAATGATTTTCAGAATATTCTAGAATGTTACGAGTCACAGCCTATAATACTGAGATTTAAACATAATTGCTTCAATAAAAATCAACGTAGTTTAGATCCATTAAGCACGAAGTATTTAAATAATGCGCTCCAATTTCTAATCACAATCGCCCAAAATGAAATGTTTCCGAATGAATTGAAATCTTTAGAAAAGAGTACTCCTGTAAACAAAAATAGCAGGCTACTGAGTTTAACTCCCTTTTTCGATCAAAACTTTATAATACGAGTAGGCGGTCGTCTCAAAAATACAGATTATCCGTTTGATAAAAAACATCCCATCTTTTTGAATTCGGCACATTGTTTTACAAAAATGTTATTTAGGCATGAGCATTTAAAACTGTTGCATGCTGGATCTCAACTTTTGTTATTCACTTTCGTAATAAATATTGGCCAATTAATGGACGAAATCTAGCTAGAGCAACAACTAGTCAATGCGTAAAGTGTTTTCGATTTAACCCCCAAGTAACAAAGCCAATAATGGGAAATCTGCCACAAGAGCGAGCACATCTGTCAAGTCCTTTTACGATAACTGGCGTTGACTATGCTGGGTCATTTCTTATAGGAGATCGTAGGACTCGCGGAGCTAAATTAGAAAAATCCTACGTAAGTATTTTCGTGTGTTTTAGCACTTGCGCAGTTCATTTAGAGTTAGTTCCGAACTTAACTTCCGAATGCTTTATTCGTTGCTCTCCTCTCCTCCTCTAAAAATCATTTCAGACAATGATACTGCATTTATAGGAGCAAAACGCGAACTTAGTAAATTTTTAGAAGTCAACGAACATAATATTTTGATGGTTTGCTCCAATGAAGGCATAGAGTGGAAATTCTTGCCACCATATTCTCCTCATTTCGGGGGATTGTGGGAGGCGGGCTTGAAGAGCTTCAGATATCATCCAAAACGGGTCTAGTCGAGGCTAAATTAACTTTCGAAGAGTTCACTACTGTTATTGCCCAAATAGAATCAATTTTAAATTCCCGGCCAATTTCTCCCTTATCCGCTGACCCAAACGACTTGACCCCGTTATCCCCGGCGCATTTTCTCATCGGGAGACCATCGGTTTATGTGCCCGATCATGATATTACTGATGTCACTATTAACAGGCTTACCAGGTTCCAAATACTGCAACGAATGTGTCAGCATTTCTAGAAAAGATGGTCAGTAGAGTATGTCTCAGAATTACAGCAGCGATCCAAATGGAAATCCCCTCAGAGTCAACTTCTTGAGGGTACTTTAGTTTTACTTAAAGATGAGCAACCTACGCCCACCGACTGGAGACTGGGATGAGTAATCCAATTACATCGCGATGGAGTTCCCTGAGTTGCATCCATCAAGACGAGAGACAAGATTGTTAAGCGAAGTTTCTCCAGGATATGTCCTCTTCCAGTGCAAGGTTAAAAGGTACTTAAAGAGATACTTTCAAGGCGGGGGACAATTTCGGGAGTGATGTGAACACGTCTTTGTTCGTGTATGTGATATAAAACCGGCCGCGACGACGATTCCCCTTCTTTGCGAGTGCGCGGTAAACCAAGAATCAAGGAAGGCGGCAAGGAGAAAGTAGCATTTTATCATTAGGCTAGAGCGCACTGCGTTGCGTTATAAAAATAAGTTTTTCTATGTTACTCAAAATAATAGTCAAAATTAAAGTTTATTTTACAATATCTAGTGTCTACAGTCCATTATATCAATGCCCTACATTTTGTTAGTTTTTTGTTGGTATGTTTTTGTTGCTGTAGTTAGTCATACAGCTCGGCATTTGTCTGTGTGTCCATTGGATGTTCGTAGTCGTCGTTTTTGTCTGTCTTCATGTTTGCGTAAGTTATGTTTTTGTATAAGTCTGTGTAATTTTTTGTCTGTTCGCGGGTGTGCGTCAAGTCTGTCGCTTTTTGTGTGTCTGTATTTGTGTGTTCTTTGTTTGTCAGTGTCACAGTCAATGTCACTGTGGCAAATATGGCACAGGTTAATTTGCAACACTGCGTCGCGGTCCATCATAGGTCGATAGCTTGTAGTGGGCAGACACATATAGTATTAATATAGGAACCTTGGGTGAATAAAGTGTAACTCTCTTAAGGAAAATTACACATGCGGGGCGGTAGCTCTCGATCGGTGAACAAGGATCGGTGTGAGTAAGGATTGCAAATTTTGTATCAAAAATCACTATATACATATATTACCTACTTTCTGCTGGTTATATAAGGGCGCCACTTAGTTTATAATTAGGTCTTTGATATTCAAACTAAGAAATTACACAAATACACAGATGCGATTCAATAGGATTTTAATTTGATAAATATTTAATTACAGTAAGTAATATTTGATAAAAAGTGATTTACGGTGTGAGAATAGTATAATGATAAATTATTTTATTGTTTAGTTTAATTGATACTTGATTCTGGATTACCCTGTAAATAGTACTATTTTAGGTTCACATTTAGGCAAAATTAAAAAGTAATAAAATGGAAGGTAGATATCTAAATTATTTATAACAAATGTTGATTATCACATTCATTCTGGAAACTCTAATTATAGCGGTCTTGCACTTTTTAGAATTTCATAACTTTGAAATATTGGTATAAAAATAAAGGGTAGATCTGACCTGGTAATATTCTTAAATAGTGCAACATAAAATGGTTTTCGGGACCTGGAATTACGCTACCACTCTGGATAGAGTGTATGCCTAACTGCCTTGAAAACGGTCTGCCTGTTACGGTGCAACAGGACAACGCAGCAAACATTATTAAAGGTGCATCGGTACAGGGTATGACATCATATCATAGGTGAAACAGCTTCGTAAGATTCGATTTCCATAAGTGGTTCTGAATTATTCGGAAACGTAAAGTAACTAATAAAAGTAAGGCCGACAAATCTATAAGAGAAGTAATGTATGTAAAAACATATATTTACTGCTAGGGTCTGCCAAAAAACTGGACACGATATACAAAGAAACGTATCTTCTAATTAGAATGGCCTTTTCCTATTTGTTAGGCACTCAACAAAATTATAATTGTACATGGAAAGAATAATGGCAACACCGTCTTTACGGAAGTTGCAGTCAGTCGTTCTCTTTTGGAATTGAATCCACTTTCGCCGAAAATCCTTTTTGAAAAATTATTGGCAATTACAATGAGTACTTGGCGCACGACGTCATCCTGTCCGTGCACGATATGTCGAAAAGAAGAAGAAAATAATATTCGAGTAGGCATTATGCTAAATAATGCACCACTTTCCAGAGTAAGCTCCCTTTTATACTACAATGTTATTTTAGTAATATAACAATTATGAATCAGTTTTATATACATTCATTAAAACAAATGGCTTGGTAAAAATATATAAATATTATTAGGTACTTGTGTATATTGTCAAGAATGGAAATGGAAATTTAATAGAAAATTAGTAATTTGAAAATAAGTCTAATTGGTAAATATATATAAAAAATAAAATCATTTCAAAACTCCAAAGCAGTCCAGTTCCAACCTAGTTTAAAGTCATTGCATAAACCATATTTTATTTTAATTTCGTAGCTATATTCTATACTGTGGATAAAAACGTAAAGTCGGCAGATTGCGACATTCCCAGGTGCGTTGACCACGATGACGTTTTTACTGCAAAGCGCGTATTGGCGGTGGCCCCTCAGGCCACTGCTGATATTACAAAAATCATGAACCAAGGGTTGGAACTTGAATGTGGAGGTAACGGAAGTCAGTCGGTGATAGTGTAGTTAGTGAGAAAGTTTCACCTCTTTTTGGAATAGCTGTATCTCTCCTGCAAACCATGTAAGTTGGAAATAGGTAAGATCTATTGTTAACTAACTTATATTTGTATAACTTCCATCTGGTGGCTTTTCTCTCCCTGATATGTGGTGTTACTGAATAAATTATTTTGTTACTGTTTTTTTGGTGTGATTAATCTACATCTGCAGTTACCCCCTTTTGCGTAGAGATACTACGTAACATATGGTGGAAGCGCCGGGCAGGCTTTGATTTTAAGCATAATATATGTAGTAACTATAATTTTTTCCTTATAAATTCGTAATACAGTCACATATTTTTAAATCATTTTTTTTCTTGCGTGCGCTAAAGTTTATAATATTTTAGTCTAGATTTTTGAGGAAAAATTAAGACTTTTACAAATCAATTATTGTAAGAACCATTTATAAACTTTGTATAGAATATTTCTTTCTCGTTCAGACTAATTTACATATTTTATTTGTGTGTGAATTTTAATAAAATAAAAATTAATTTTTACTTATTTGATAATTAAAAAATCTAAATAAGGGAAATAATTTAATTTTAGAAACATTTCAATTTAAAGAGGTTATTTTTTTATTCGTTATTCTGACGTTTTTTTCTCAAATAGAAAATCTTTGATTTTCGTGGAAATATTTTGGTAAAATTATGTATAATTTCTTTGTCATATAAAATCCAAGGACAATAAAACTGCATATTTTATTTTGGTTTTGATAAATATATGGAAACATTTTTAAATGAGGACTTTTTAAATCAATTAAATTCTTGAATTTTAAATTTTTTGTAAAAGATATATTTATTTTCATTTGTCTAATTTACATTTAAACTATTGCAAGGAAAAATTAAATTTTTTTATAGAACTGTATTTTTATTTTAATTATATTATTTTTTATATAGAAGAATACTTAAAGGAGAAATTTCTACTTTGGTTTCAGTAATGAGAACATTTTAGTTTAACTATTTTTATATTATTAATTTTGAGAATTTTGTTTTTCTTAGTATAATTTTGAATAATAAATTTTAATAGTCCGTTTGAATTTTAACGTCTTTTAAGCAGCTGAAGAGGTTAATGATATTTCGTTTTTTGTGTGTATTTCTTTTTTTAATTCTATATAGATAAATTTATTGTGTAAAAACAGGTGTATGATTTTGGTTTTGATTGACAGTTACATTTTTTAAGATAGGAAAATTTATACAGGGTGAATCTTAAATAAGTACAAATATTTTAACTGCTGGTGTAGTTCGTCATTTAAATCAGTCTAGTGAAAGCCATTTTTAAAAATTTCTAATATTTACGGAGATATTAATTTTTTTAAAAAATACCCACATTTTGAGGACCGCTGGCTGATTTTTCATCCAACAACGTAATGAAACATATGATTTGTTGCGAGGTTGCCATATCTCCTCCAATATAAATATTACGTTTCCTTTAACGTAATAGTTCTATTTTAAAAATACTTGTTTTAAGCATAAGTACAGTAAAATTGGGTATGTAGTATGATACGCAGCAATATTAACATAAATTTTAACATCTGAACTAACCTTACTACTTACTAACCTTCAACGATTAAAAATGAATTTCCGCAAGTTCAATACTATCGTAAAATATTTAGGAAGATATTACGTGATATTACTATGTCCAATGTTCAAAAATTATACATAAACGTGCACACAAGCTTACCTGTTTGTTAAAAAATTAACTATTTAATCAGTAATCCACATTTCACAAGTTAAATGTCATTGTACACTGTTAGAAAGGGACACAAAACACAATTTCCTTAAGTTATTTTATGAAGAATAACGAAAAACTATGCACGCGTTTTTTATTTAAAATGGAAAAAATGTCAACTTTTAGCAAATTTTATTGCTATTTTCATGCATTATGTGGGGTTAACAAGTTTGACTTGGGCTTCCGATAATCTGTCATGACAGTCAATGACAGTTTGATAATAAAAAATAATATAAAATGTTATACTTGACAAAATTCGCTAAAAGTTGAGATTTTTTCTTCCTTGAAGCAAAGACATTTGTGTAATACTGGCAACACTGTGAACCACACGTTCAGTCTGCAGCACTATGACTCATAAAAGTATGAAGGGTCGGTCTAGGCCAGCGGTCCTCAACAAGTTTTCTACTGAAAAATTACGAAATTTATTTAAAATTTCACTTTTTTATTTCTGATTTTTTTGTAAAAAAAATATTAATTATGTGTTCTACACACAAAGCTATACTGCTGGTTAAAATATTTGTACTTATTTAAGATTCACCCTGTATATTATTATATTTTTTTAGTTAAACTCGTTTTTTAAACAGAAACATTTTAGTTTTATTGGTAAACATTTTTTTTTATATTTTTCAAATTTTAATTTTACCATATTTTTTTTAGTAATTTTGAAAAATTTAAATAATCTTTTGTTTAAATATAATTTCCTTGTGAATATAATTAAAGAGCTCGTTTTATTTTTTTTATTAAAAACTATATATTTGTCTTAATATTTTAATTTAACCACATTTTGAATATATCAAGTCGAAACATGCCACCTGGAGTTAGGCAGTTAGTTTTTGCATTTTTGTGCGAAACATCTACATATATTTAAAAGTTTAATTGTGCATTAAGAAAAATAATTACATAATAGGGTAAGAAAGGTAATTTTTGTATTTTTTATGAGTAAACAAATGAAAACGGTCCAAACTAAAATGACGGCAAGGTTATTTCTTAAATATATCAAACAGAATTTAGAATTCAACATAGGAGTATAAATATATTTAGTGATTTGAATTAAATAGTCATCAAAAGTCAACGGTTCGTTATTTTTCAACTTTTGGATCTGATATATGTGGAAAAACGCTAGTGAAGATACAGGGGCAAGTAGTAAATAGGAAAAAGAAGTTAAGGTGTCTAGAAAACAAGAAGTGGTACAAATTAGAAATTATAAGAAAAAACAAGCTAGTTACTGTATGTGTATTATTTATTTCATAATAAATGCTCATGTCGAGATGAAATTTTGGTGCTAGGGGTTTTCTGGGGTGAGAGATTGAAATATATCCATGGTTTGCTTATAGCTCATAGATAGCGCCACCTGCGCTAGGTCGAATGCGTTGAAAACGACAGAACTTTTTTATATTTCAAAAATATAATTCGCAGGTAGCAAATTCTGATTACAAATCTGAATACCGACGAAGCGCTCGACGTCCAACATAATCTAATTGCGCATAAACGCAAACCATATCGCGTATTTCTCCATTTGAAAATAAATTATGGCGTGGCATGTTATCTCGCACTACGATTTAGATCATAAAGTAAAGAATACTTTTAATAAGGCACGAATAATACTGAAATATTACTGACAGCACTAAGATAAGTGGAAAATGTCAAAATTAGATTTTAACATAAGCCTACTTGAAAATTTTTACCGATTTGTAATTAAATGCAAATACATTGGAATTTTCAATGGCAAATTTTACGAACGGTGCAAGATAGCGACTATCAAAAAGTATAGCTTTTTTGTGTAAAAGAAGTTGTAAAATCAGAATTTGCTACCTGAGAATTAGATTTTTGAAAGATAAAAAAGATGTGTCGTTTTCAATGCATTCGACCTAGCGCAGATGGCGCTCTCTAAGAGCTACAAGCAAACCATGGATAGATTTCAATCTCTCGCCCCAGAAAACCCCTAACACCAAAATTTCATCTCGATATGAGCATTTATTATGAAATAAATAAGAAAAAACTAAAATAATATTTTGTATTAAACACCCTGTATCTATGTAAGTATCAACTTTTGGACTAAGGTGAGTTTGTCTAAATCGTAATATTTTCACGTCAGGAATCTAGCCATGAATTTTGGCCCATTACATCGCGACCACCCTGTATATGTATACATTTTCTAAGAAGGAAATTTGGACACTTGAGAACATATTTAGTTGAATTTTTTTTTCTTATTACAAAACAATTTTTTTAAAGTAAATTGAATAGATTTTTTTTGTTTCTCATCTTATATAATAATCCAATAAAATAAATGAGTTGTTTCCTCAGGTTTAATACAGGAATAATGAAATTGAGAGTAAAGTAAATCTACGTCTTTATTGAAATTTTTACTAAAAGTATACATGGGGATTTAAGTAAAGGGTAATTAAGGTAATAGGTCAAAAGGACAAATAAGATTAACATATAGCATAGGTACTGAAAATGAGGAAAAATATGCTAATTCCAGAAAAAATAATAGAACAATGAGCGAATACGCAACATTTAAAGAAAGTAGGAACAAGAATTTATATAAAATAGTGAATACAGCTGACAATTTAAACTCAATAAGAGAAGCTTAAAAATATGGAACATTGGGATGAAAACAATTAAGATTAACAAATAAAACAAAAATGAAGGTGACAATTTATAAAGACAATTTAAGTTCAGTAAAAATGAATACTAACTTACAAGAGTTGAAGATACGATAATATATCGAAACTATGGGGTAAAAGGAAAAACTATTTAGTTATAAACATAGAGATTAGTTGGGTAACAAAGGACACATATAGAGATATAAGATAAATTTTTCTTGTAAGAAATAGAAAGGGTTTTATATTAATAGAAAATAATAAAAAAAGAGGACATAAAGGTATAAGTAGTAAGATAAAACTTATTAATGTTTAGGATAATATAATAAAGGTGGTTAAATTTCTAGAAAGTGAGATATTGGTCGATACACCATGAAATAAATAGAAATAAAATAATTATAGAATTAAAAAATAATGAAGTATACAACAAGGGTGATAAATATTCTAAATAACAGAATACATATTTATGATAATTAGAATTTTTAATAATAGTTATAATTAAGGGGAATTATTTATTTTTGATTCAGATAGATACACAGAATAAACAATATATAGAGATTGGGTTATTATTAAAAGGGAAAGAGAATACTTAAAATAGAACTATTTATATTGAGTTTATACATTTTTTTTGCGTATATGTTAAATATTTAAACTTGTTTAAAAATATACTTATTTGTGAATTTTTGTTACATGTACATGGAATACCTGGAGCACACGGTAGGCTAGTACTACATTTCTACAAGGACTCACAACTTAGCTGCTACACCCAAGAGACCTACTCCTTGGCAGGCAGTAAAACAGTGGCGAACCTAAATCCTCAAGATCCTGGAAGGATCATATCATTTTCCAATTATATATATGTAATAGTAAGGTCAACATCAAACCAGTTGCCACAAAGTAAAATGTGTCTTCGCCCAACCTTACAATTTTCTATACCTTTAGAGAAAGACGGAGTGAAGGAGAGTAGTTCACCTAACTACAGGCTAACATACATCCTCTGAAAATAGACTATACAATGGTTGACCAGTTCCAAAATTGACGATGTTATATACCCGTAGGATAAAGGAAGCCCAGCTGTTGACATCTACCACGTCCCAACCTTGCAGTACGGTTCTACAGTATGCAGATCTACACTACAACTGTGATACAACAACGAGGTGTACCGTTTTGTGAGCAACGAACTAACAATTTTCCCCAATAGAGATGAACAGTTATCTCAGCCCATAAAAACTGAATGTGATGTATTTCTGTGTGTGTGTGCTCCATGGATATTATTACAACATGATGAACTTATTTTGTTTAAAATTCAGATAATAGAATAGAGAAATTTGTATCTTTTACTTTAACATTGGAGTACTAAATGATCAACAATTTTTAACTATACTATAGAAATTTCTTTATTTCTTTCTTTTTATTCCGTCTGTTTCTTTTAAATTTTTAATCCCCACAGGAGGGGCATGTTTTAGATTTACTGTATAATTTTAAGATTATATTCCCTTCTCTTCACCCTTAGAATCCCATTATTTAAAAAGGAATTTATTAAAAAGGGATTGATTTTTTTTTATTTACAAGTTTATTCTATTTTCATTATTTTTTTTTTGTACAGCTGACAACAAGCTTAAAGCTGGAGGCCAGCATTCATGAGTCAGGGGAGATATGTCAAGAATGGAAATTTAATAGAAAATTAGTCATTTGAAAATAAGGGTAATTGGTAAATATATTTTAAAAATAAAATCATTTCAAAACTCCAAAGCTATCCAGTTCCAGCCTAGTTTAAAGCATAAACCATATTTTATTTTAATTTCGTAACTACATTCTATACTGTGGATAAAAACGTAAAGTCGGCAGATTACGACATTCCCAGGTGCGTTGACCACGATGACGTTTTTACTGCAAAGCGCGCATTGACGGTGGCCCCTCAGGCCACTGCTGATATTACAAAAATCATGAACCAAGGGTTGCAACTTGAATGTGGAGGTAACGGAAGCCAGTCGGTGGTAGTGTAGTTAGTGAGAAAGTTTCCCCCCTTTTGGAATAGCTGTATCTCCCCTGCAAACCAAGGAAGTCGGAAATATGTATGTTCTATTGTTAACTAACTTATATTTGTATAACTTCCAGCTGGTGGCTTTTCTCTCCCTGATATGTGGTGTTACTGAATAAATTATTTTGTTACTGTTTTTTTGGTGTTATTAATCTGCATCTGCAGTTACCCCCTTGTGCGTAGAGATACTACGTAACAATATACTGGATGTTCTCTAAAAATGTACAGAATTACCGTTACAAAAGGTTCTATCAAGGGTCTTAGTATCACATGAGGTCAGACTTTTGCGACAATTTTTTAATATATTTTTAGATATTATTGTGTGAAACTAACTATTCTGCAGACTAAAGCCCCGACCAGCGTTGAATTACACCTACAATATCTACCCATATACTCTTTATTACTAGTTTCTGTATTTTTTTTACTGTAGTATAAAGGTATTTAAGATATAAATTACTTCTTCTACAATTCCTATCAATGAAGTCATATGTATGCTATCTGATACCAAACATATAGGTATGCTAATGAACAATTCCATAGACAAAGCTATATCAATAATTATATAAAATAAAAATATATATATCTAGCTAAATTTACTAACCTGGTTTAATGGAAATATTCTATAAGTTAGAGTGTATCATTCGTCACCTACATCATCTATTTTTATCTACTTTAGCTCTAGCATGCATTCCGAATTCCTGGAGAATGACGACAGTGATATCCATTCCAAAGACAGGTCGCGCATCCTATGATGAGGCTAAGGCTTTTAAACCTATGTGCTTAATGTCCTTCCTTTTGAAGTTGCAGGAATAGCATGTTAAAGAGGACGCGCTTGTAATATGGGCACTATAAACTGTGGTATACAAAATTGAAAAAAACATTAGTCAGTAGTAGAATGAGCTTGCTATCAGGACCTTCTTGGGTATAGGTGGAACATCTTATAACTCCATTCGGAGAGCGACGGAATGGCATGGTATCTCTTCCACCATAGTAAAGTGGATCGGCACCTTACTAACCCACCGTCTGCGGTACCTTGTGTTCCATGGTCTCCTTTATGGGTTCAACGATAGGGGGTTTGTACTCAATCCTACGCTGAGGAACTTGTTATACTCATGACTGAGCATTATCAGTGAGCTCACTTAGAGAGCCCTAGACATCATAGAAAGCCGATGCATAGGACAGAGGCTTAGGGTTAGTCCCTCTAAAGTCGATTTTGTTCTCTTCACCAGGAGGCCTAAAATAATTGGCTCTAGGGAACCGATTATTTTTAACGTCGCTATTCAGAGGGCACAAACGGTTACATTTTTAGAGGTAAAGGGATGATAAACTAACCTGGGTATAGGGTACCCAGGTTAGTAATTGACAAGCAATTGCAAAAGACTGCATCCTTTTGGATTTGCAGAAGGTTCTTTGAGAAAATGTGGGGGTTGAATCTAAAAGCTACGTTGTGGCTTTTTACTGCACTATTACTCAGCGCCCAAACAAACGCACGACGATACAATTTCCACAGAGCTCTTAGAGGCTAGGCTCTCTTGTCTCTTTCAAAACTGCACCTCGTAGTTGAAGGAGAGGCGAAACGGTCCTCTTATCAGCTAAAACAGTGGGAGATGTGGCAAGGTAATAATCACGACAGAGGTCACACAGGGGATGAGATCCTTGGTGCACCCCTATATATGCGTTTCAAAGAAACTTTAAGGTAGAGTTTACGGCTAGAGACTGGTTCGCTAATCCTGACGCTCAGATCTCAAAAGGGCTCGTTGGGTTCACGGATGGGTCCAAAATAGACCAGAGCTCAGAAGCGGGGATCTATAAAGTGCGATCAAGAGTGATATCTTGGAGCGGTTCTTCTGTCTCCTCAAGATACTAGAGAGATTCCAGAAGAGCTGGTGCTAACTTTTGCGCCTAGCACGGGTCTGTTTTGAATTCTACAGCTAGCGGCATGTACAATGGATCTTTAAACCTGAGTGCTGCGGGTAATCCCCGCTTCTTTTAAAAACAACAATATCACCCTGTATCTCTGTTGAAGAGCGATAAAACGTAGGTATGTTATATTTACATTTTTTTCTTAAAATTTTGTAAGGAATCTATTCCTGAAGTTTGACTATTTAAACTTGGCTTACCATGTATTTCTTGACTATTGACTAGTACAAACTCTGAAATTTTATATGAAACATATCATTATATATATATATATATATATATATATATATATATATATATATATATTAGTTGAAAACATAAGTAAATGTATTTATTTTAAATAGGAACATAAAATTTTCACAGAAAATTATATTTCATAATAGGGGACAAGCTTGGTAAGTTTTAATCCCTGTAAATAAATAAAATATAGATTAGCCACTGAATCCTATGACTTAAAATTAACAAAATACATTTAAACACTTTCTACTTTTAAAATAAGTGAAATATAATAATCAGCAACTCAAAATAAAAAATGGAATTATGATATATGTAACTTTATAAAATTAAAAGAAATTTGGATAATCTTCCCAACGAACTATACTTTATATTAAAATGTAATATTTTGTTTCGAGATTCGGATATAATGTTCATTGAACGTATTTTTTCGGCAAAAGTGAGAATTAATTGTTAATAGAGATACGCTATTAGCATCATTTAAAGATAGTAGTGATGTAGGAGGTTGGAACCGAACACAGTGAAGGACTTGGAGATGTTTACTTGATTGTTTATTGCTCTTAACTGGTTACAGAAAATGCAAGCGCGTTTATATAATTATAATTTTTAGCTGAACATGCATAATAAAATATATATATAAATGTTATATAAATTAATAAAAGAACTTTGATAAAAATAATATAGAGTCATTGGGACACTTCCCGACGTAGTGATGGTTTCGTCTCCTGACGATGGGGTTAATTCTGGTTTCTTAGGATTCTTCCTAGTAAGCCGTCGTACCAGTTGGGAACATCGAGTTGATCGCCTGATGTGGAGTGCTGTAATCATTGTTATGCATAAAGTGAGGGCAATGGCAATATATATCCAATAATTGGTTGATGTGAGTGTGTCGATGGATTCAGGGGTCAATCGTGATAATTGACTAGTTTCTCTGGCTAGGTTGGCTAGTGAGTTGATACTTGTGGTGTCAACTTCTTTTAGTCGTATGGGTAATGCTTTGTTTACTGTCAGATTCCAAAGTTGGGATGTCTTTATTTCTGGTAGTTGAAATATTGGTAGTTGAATTTCGGTTTTGGTTGCCGAAAATCGTTGATTGGCTATTACTGTATTACAGTCTTTTGGTAGTTCGAGAATAACAGGCTGGTTGATTGTTAATATTCCATCTTCACAATTGGGGAACTGCAATGTGTCAGTGGGAACTACTAGAACATAGTTTTCTTCTAGCATAATGACAATGGGTTTTGTGGGTTGCACATGATGCACTTGGCATCGACTGGGATCAGCTTCGGATAGTAGTTGCACTAAGCAGCTGTCATCTTTTGGTTGACTGGTTGAGTTGCATAGGTACACATCCTCGATTTTTGGACACGGTTGGCTGGTGGTCGTGTATGTTTCTGTACTCATTCCAAAATAAGGGGAATGATTGTAAGGTTCTAAATAGGAACTGGAATTAGGTGATAATAGGAATACTGTTCTGCAGTTAGAATTGGCATGCTAATGACATAGACAATTAGTTTGTTCATAAAATATACTGAAGTTCCTAAGTATGAATAATAATTTTGATAATATTTTAATTCTAAGACACTTTGACTTCCGTACAATTCTTTAGCCTTTTCTATAATGTGCATTAAATTGTCTTTTGGTAGAATTGAATTATGAACCAAATTCCAAGAAGCGAATACAATGGCGTTTTCTAATTCATCTAGAAATTCATTTATATATTGCAAATTCGTAATTGATTGCGTCAGTACATTTTGAATGGAAACTATAGTAAATAGTTGAGTTATCTGATATCCGATTCTTGAAACAACTTAATTTATAAATTGTCGTATCGTTTTTTGATTTTGTATTGAGGCCGTTATAGTATTATTATAATCTTCAATTAATTTGGAACTCAAGCTAATTTGTGCTTGTAACTGATAGTCAAGTTTATTATTATTTTTATTTAATTTTACAATTGCCTTATTAATTCTTTTTCGATCCGATTCGTCTAGGGTTCCCAATAGTCATTTAGAAACAGTGCCAAGTCCATTAATGAGTCCTCGTTTGGGTTGCGATTTTTGTTTAAGTGTTAAATTTTCTAATTTTGATTTGGTATTAATCACTATTTGAAGTGCTTGTGTTATTGTTGCAATTAGTCCTGTATCAGTATTATTACGGTTAATTTCATTAGCTTTTCTGCCAAGTAAATATAACTGGGATCTAGTGCTGTCTAGTTTGTTTTCAATCGATTCTAAATTTATGTAATGTACAAATTTATGTTGGCTAAATTGCGTTCTCACAGTTCATAAATTTAAGGTCAGTAGTCCATTATTAATGGGAGTGATTTCAATTTGACAAAGGATTTTTGATACGGTTAAGGTTAGGATAAGTAATGAGTACGTCATCGTCAATGTCATCTTTCCTAAGTGTTCCTGGAACAATAATACGTTTCTTTTTTACTCGTTTTTTATGATGTGCTTTAGGTGTTTTGACTTTTATGTTTTGATCGGCTTCTACATTAGTTTTGATAAATCGCGGATTAGTTTTTCTGCGTGTTTGATCATTCTTTATAAATATTGTATCTCCTTGATTTAGATTTTCAGGTAAGGTAGTTTTTTTATTTAAATTTTTTGTTCGTTTTTCTTATGAGATTTTGTTACGGATATTCTGATATAATTTTTGAGAATTCTTATCGTGATTATTAACGTAGTCTGTTGTTATGTTTCTTCGTTTATGTCAAATGGTATAGTCTGTTTTAGATGACCGAATAAAATTTCAACTGGTGTGTGTTTAGTGTTACTGTGAGGTGTGTTGCTGTAACCCATTATTGCTAATTTCATTAATGATTTTACATTTTCGTGGAGCTTTTCTCTGATTAGACACCGAATTTGATCTAATAGGGTCGAGTGTAAGCGTTCTACAGGGGAATTAGATGTAGAGTTGTGTAGGGTGATATAGTGTAACTTAATTTTGTGTAATTTACAAAAATCTGAAATTATGTGGTTGCGGAATTCCGTACCGTTATCACAAATTAATTCATTAGATATACCGATGAATGATATGAGGGCTTCCATGACTTCGATGGCTGATTTCTGAGTAACAGGTATTGCTTGTGCGAATTTAGAAAAAGGGTCTAAGAATGTTAGAAAGGTATTGTTGTTGGCGAAAAAAAGGTCAATATGAATCTAGGGGTTTTGAAGGAGTGTGAGTTATTTCAAACGGTGGGTTTTGAGGTTTTCTTTCATATTTACAAGTTTGACATATATTGCAAGTGTTTATATAATTTTGAATATCTCTAACCATATAAGGCCAATAATAATTTTTTGTTAGTGACATTAATGTGGCGTTTATCCCTTTATGTTGGGTTTTTCCTTTCATGTCTTTCTTCTTCTATTCGGATGTCGGTCACGAATGAGTTTGAAATAGTTAATTTTAATTTTACAAAATGAGTTCGAAATGTTCGTAGAATTCTTAGTTTAAGTAGGTCATATCGGTTAGAGCGGAAAAATAGACAGTACTGTCGTTTAGGGTCAATAACATTCTTGAAAGTTTTTATGATTTCTTCTTCGGTGGCATTTGATTTAAACGTAATTTTGTGACGGGTATTATTGAAAATTGATTCGTGTATTGCGAAGTTTGCGAGGCAATTAGTTGATTCGGTGATAACAATTTGGTTAACATATTGATTTATAGGTTTTTCTGTAATAGAGAATTCTTGAATTGGGTTTTCGTGGGAAGAATGTACGGTTGTTGTTTCGTCATTGTCTTCTGGGTTTGGATTTTCGGGGGCTGTGATGATTGCATAACGAATTTCGTCTTCGAAGTCATTCTGTGGTGGTTCTATTGGTGGTTCTATTGTCAATTCTTCGTGCATGGGTTCCGTTAGTGTGTCTAGGATTTCTTTTAGACTTACTTCATCTACGTCTGGTCGTTCGTCTACGTTATTTAATATTGATGACAGGTCGTCTTCCAAAGTTGTTTTCTTGCTTCTTGTTACTACATGGACTTCCTGTGGTTCTTCGTTAATTTTGATTCTCGAAAGGACGTCTGCAACATAGTTTGATTTTGCTTGTTTATATTTTATTTCGTAGTCGAATTCTTCAAGATGCAGCCTCCATCTTATTAATCTGGTGTTTGGTGATTTTAAATTAGCTGACCATTCGAGTGGTATATGGTCAGTGTATATAGTAAATCTCTTTCCGTAAATGTAAGGTCTAAAATATTTACAGCTTCATACTAGCTAGTAGCTCCTTCTCGACTGTTGAATAGTTGGTATCTGCAGGATTTAAGGTCCTAGATGCATAAGCTATTGGATGATTGTCTTGTGATAACACAGCTCCTATGGCATAATTAGATGCGTCTGTTGTTAAATCAAAAGGTTTTTCAAAGTCTGGATATGCCAAAATGGATTCATTAGATAGTAGTGTTTTACAGTGTTCGAAACATGAGATATATTCTGGTGTTAATTAAATTTTTTGGTCATTCTTTAGACAGTTAGTCAAAGGTTTTGTTAATTTGGCAAAATAGTAGCCTAATAGTTCGAGGAATGATTTTATTTCTTTGTGAGTCTTTGGTATAGGAAATTTCTTTATTGCTTCTATTTTAGCTAGATTTGGTCTGATTCCATTTGGAGTGACAATATGTTCTAAAAATTCAACGTTCTTTTTGAGCAATTCCGATTTATCTAGTTGGATTTTGAGGTTAGCATTTCTTAGAGTTTGGAAAATTCGTTTTAAATTATTAATGTGCTCGTGTAATGAGGTCGAAAAAACAATAATATCATCTAAGTATACTAAACAAGTTTTGTTGATTAGTTCTCGAAGGACGTTATCTATCATGCGTTGGAATGTACTTAGAGCGTTCTTTAGGACAAAGGGCATTCTGAGAAACTCATAATGGCCATGCTCTGTAACGGGACAAATTACGTAACAGGTTCGGGTGGATTGAGAAATACCCAGGACTTCAAAATAGCTATATTTGTTCCAACTGAAAGACACAATAATATCATAAATATGCACACTAATATAATTACAATCAAATATGCTCAACACACACACACATTACATACAATTTCAAGAATTGCAGTCAATTAGAATGCTCCATTTCTTTTTACCGGATGTGTCAGATTTTTTAGGGACTACCCAAATAGGTGAGCTCTACGGGGATATACTTGGTCTGATTATTTGGTCGGACAGCATTTTTGATAGCTGAGTTTGCACTTCGTCTTTGTGGATATGTGGGTATTTATAGGTTTTTGTATGGCAAGGATTTTCGTCGTTGGTTTTTATTTCATGTTTAATTGTATTTGTAAGGGGCAATTTTTCATCAGGTGTTTGGAAAAGGTCCGAATATTCTGTGCATAGTTGTATAATAGCAGATTTTTCTTCTTCGTTCATATGGTCAGTTCTAATAGAATCTTTTATATTGACATGAGAATATTTTTGATCAAGGGGAATAATTTTGTAATTGTAAATATCATATTTTTGTTCATTAAATGGTTCTGATTTTTGAGGTTCAGTAAAGGTAACAAGTCTATTTAAATTTGTTAAATTGTGGACTTCTACTTCTGCAAAATAATTTTCACTAAGTTTCAGGAATATGGTATAAATTTGACTGATATTCGGGTATTAGTACAGGTCCATTTTCTACGACAACAGGCATTTTTATTTTTCTACTTTCTAAAGGATTTAGGTTGTAACTTCTGGAGAAAAAATCTTCGCGAACGTTTATTGGAATACGGACAGAATCATTTTCTAAAACTTCTGAAAGATTTATGTTTAGTTTAGCATTAATTAAATCTTGTAATCCGATGAGTCCGTCAAAATAATCATGAAAATCGTGTAATATGCAATTTATTGGTGTTTGTGAATTAAATTCTTGAAAAGGTGGAATAGTTGCTTTGTTAAGTGTTTTGGTTTGTCCTGCATAAGTTTGTAATATAGTTGGGTCATGATAAATTGTATTTGGATAATTTTTTTCTACTATCATAGGTCGAATTATTGTAAATGAACAGCCGGTATCAATTAAAAATTTATCAGTTCTGCTCTTAAATTAAATATGAATGTATGGTAATGCATTGATAGCATTTATGTCGGGTATTCTGTTGGCTCGGCATTGGTAAAATTCGAATCTTCAGTTTCTTCAAAATGTTGGTCAATGTTGAATTCTTGTACGTATTGTGAGACATCTTCATTTCTTTCTTGTTGGTATGTCAAGTTATAATGGTATTGTTCTGTTGCATATGGTGATACTTGTTCAATCTCTGTATTATGCATTTGGCTGCCGGACATTGGTTTGGGCGTAAAACTGTTGTTAGTTAGTCGTGAATTTATTGACATTGGTGTAGGTTTATATAAATTTTGTTTTTGATTTGGTTTCCAAACATTTTTGTTGTTAGGTTGAGTACCGAAAGCTCAGTTGTTGCTAGGAAAATTTTGTTTAAATTCGCCTGGTTGGGTGTTAAAGGGTTGTCTAAATTGTGGTGGAATTGCATTTGAATTGAAAGGTTGGTTATTTCTAAATTACGATGGTGTTGCATTCGCGCTTGAGGATGATTTACAAATTTATTATTTCCAGAATTTTGAATTGGTTTAAAGATAGGTTGAGCTAGTGGCTTGTTTTGATATAATTTAGCAAAATTTTGAAATTCTTCTTCCTCTAGTATTTGATTTAAAGCTTCTTCCAATGTAGCGGGATTTTTCATTCTAATAATAGTTTGAATATGGAACGGTAAATTTGTAATGAACATAGTTTTCGCGATGTTATTATAATTTAACATTTGCAAATCTCGCATTTGAATATCTGGGAAATCGTCATTAATTTTGATAATAATTGCGGCTCTAATTTCTTGCAGTCTAAGTCCAGAGTCATATGGTTTTTCGTTTTGGTGAGGTCTCATTGATGTTAACTGATGAGTTAAGTATTGTAAATCACGTTTGTCGCCAAAGGTTAATTCAGTTCGACTTGCGATTAAAGTTTGTGCCCTACCTCGTAATTTATTTTTTACGGCCTGTAAAATTAAATTGTGAGTAACATTATATAGGTAGTCCGGAAAATTTACGAACGTACCTCGTACTGCTTCGATGTACGAATGTAATATCAGATTGTTTCCACCAAAAATTGGTACTGCGTCAATATATAATTTTAATAACTGAGTGTCTAGAGTACGCCGCTGTATTTGTACTGCATTTGGTTCTGAGGAATTCATAGCTAATAAATTTCGATGTGCGTCTTGAGCTCTCTGTCTGCTTGTTGACATAAATTTAGAAATAAAGTACTGAATTAGATTTTGGTTTGTAATAAGAGCTTCGTTATTATTCTTATCTAATTAGGTGAGCAATGCGTTGTATGAAATACGATACAATGAACAATGGTTGAGTTGTGTATTGACCTTGAATTGTGCGGTTTCCTTATATTAACGATCAAACTAGATCGGTGACTTAACTTGAATGACAAAGTGTCAGGCTTTTAATCTAAATGACAAAGTGTCAGGTTATGCCAATCGGGAATGCGAGAACAGAGGAAACAATGGACAAGTAAGACGGGTTGAGTACTCACTTTGTTGTTCCAGATGGTCCTGAAGGTGACTTGAAATGCAACGATGATTGCTTTTGTGGCACCATGCACTGTTAGCGATGTACGAAGTACTCTCATTCCCTCAGCCTTTTCGACTGCGCCAGTGATGTGGGAGGTTGGAACCGAACACAGTGAAGCACTTGGAGATGTTTACTTGATTGTTTATTGCTCTGAACTGGTTACAGTAAATGCAAGCGCGTTTATATAATTATAATTTTTAGCTGAACATGCATAATAAAATATATAGTATAAATGTTATATAAATTAATAAAAGAACTTTGATAAAAATAATATAGAGTCATTAGGACACTAATATAACTTAGTTATAATGAATACAGGTAAAATTATCGTCCAAAAAAATTAAAATAAGTCGACTCACTCCTTTGATGTGGTCGAATATGTTGTTTTTTCAGGAAGTCACAAATTATAGCAACAGACAAATTACGAGGGTTGCCAACAAGTTATAGTTGCACCAAATTAGTGCCAAGTCACCCATGAGGATTATTTATGATAAATTGCTGTGCTATTAAAATTTATATTAATTAAACATTTTAATGCTGTGATATTAAATTAGAATAGCTGCGCTGTAAGCGGGTTATCGCAGCTGAGCCACTGTTTCGTTCAAGGTTCAGTCATCAACTAATAGTTTTCGTATGGAAAATCGTATACAGTAGTAGTTACTACAGATCCCCTGTTGTTAGGTATTTTTTTTATAATCATTAGGATTTGAGACTACTCCAAGAGATATGAAATGATCTGAAGTGACCTAAATCTGAAAATATACTCTCAGGAAACGCAACGTTTGGCAGGTAGCTTTTAAAACAAGTAAAAATTTAGCTTTACAGACTACCAATTTTCAAAATCGTGTTGATCTAAAATCACAATAGCGCCCCGTGGCTACCAATAAAACCATCTGGAGAAGCCTTTAAATATGGAATATCTTTATTGATGACAATAAATATTTTTCCAAGGCTACTTTTTTAATTAATTCTGCGCAAGATTGTAGGTGTCTTTGCATTATTTATCTATCTCTCTCTTTTTCTGTTCTTGACAGTATTTTAGGAAGATGAAGAATTTTTAACTTTATAGATTTTTACAAAATAACGTTCCCTTCTTGTCATATTACATTAAATTTTTGGTCTCGAATACGTTTCTAAGATAAATTTTTGGGATGTAATTAATACTATAAAGTTTAAAATAGTTTCACATTTTATAAATTGTGCATTGCATAACTTACAAATAAAATTACCAGTGTAACTTTGATTTTCGACATAGTTATCGTAGTTTTGATGGATCCAGCCTGGTTATCTCGTTTATTGTTCCGTAACGACAATATCGATATGAGCATGTCTGTATCTTCAGGAAATACTATTGAAGATGTTTTTGTAGATATTTTTAAAAATCTGTTATCAACATTTGTAGATGTTTTTCATTGCTTCTTAGTCCACGTTTCTTGGGATTGTTTTTCATCCATAGCATTAGATTTAGTTACCTAAACACCTTTTAAGATAAACCGTCTTCTCTGACTAACCTCAAAGTAATTTAAATATTTATGATGTCAAAAGATCGCGCATGTTATATCTGGACGGAGCAGCACGGACTTGCAAAACTGCATGACATCACACACTTGTTCAGCATAGACCAGCAACTTTTTGTGCAGGTTCTTTGTGTGGCAGACTTTTTGAAGTTTTTAAGTAGAAGTTGAGTGCAGCTTGGAAGAAAAAATCATTTTAGCAATGTTACATGAAGAAAAGGAGGAGGAGGAAGAAGAAACCAGAACAATGCCAACATTTTGGGTTCACGTTATCAATAAAAATAAAAAGCTCTATGGTGAAATTAATCATTTATTTCCTGAACTGGAGAGAGCTCAACGAAATATTTTTCAGTATTCTCGAATGTCACAATGTTTTCGAGCTCTTGGATAGTCCTCGACTGAAGTACCAAAACACCAGATTTCATAGAGCAGTGTTATCTGACGAAAGATAGTTCAACGACACAGCCATAACTTAACTAGTCGAATATTTCTAACAGTCTGAAATCAATCCTTAACTTTTGTGGAAACAGATCTTACATCGGACTAGCACGGCTAAACATAGACATTGCACGTCACCGACACGACCTGCTGTGATAGTTAATGAACAAACTTCGAGGATAAGCAGAACTTTGAAAAATAATGGCGGTTTATTATACAGTGCTTTCGAAAAGTAACGAATAAATTAATTATTTTTGAAATTGCGAAGTTTTCAAAAAAATCCCCTGGCACGTCGATTTTGTTTTTAAAAAAGGCAAGTCCGTTTATGTGGTATATTTGTAAGGAGGTTGCCAATATTTTTTTCTGCTCGTATGTTTTACTTAACCCATATATGTATCTTTACAAATCAATTTCAGAAAATATTCTTATTGATATTAACAAATCGTAACATATTAGATACACGAGGAGAACACACTTATTCCTCACACCTCAATTAGTACTGCGGCAGTAAGTATAAAGCTATATTGTCTTCGTTTTAGAAGAGGAAATTTTCGCGATTCACCTAGTTGTGTCAAAGTATGTTAACGGTAAAAAGCCACATGTTGTAACTCATTTCAACACCTGTAACTGTTCGACACAGTATCTACAACTTCAAGATAAATGGAAATATAACTGCTCTTATATATTCTGGATGATCAGACTGCATTAAGATCATATTCAGGATACCGTTCTTACTTCTATCTAATTCTGCCAAAGTGTTAGACCTAATTTTTCTTAAAGTTGATTTTATGCAAATTTTTCCTTTTAGCAATAATTTTACATTCGACTGAAGCAGCGTTTCTTTCATATAGCTTAGAGGACGTCTATTTTTTATTTTCGTTTTTGTAATGGACCTTGTAACACTTTTTACGTGAATAATCAAATAAGTTTGATGACAGTAATTGGGAGACGTACTGTACACGTATACGATTCTATTCCATTTAGACTTACAATTATAATTGTATAGAAAAACAACAAAATATGTTTAGTACATACATTGTATATGTTTTTCTTCACATGACTTATTAAAATACGTCACGTACCTGAATATTGTTTGGCATATATTATTTACAAGTTTGTGAAATCTATTTCTAATAATATAATTCAGATGCAATTTTGTAAATAATTTATAGTCTTTCTAAATTATCTCCAAAAATTGTATTTTTCTATTACCAAAGAGCCTTCTAAATAATTAATATTAAATGTAAATTCAATATCACATTAATTTATCAGTTGCTTGGGAAGCCCTATTCTTCCAGATATTTTTTGAATCAATGTCTTTAGTATTCTCGTCTGACTCATCGACTTCATAAATAGGTGACATGTTGCTTTCTAAACCAAAGTTTCGAATTGAATCAACATTACTGGAATTGATGTAGGTCGGAGACTTGACATTTTTACAGCTTTCTTTAGGGTCAACAATCATTTGAGCTTAATACTCTGGTTTCTCTATTCATCATATTTGTTTGGAGTTTAATTCAAGTTTAATGCAAAATCGAACCCTTGGAAGTCTTGCAAAACATTGTGCTTCTAGGAGGCATTTTAATATTCTATTCTACAACTACTGTGAGAATTTTTACTTCCTATTCCAATTTCTTCATCCAGATATTATTTTAGAATTTATTTTTAATTTGAAGTTAGTGTCACCACAGAACGGACTTTATTACTCTATTATACAACTACAGTAAGAAGTTTAAGTTTATACTTTTATTCATCCATCGCATCGGAAATGTTCCTCCAACAAGTATTTTATTACTGTAATATACATGTCATTGTGCAAATATGAAATTAATGCTCGTTCACTCCTTGGTAGTCTTGCAAGCCAATGTGTTTTTACAAGCGACTTTACTACTATATTTTACAAGTACTATGAGCATGTTAAGTGGATACTTTATTTTCTACATCCATCCTATATTTTTTAGGAATTTATTTATAATATGTTGTCAAAACCATCCCTTGGAAAACTTGCTAATAAATATTCTAGTAGGATAGACTTTATTTTTCTATTCAACAATTGCTTTGAGAATTGTAAGTTAATACTCTACTTTCTTCATCCATCAAATATTTTTTCTGAAATTACCCAAGCAACAAAAATTTGCCCTATGACTATCCTGAGAATAATAGATTTATCTATTATCCCAATGATGTTCAGAGATATGCAAGGGATACCGCTCGGATTTAGATATGACATGACTTGTTATATCCCAAGGATGACTTTAGCTTCTCCCTAAAGTATCATGTACGGTCAACTTTTGGCGCATTACAGGATTTATATAAATGATATCCATGGCAGATGTATGTAGTTTGTGTGTTTATATTATAATGTGGTTCCCATTATAAATTTATAAATTTTCCTCAAAAGTATAAAATCCAAAAAGTTATAGACATATTTTGACATCGACAATACAGTATAACTAGCGCCCTCTAGTTGTGATCTCAACACTGTCAAAAACATAAGGCTACAAATTTGCATAACAATCGGTCCATACGTTCTTAAAATATAGCGAAAAATAGAAAATATTTTTTCAACTTGAACACCCTGTAGAATGAAAAGGAGCAATAATTGAATAAGGCATGTTGAGCTCAATCGCTTTATTAGGACGTTAACAATCTGCTCTTGAGCTATGTACCATTATTAATGATTCGCTCTATATAAACATAGCTCTAAAATTTCTTACATTTTGAGATAAAAGGCGTTTAAGATTAAAACAAAAATGGTTATAATTTTTAATTACTAAACTGTTAAAAGTAACTTAGATTTCGGTCAAAATAGAGACGATAGCTATTAAATATTGTCTTGTCAATCAGTCTTGTATTCGTAAAATAGAAATACTATTTGTGTTTATATTATATTCATAATATGCTCACAATTAAACGCGTAACTGTTACATAAAAAAATATATACAGATTCATACACAGCTGCCAGTTTTTTAAAAATGCTTAAAAATTCCAAAACGGCTAGGTTTATAAGTATAGGATATCCTTATAAACATATAGGGTATTCAATAAGTGCTTGAAACTGCTTATGAATTAAGCACAGTATATCTTTTTACATTACATACAACATTAGGGGTGAAAATTGCCCTCTTTGCTCTTCCCTAAATATGCCGCTGTCATGAATTATACATTATTTATTTATTTTAGAATTATTGTTTCATTTGACGTCACGATTCGGAAGATGCAAGTCAATGTACTTCTGGAAGAGAATTCTGTTTAAACCTACCGTGTGAATTTGAAGTTTATGTTTCATTTTCTTCATCAAATTCAGTAATTTTATCTCTTTTCTTTCTTCCGGTAGGCGTCTATGAGCGTTCGGTTACTTTCGGTGAGTGAATCACCTGCTAACTCTAACCTGTATCGGGTGTATAAATTTGTTACGCAATTTTGATTTTACTTAAAAATATATTTTTTAAAGTGCATCTTCATCGCTCTGTAACTTTTTTTTATTTCATAAGTGATTTTGGATACATGTTCATAGAAAATTTTTAACTTAATATGCTCTTTCCTAGCATTAAAAACTCAAAACTTTCCAAGACCAGAAAATTCGTTCATTATTAAGATATACATATATAACAACATATTTTTTGTTACTTACGCTATTGTAATATCCCACCAATCTATGGGATACTTTGGATTATTTGTATCACATGATATTTTAGTAACTATTCCAGTTAAACCTAGATAGCTGAATTTCTTATTATAGCAATTTTTTAAATCAGTATATAAACGAGAATCTCTGTCATATGTTTTTGAAACATTTGGACATGCTTTAGGAACGCAAATACCATGTCGTAACAAATCATGTTTATAAATGTAATGGTTTCCTTGGAGTTTCTAAAAATGATAAATAAATACAACTTTTGTATTATCAACACTTTTAATCTTACCTTTAAAATTTTCCAAGTTGGAGAAATAGTTCCATTCGAATATAAAGGATGAATTTTATATGAAATAAAACAATAGAATGCTTCTTCATTGAGTAACATGCAATCATCAAAATTATCCATATGAAACAATATGGGCAAGGATGCATAATCAAAACCTATAAATAAAATAACTTATAACATTTTGCATGCAACGTAAATCAAAGTAAAGAAACCAAATAGCATAACTTGTAATGTTGTGTTGAGAATTACTCAACATTAAATTATGCTACATTTGTTGTGAATAACTAACTAACTACATATAGAAAATGCCTATGTAAGAGAAATCATTTTTCTTCTCATTTCAGAGAAGATATGTGTTTCATAGTGTAGATGGAGGTTAAAATCGCCCAGAATGCGAATGATATTAGCGCGTACGTATATCACTAATGCCGTAAAATGATCTAATTTGTGGTGTTTTTAGGTACAGAAATTTCGAAAAATTAAACGCAGAGATCTAGAAAACTAATATCAAAAATAAAATTTTAAAAATCGATTGTACGACATACATTATTTTGCTATTCTAACCTCACATTTTAACTATGTAAGTTTATAACAAATATCTACAGTTAAATTTAAAAATACGTATTTCGAAAGATTTATATACCTAAACAGTTGTAGATTAGACATTTGAATATTTGCAGGTGGCATGAAAGGTAACATTCCTGTTATTTACTAAGCTCTATATATTATTAGGTATTCAGTTCTTAAATGTCTAAAATTACTTGTATTTGTAGAAAACCATATTTCAAAAATACGGTGGCCTTAAAACATGTGTTCGAAGTGTGGACGTAACATAAAAAAATTGCCACTCTAGTATCGATTAGAATAAGTTAATAATGTTTGGTGTATATATCACTAATTTCATTAGAATACTTTTATATCAATCAAATTCTTTGCCTGCACTCTTGACACCTTTAAAAACACGAGAATCGAGTAGGATACGTTTATGATATTTTTAGATATCACATACATCTACATGTAAAACACTATACAATCGAAATCAATTATCTACCCGTCTGATACCATTAAAAATAGATTTCTTCTAAGTACGGATGGGAACAAGACAAAAATCTTAATTTAAATATTAATCATATTGCGTTAGTCGTATCCAAGTGCAATTCAAAATTAAGAGCTAGGAAAAAATGCAACTTCCTTTTGTCAAGATTCTTTATTCAATTGGTTGCATACAGCTCAGCAGCAAAGATAATTTTTACAAGAGTCTTCTCTTTTCAACTATCGTTTATAAAAGTTTATCTTAAAATATATACCAACTTATACAATATGAGATTCAACAGGGTGTATACAATATGGTGTATTAACTTTGATTTAGATATCTTTGTATTAGGGAAATTAAAAAATTACTGTTTTCAAAAAAATTCTGTATCTCTCACTTCTGATTATAAAAGTTTGTACAGTAAAGGTAATATTATTTTTCTATTTACATTCGTACATGGGACGTCAGTAGTGGTTTTCAAATTATAAAATGTTTACGCATTGAAAAATGGTTTTGTAAATTAAAGAATGTAACCTTTATAGTTACTTTAAGGCAAGGCGCACATTGAGACGCGTGACACAGCACAGCACGTACTTTTGTAGCTTAAGGCTTACGGTGAGCGCTCTATCTATCTATTTTTAAATGAATTTTGCGTATTTTCAAAATTTCAGAACACAGCGTCGACGTAAAATAATATTTGTAGTCTATTAAAAAAAAACGCATATTTTTATCATTTTTCGTTGAGGAGTTACTGAGCGAAAACTATATCCCCTTTGATCGAGCGCTCACCGTAAACCTTAAGGAAAGTAATGGGACAGCGCAAATTCGTGCCACGACGTTGCACAGCACGACTCGCGTGTGACGCAAGGCGCGCGGCGCAGTGGCAGTGGCTCAGTTTTTCGCGCCGTACACGCCACGTGTTGATAATTTTGAGGTTAGTTGTGTTTTCTCCCGAATTTCCGCAAGTTTGGTATCAATTAAAGTGTTTAGGAAGTTACTTTGCTCAATGATTCCAAAAAATATCAATAAACGTGCATAAAAGCTCACCTACTTACTGAAAAACCAACTATTTAAACAGTGATCCATATTTCACAAGTTAATACCATTATACACTGTTAGAAAGATTATCACAAATTATCCCCTGAAATTATTTTATGAAGAATAACAAAAAATTATGATTTTTACACAACGTCTTAGGGTACGGATTCGCTGGTGCGACTGCGGCTCGCGGCTGCGACTCGTCGCCGACCAATAGGCAGTCTAAATGCTGTAGTTGATAAGGAAAATTCAGACTGTCTATTGGTTGGAGACGAGTCGCAACCGCGAGCCGCAGCCGCAGTGGCATCAGCGAATCCGTACCTTTAGAGTTAATTTTCGCCACATAACCTCAAAAAACGTGTTAATACTAACCATTTTGCACTTCGTAGTTTCGTAGTGGGTGAAACAGATTTTTAAAATAAACACAAAACATGAAATAACAAAATAACCAGCTTGATGTATACGTTCAATGTCAAGAGAAGGCAAAGTTTAAAAGCAGAGTCAATTGCATACAAAAGTGAAACTGACGTTGTAGGCACAAATAATAGGTAGGTGTCACGAGCAGTGATCGAATTGTCCCACACAAGCCCCATCCTCTAGAATTGATAGAGGTTATGTTAATGATGTTAATATCGGTGCACTAGTATGGTTCAGGGCAAAGAAATAAACTGTGGCAAAGGCAAGTGGGAAAAAAACATGTAATATCTGCGGAAAGAGATTTGATAATTTCAATACACGTTAATTGAAAGTTAATATGAGATACTTTTGGATCTTCTGAAACCGAACTAAGCTTTCCAGGGACTGGAAACTAAGTTTCTTTAAGTAATGCACTGCTTGACGCACTTGTTTTAAGAGTTGCGGCATAAACGTATAAAACGTATTTAAATCGTCTTATTATTTTCACAGGCAGTATCTTGTGTATTTAATTAATATTTTTGTAAAATGCAGTGTGACTAAATAAAATATGGTGTATTATTCAAACAGTGGAAAGCTTAATATGCTAAAAGCATATTTGTTAAGTAGTGATAATTACTGATAGTGATAACGATAAAGTATTGTGATAAATCAGTTGGAGTGTAGTAAAAATTGATAAAAACGAAATTCTAGATTGAACTATGATTGTGAGTAGAGAATCTGGTTTATATTTTCAATTTATTGGTGATGTATAGGAATGGCAAAGGAGAGGAGATGGCAGTTAATAAATTAACATATTTCAAAGATTCTTTGACATGTCTAAAAATTTCAGTTAACATTGTTGAAGCCTATTTGAAGACATTAGTGTAACATTGTCGACGCTGTGTAATTTTCATTCACCATGACTCTTAAAAATATTAGTTCGGTCTCGGATCAGCGGTCCTCAACAAATTTTTTATTAAAAAATCACGAAATTTATTTAAAATTTTACTTTTTTATTCCTGTTTTTTTTTTTAAATCTATTTGTGGGCCAAATACACTTGCACCACATTTTGTATCGACCCACTTAGGAAGCGAAATCGTGGCGCCAGAACGATTCGGCAATGGACTCCAGCTGGGACAATGACCAGAAGCCGTCCTTTCCAAGAACGACCACCCAAACTGGGATTCTAGAAACATCCACCGAAACCGTCAGGGTGGCGCCAAGGAGAAAGTATAGATAGTAGTACGACGCAACACAGAACACACACTCCGACAAAGCTTCACGTCGACAACATCCGGTCTGATACATCATCTGTTTCTTTATTGTAAATAAATATATTATTTTACCGTTGTGAGAGCGTTTCATTTTGCTGCACGACACAAGGAACCCTCAAGTGGTGACCCCGACGTGATCGTCAAACGTATTCAGTGAAAGTACGCGATTTCTTTTTTTTCTAAATTATAGTGGTGTTAATTGTGTGCAACGCCGCGAAGCAAAATGAGTCTCAACGAGGAAAACCGCGTCGAAAACCCTACCGCGGCGGAAGTGAACCATGTCGCAGTGAAACTTCCACCATTCATTTCAGACGATGCAGAGATGTGGCTTCAGGTAGTGGACCGAAGTTTTCGTGTGGCGCGAGTGACCAGTGAAGAGACAAAATTCAGTTACCTCGTTACTGCTCTGGACAGAAGGGTGATGAGCGAAGTGCGCGACCTGGTGATGAATCCACCCCAGGATAAACCTTATTCCGCGCTTAGGGCAGCTTTAATAAGCAGACTAAGCACGTCTCAGGAGCAAAAGACGCGGCGGCTTCTAGAGCGCGAAGAGATGGGGATTCAAAACCATCGCAATTCTTACGCCGCTTAAGGGCGTTAGCTGGGGCAAGTGTCTCCGAGTCGCTTCTACGTACCCTATGGACAGGACGCCTGCCGTCTAATGTACAGGCAATTCTCGCTACCCAGAAGAATGCCGCATTGGACGACGTAGCGGAGCTGGCCGACGCTGTTATGGAGACGGTGATGCCCGGTTCAGCACTCCAGGAAGTAGCCAGATCTACATCTAAGGACGACAGGTTTGCTCGCATCGAACAACAGCTTTTAGAGATGTCACAGGCAATGGCTAAGCTCTTCACAAAGAGTGAACCGCGACGACCGACAACGAGGGCAACTAGGTCGCGTTCACGAGGCCGTTCGCGGAGCCGCGATAGTGACAGCGATCAGTGTTGGTATCACCAACGTTTTGGTGACCGCGCCCGCGAGTGTCGCGAACCGTGCGCGTATCGTTCGGGAAACGCGACGGGCAGTCGGTGATGGCGAACGTCGACGCGTGCCCGATTCCGCGCCGTTTGTACGTTACGGATACGTACTCTAAGGTCCAGTTTCTCGTCGATACGGGTGCTGATCTTTGTGTATATCCGCGCTCACTAGTCAAACAGTCGCGATCAAAATCGGCATATGAACTCACCGCGGCGAACGGAACTGCAATTGCTACGTACGGCACAATGACAATGACTTTAAACCTCCGGTTGCGTCGTTGTTTTACTTGGCAATTTGTCATCGCGGATGTGTCGAAACCCATAATTGGAGCAGACTTTTTATCCTTTTATGGACTACTTGTGGATGTGCGCAATAAAAGGTTACTTGACGAGACTACGCGACTTACGTCTCCAGGTCAACTCGTGGGTTCTGCGTCATCCTCGATTAGGACAATTTACGGGGAATCCGTGTTTCACAGCCTGCTCAAGAAATATTCGGACATTACGCGTCCTGCAGCTCCTTCCGCGGCTGTGCAGCATCAAACCAGGCACTACATCGAAACGACACCTGGCCCCCCTGTCGCTGAAAAACCGCGTAGACTAGCGCCTGACAAATTACGAGCAGCGAAAAAAGAGTTCGACGCATTGCTCAAATTAGGCATCGCTCGTCCGTCAAGCAGTGCGTGGGCGTCACCCTTACATCTCGTGCCAAAAAAGGGTGAAGAATGGCGACCGTGTGGCGATTATCGCAGACTTAACGCGAGAACGCGTCCCGACCTCTACCCTGTGCGTCACATTCAGGATTTCGCGCAAACACTTCGAGGTAGAAAAATATTTTCGACCATCGACCTGATTCGCGCATTTCATCAAATCCCCGTCGCAGAAGAGGATATTTCCAAGACCGCGATAACAACACCTTTCGGTATGTTCGAATTTACGCGAATGACGTTTGGTTTACGCAATGCGGCCCAGACCTTCCAGCGATTCATCGACGAAGTATTACGAGACCTGGACTTCTGTTATGCATACATCGATGACATCATCGTAGCTTCATCGTCCGAAGAGGAACACCTGCGTCACCTGGAAGTATTGTTTTAACGATTGCGAAACTACGGCGTGGTTGTAAATCCCGGCAAGTGCGTTTTCGGACAAAATCAGGTCAAATTCCTCGGTTACCTAGTAAACAGTGACGGCACGCGTCCGCTCCCTGAAAAGGTCGAGGCAATAAAAGACTACCCGCTGCCTACGACAATAAAACAATTACGGCAGTTTCTTGGTGCCCTAAACTTTTACCGTCGGTTTGTGCCCAACGCAGCAGGTGTCCAGGCGCCCTTAAATGACCTGCTAAAAGGGACTAACAAGGCTAACGCAGCAATGAATTGGACGGAAACCGCAACAAGTGCTTTTGATGCCGCTAAATCGAGTTTAGCACGTGCAGCTTTACTTGCGCATCCCGAAGTAAATGCGCGGATTACTCTAGTGTGTGACGCCTCAGATTTTGCAGTTGGTGCAGTTTTACAACAAAATAGTGAGGACTACTGGGAGCCGCTAGGGTACTTTTCGAAAAAACTCAACCCGGCTCAGTGCAAATACTCTGCTTACGATCGCGAACTTTTAGCGATTTATGAAGCAGTAAAGTACTTCCGGCATATGATAGAGGCAAGAACATTCGTCGTTTACACCGACCACAAGCCTCTAACATATGCCTTCGCGAAAAAGTCGAGTCAGTGCACACCGCGACAGTTCCGCTATCTAGACTTTATTAGCCAGTTCACGACCGACATCCGTCACGTGGCTGGTCGCGAAAACGTGGTAGCGGATGCGTTGTCTAGGGTGAACGAGGTAAGCGCGACTTTAGACTACGAGGCGCTCGCTGCCTCACAACAAACAGACGACGAAATCGGCGCATACGTCAACGGACAACACGGCCTCATCCTAAAGCGGATCAAAATACCTGACACGAACGCGTCAGTATTTTGTGACATGTCTACGGATTCCGCCCGGCCGTTCATCACCAAGCCATTTCGCAGGATAGCTTTTGATTCGGTGCACGGTCTTTCGCACCCCGGTATCAACGCTACGGTGAAGCTCCTGACGCAACGTTTCGTCTGGCCGTCGATAAAGCGCGATAGCAGACATTGGGCACGCTGCTGTGTCGAATGTCAGCGGGCAAAGGTAACGCGCCACGTGACTTCTCCGACTGGTTCATTTCAACCGCCGTCAACGAGATTCGAACATATCCACGTGGATATCGTCGTGATGCCGCCATCTGAGGGCTACCGCTACTGTTTAACCTGCGTAGACCGTTTCACCAGGTGGCCAGAAGCAATTCCGTTGGAGAACCAGGAGGCAGAAACTGTCGCCCGCGCCTTATACGCCAATTGGATCTGCAGATTCGGATCACCCCAGCGAATAACGACCGATCTGGGACGTCAGTTCGAGTCACACCTATTCAAACGTCTGAATAGTTTATTAGGTACGACTCATCTCCGAACGACTGCATATCACCCCGCGGCAAATGGCATGGTGGAGCGTTTTCACCGCCAATTTAAAGCAGCTATCAAATGCCACGGAGACGAGCGTTGGACCAGCGTCCTTCCCACTGTGCTTTTGGGAATCCTTTCGGCGTGGAAAGAGGACATCCAAGCTACCGCGGCCGAGATGGTGTACGGACAACATCTACGCTTACCTGGAGAATTCCTTCATTCCCGCAGGACAGACGACGAGTCCAGCACCGGAGCAGACTTTGTTCAGGACCTACGACGTCATATGGAGAGCCTACGCCCTTCCGCAGTGAAACGCCATGGCGAGAAAACGCCATTCGTTTTTAAAGACTTGGCGACAACTAAACAAGTTTTTGTGCGTGTGCATGGTGTAAAAACCCAATTACGGAATCCATATGACGGTCCCT
This sequence comes from Monochamus alternatus, assembly GCA_037114965.1. NCBI lineage: Eukaryota > Metazoa > Arthropoda > Insecta > Coleoptera > Cerambycidae > Monochamus > Monochamus alternatus. Next base: position 57,570,948 of record CM073427.1, on the reverse strand, counting down.
TTACAGTGGTCAAACGCGACAACAAAACATTTACGGTGCTAATGCGTGGTCGCGAAGTGAAAGTGTCTATAGACAGAGTCAAACCCGCCTACATTTTAAATGACGCGATGGATACCAGTGACCACAAAAGTGCGTTAAAATTGTCAACTTCCGTGCCATTAAAACCCGTGCCACCCGAAGTAACCACTAGGTCAGGTAGAACGGTTCGTTTCCCTGACCGGCTGCAGATTTCATGATTCCCAATCATTGGCGAGGGGGTACCTGTGGGCCAAATACACTTGCACCACATTTTGTATCGACCCACTTAGGAAGCGAAATCGTGGCGCCAGAACGATTCGGCAATGGACTCCAGCTGGGACAATGACCAGAAGCCGTCCTTTCCAAGAACGACCACCCAAACTGGGATTCTAGAAACATCCACCAAAACCGTCAGGGTGGCGCCAAGGAGAAAGTATAGATAGTAGTACGACGCAACACAGAACACACACTCCGACAAAGCTTCACGTCGACAACATCCGGTCTGATACATCAACTGTTTCTTTATTGTAAATAAATATATTATTTTACCGTTGTGAGAGCTTTCATTTTGCTGCACGACACAAGGAACCCTCATATTAATTATGTGTTCTACACAGTGAATTGTACTGCTAAAATATTTGTACTTATTTAAGGTTCACCTTGTATGTACTTCTCAACACACCCCTGGAAACTTTAAATGATATGTTCGAGTGCCTTGAGACATGAATCATGATTAATTAATTATTGTAGGCGATATTAAGGTTCCGGATGTTTCTTTGCTCACAGGTAAACGGTGAGTATACTTTTAAGGTTATCTCTCTTGTTCAATTCTTTCGTCTTTAAGGCAATACAATACAAATCCTAATTTTAAAGGTCGTTTCTTGGATTTAATATTGAGCAGTAGTAAGTGTGAGGTAGTTCAATGTGATTGCTCTGTTATATCCATAGACCGATATCATAGAGATTTACTTAAATATATTCCGTTGATAATACTGATTCTGCCGAAAACCCTTCATATAATTTTGAACAGGCGCATTTAGTCCTTCTATATTAGGATTTGGCTTTGGCACTGATCGATTGGTCGAATTTATACTTAACCGTTGACATTAATCAGATGTTGTTGCTTTTATCGACTTCTCTACAGAGTGTTTGCTAATTGTGTCCCAAAATCCAAACCCTAAAGCAATAGCTCCTTACTAGTAAGGTCTAAGGAACCACTTCCCTTATGTTTATTTATTTATTTATTCATTAATTAATTTACTTATTTACTTATTTATGTATTTATTTATTGGTAAATAATATACAGATCATAGTGATCCAATTACAGACTCCTATTTATTAAAAAAGTCCTACTGATTTTTTTTATTTCAATTTTCAATCGCTTTTATTGTCTTGATCAGAAATAAACTCTATATTTACATAACTATCGTTATTATATTGCAAACTGAGGTAGGTAGTATATCTAACTGCGTTTCATTTTCATATAGGGTAATTCCAGGAGAGATGGCTCATTTGAATATTTGCGTTGTTAATTTGAATTGCGCGCTGATTTTAGCTTACATGCGTAGTAGATTGTCATGTGTAACGTGGGTATGTACTCGAGGAATTCTAAATTAAAATAAGGTAAGTTTATACTTAAAATAAACTATTTCACTACGTCAATTTTTTCCACATGAACTATAAATTAAATTTTTAAATATAAATATAAGATTTTTAAGCTGTGACTAATCATTATTTGTAAATTGAATACTTAGTGGTTAGAATTCCGACTCCAGTACGTTTTACTGTTCATTAATGTATATTCAAACAGATGGCTCTGTCTCCTTTAATATTAGGTGAGGTGGCCGCAAATTCCAGTTGCATACATACAAGTTGCATATATACAATATATTATCATTAGACTGCCACACATAGGCAACATCACATACAAGCACCAAATTTCATATATACAGTGTGTCCACGGATGGAGTTGACAAGAGGAGAAAGTCTTTTGTTTTTAACTTTATCGAAAAATGTCACTCTCTATAAAAAGTTCTGCTCTTGAGACTATCATAGAAACGTCTTAGATCAGATATACAGGGTGCTCATAAATTAGAAAAACATGAAAATACTCAAGATAGAAATACCATTATTTATTATTTTACACAACATTTATATAAAATAAATCTGTTTATAACCCGAAATAGAGTCCTAATACAAATTTTAAAATCAAAATTTCAATGTTGACATTTACTCTACACACTACGAATAGTTTATTTCTTCTTTTATGCGCTCTTTTAATATCATGTGGCAGATCATTTGAATAAACCTTGAGTTTTAGGAAGAAAGTCAAGGGGCCTAAGATCAGGTGGTCTAGCAGGATAATGGGCCAAATCTTCCAATCCACCTTTCACCATTGTCTGAGCAAGGCTGTAAAATGAGCAGGACAGCAGTCCTGTTTCCAAAACAGGTTATTGCGTACTTTTGGCTCTCAAGTATTTAAAAATGGTAAACCAAATGTTTCCAAAATGTTTTGGCAACAGGACGGCTGTCCTGCTCAGAGAAAGATTTGGCCCAATCCTAACCTTAGATCTCTTGCCTTTTTTCTCCAAGGTGTCCTAAAACAAAACATTTAATCAAATGGTTTGCCACATGATAGGGAAGTATTAAAAGAGCACATACGCCAAGGAATACATGAACTGAATGAGCCGCTAACTATTCGAAAAATTTATTAAGTTAGCGGGAAAATGTTCAGGTGGGAGGTAGAGGTAGAGTAAATGTTAAAATTAAAATTTTTATCTTAAAATTTGTATTGAGACTCTATTTGAAGTTATAAACAGATTTGTTTTATAAAAATGTTGTATACAATAATAAATAATGGTACTTTTCTTTTGAGTATTATCTTGTTTTCTTAATTTATGAGCACCCTGTATATCTGATCTAAGACGCTTCTATGGGAATCTCATTTTTTCGAGAAGCAGAACTTTTTATAAAGAGTGACATTTTTCGATAAAGTCAAAAACAAAAGAGTTTCTCCTCTTGTCAACTCCATCCGTGGACACACTGTATCTAGTTATCTACTCTCGTGCATTACCATCCTCTGAAAGGACGACAAAATCCATGTGTGTAAAAGCACGTTGGACGAGAAACTGATATAGTAAGTTAGAGTAAGAAAGTACGGCTTTAAGAGTGAGAGAGTGAGATTAAAGGCGGAGCTCTAGGCGGAGCTTGGACATTCACGTGCCGAATTATGCGTTTTTCCAGTCACATAGTGCGACTTAATAAAAGTTGAGAATTGAGAAAGCGCAGTTTAAATATAGCTGACTTCCAAAATTGTAGAGAGTGACTAATCGCTAGCTTGTAGACTAGCGCGACGGGTGAAGCGTGCGGGGAGCAACATGTCATAGGCGTACTAAATTTGAATGCGATCAGATATAAAAAATATACAAAAATGACAAAAATAATTGCATTACATAACATACATTATTTTTAGAGTAGAAACAGTGATATAACAGTTTTTACCAATTCCGAGGCGTTAGATAATAAAAGTAATAAAAATATTTCAAAATTTAAAGTTTTTATCTTGTATTATCAATTACCCAAGTAATAGAGAGTGACTAATTCACAACCCAGAGATGAGTACGGAAGATACGTGTGTTATGATTACATAAGCGTGACACTTGAGAAGAGTTAAAGCACACAAAATTATCAAAAATAAGTTGACGTCGGCCGAACCTAGCACATTAACAATTTACTATAAATGTGTCACCTGTGTCATCCTCTCTACAAATTAGAATGCCGCCCTTTTGGACGGCGATTGCCCACCACCAACCACCTACCTGATGAGCACTTCGCGTATATCACACTTAAGCCTTGTCCTCATAGACGCGAAATTCATGGATTTTTGCACGAATTTTGCAACTTCTGTTTTAATTATTTATGGCGGAAAAATCTCAACTTTTGACAATTGCAATTTGCGAAACTGTCAAACACTACAAATATTATTGCCCCTTTCATTATTATGTGGTGTTAATAAATTTGTTTTCAGCTTCTAATAATCTACCATGGCAGTTTCATGATGAAAATGATAGATAATGTTATAGGTAGTTGACAAAATTTGTTACAAATAGAGATTTTTCCACCGTTAAATAAATCGCGCAAATATTTGCGAATTCCACATTCAAAAGGACAAAAGGCTTTAGAATACATACACACTATTTACTATTGGTTACTAGCACTGTCACTGTAACGGTCACACATAACACTTATTATATCATATCGTACCGCTTTCCGTATGACCTTCATACGCCCATGTTTCATCAAAATTTAATATATTCTTCGATCCAGATTCTTATGTTTTAATATTTATTTTAAATAGTTTATTCGCCATATTACTATTTTGTCCTTTCTATCAGTATACTCTTTTTGATTTCATTTATACGGACTAAGTTTCATCTTGTAAGATATAGCAATAGAATGTACTAACTGCAGCGCATGCGTAGCAGAAGCTGTGTAATCTGGTATGCTCTCAGAGATATGCGGCACACGATTTTGTAGGAAAAATATACGGGCTGCATGTACATTTCATTGTGTTGACTGCTATAAATTGTGAGCAGGTTTATAACATTAGTCACTCTCTACAATTTTGGAAGTCGACTATAGTATAATACGTAGGTATACGTATTTTATTTAAGAATGAGTTAACCAGGGAATAAATACGATTTTTTAAAACATAATACTTACTTAAAACATGTCGGACATTTGCAGGTATTAAATATTATTACAGATTTCCACATGACTACAAATTACCATGTGAATGGATTGCTCGGTACTAAACTAAGCTTACAATAGATATATGGTTTGTCAACAAATATAGTCCTAATATTCTTTTAAATATTAATCAATTTAGGGCCCGCATCCAATTTTAATTGATATCTAATATTTTTTATTCCAGCTGTGAGGTTTTCAAGTGCTTCGATTAGCTTTCCTCTTCTCGTGAGTTTTTTTTGGTGTTTTATTTATTTTTCGTATTGTCGAATAGTTTGAATGACATGATTATATTATGTTGAGACCTTTTTAATAATTTTCAATTTAATGTCTCGTGTATAAGTACAGTGTGTTCTGAAACTACTGCTCAAAGAGATAAAAAAATATATTCAATTACTTATTTTTGTATTCCCATCTGTACAATATTGTTTGGAAATGAATTCTTAATAGAAATTCCGTTGCGGTGCAAAAATTCTTCTTTTTTCTTTATGATGTTAGACCTTTCCATTTAATTCCTTTTTTTCATAAATGACTATAAATAGTTAAGAAGGTATGGTTAGTCAATAACATTTTTTATCGAGAAAATAATTAAACATGGGTACATTTTTTGTAAAGCACAATACCTGAGAAATTTTGTATACAATTTTATGTACATGCTTTTACAATAATAAAGTTAAATGTATTAGGTCCTTTTGAGATTTTAGAAATAAATATACGGCTCAGGATATAAGTAAGTTTATTGTAACTAAGTATAAATCAGACAGGGACAGGTTCTTTAGATAAAAATAAGAAAAAAAGTTCCCATTAGCATGTGTCCGGAAACGCTTCATTTCCGAGATACAGGGCGTTCATTTTATTTGTAATCTATTTTTAATACTTGTTATTTCATTTTTTCTTATGTTATTAATGATACAAAAAATAGAATAAATAAGTGCAGAGCAAAAGTTATTAAAATTATGAGTATGTAACATTTTGTATTATGTTATTTTGCATTTTGTATTTCGTGTTATGTTATTAATGATACAAAAAATGGCTCCTATTATTAAACATAAACCAGTCAATTTTCAAATAAATTGGTTAAAGGATTTTTGAAATAAATAAATATTAAAAGTAGATTACAAAAAAATGAACGCCCTGTATCTCGGAAACGAAGAGTTTCCGGACACATGCTAATGGGAACCTTTTTCTTATTTTTATCTAAAGAACCTGTCCCTGAAATTTTTCGCAATATTAAAAAATCACCCTGTATAATAGAAACTGGATGGGCTGACTACACACACTTTTTATAAAGCGATAACAATACTACATAACTTTAGCTACGGAGAGATTACAAAGTAATAATAAAAATATATAATAAAGTCTTTATATAATTCCTCCCCTCTTAGAAGGAACTTCGGGAGGTGTTGACCCTTCTGCGTCTACATCGAATCGAAGTGATGGTCTCGGCACTGGTTTCGGTTTATGTCTTCGCACAAACTGTGAGTTGATACTCTTTCGGAAGATAAACACTAAGAAATTGATTATAAGTCCAATCAGGATCCAAGTGATCCATTGGGTCTATGAGGAGGTGCTCACTGAAAAGGGGTCTATCAAACGGACTCCGACATCCATAGCTTGAATTTGAGAATTAAGACCTTCAAGTTTGTCTATTGCGTTATTAAAGGTGGTATTGGAGATATGTTTAGCTTCTACCGGTGGTAACACAAGGGCTGACGACTGTAGAGTGGAGATTGACATGAAGAATTTACGCCCATTTAGAATCAACGTGCAGCCTTCAGAGTTGGTAATAAGGGTGTCTTCTGTAATAAAGTGATGAAAACTAGTAGTTGTCCAGACGGTAACATGATCACACGATCTCTACGGTATTGCACCTTGTAGAAAGTGCATGCGGAACTGTTATAATTAGAAATGATACTTGGGATGCGGGCAAAATCTTGCTCATGGATTTCTTCTATGGACTGGTAGTACTTCCCAATCTTAGGTGGCTTAGATGGTAACCATTTGTATATATCTGCTTCTTTACCTAGTGCCAGATAGAGTTGCTCGGGAATAATGGATAGGTTTGATGATGACATGAAATTTTGGAAAAGGTTATACTCTTCTGGATTATAAATTGGGATAAGGATTTCCATATAAATAGTTGATTTTGAAATATGATTTTTTATATGAAAAAGAGAATAAACTGAACTCTGATCTAAAGTTGGTAGCACTGAAACATCGTATAAAGTATGTAGAATTTTGAAAATTTCTGCAATTACTAAAGGCGAAATCACATCAGAATGGACAATATTCAGATGCCCAAATAATAATCCATTTTCAATTTGATCTAAAATTTCGAGGGTTATAGTATAATCATTTATCAAAGTTTGCGTGTCAATAAAATCTGTAGCTAATTTCCAATAATTATTAATTTCGGGCATGGCTTTAGTTATTTCTGTTGTAAATCAATTTAGGATAGATAATTTAGTAGTAAGCTGTTTGTTTATATTTTGCTGATTTTTATAAATAATATTGATCTTTTGTTCTAGCACTTCTTTTTCGTCGTTACTCATAAGTCCGAAAAGTTCTGAATATATATTACCAATGGGGTTCAACAGACCTCGCTTCATTCGAGTTTCTGAGGAAGTTAGTATCTCAAATTTTTGATATACTCGATTAGATAGGTATACCAACTGATTGTGTCAAAACTGTTTGGTCTCTGGTATATTCGCAGATGAATTTACTAAAATGTGAATATGTTGTTCGATTTCGGTTAAAATTATAATATGGACAAAGGAATGATAAGAAGCAACTGTCTTTAAGGACCCAAGGTTAATGGGTAGTATTGGGTTATTGACAGGTCTTAGATCTAGTCCTAGAGCTAGGTCCTTTGTTAACATCAGGGTTAGTAAAAGAACCATTTTCCTGTAACAAGAAAGGTTTTTTAAATTTTCGTTTCTTTTTTATTTTGGATTTATGGTATTTGCCTTTTTTGTTAAGGCTATTACGTCTAGCTCTTGTATTACTTTTAATTTTTCAAAAGGGTTTTGCGACAAAAACTCTATGTCTTTAAATATACCAGGTCGTCTGGTTCTACAGGTTCTGGTTCCGACTTATCTCGGTTTAATTTTAAATTACGCTTTTCTTTTTCGATAAGAAATAGGTCGATATGAAGGGTTACAAATTTCACATTTAGTGATGTAGTTGTGTACATCTGCAGAGAGGTTCGGCCAATATAATTTCTGAGAAATTCGTTTAATAATTTCGTTTATGTCTCTATGCGTAGTTTTAGTTTCATGGAAAAATTTCGGAGAATTTTTATTCACAGAGATAGTCTTTCATGACGTTTGCTATTTCTTCATCGGAAATAGAAGTGTGAAAAGTTATACTCGTACGCGTTTTTCCAGGAAGAGGTCTTATAGTACGAATAGCAACGCGCTCAATTACGTTCGGAGTATCAAGTAAAAATATCTGATGTTGATAGCTATTGATACTGCGTTCCGAAATCGGTGGAGCACAAACAAGATTTTCAATAGCAGTATGCTGAGTATGGTCTGACATTTCTTTTAATTGTTTTAATAAATTGGCCTCTTGATCCGGTATTGCAAAGTTTTCTGGTGAAGCTAAATTAATTTCGGTATTTGCGACAAAATCACTGTTATCTACAGATACTGGTATTTGTGATTTAAAAATTTCGTTTACATTAACATTTACTCTTTCAGAGGTTTCTAAAGGGTCTCTATAGAAAAGAGGAATTTTAATTTTGTCATTAAAAGCTACTGCATTTTGATAATCGAACAAAATGTTAAATTGTTTTATAGTATCTAGTCCAATAAGACCATTGTAAAATCATGAAAATCATGTAATAGGATATCTATAGATTTTTTACTTTGAAATTTGTCAAAGGCAGGAATATTTGCACAAAATTTTATCTTTTTCTGTCCCATACAAGTCTTAATTATATTGGTAGATTGATAAATATGTTCGGGATAAACGTTTTCAATATCGTCAGGACGAATCATTGTTTTTGAAGAACCCGAATTAACTAGTAATTTTAAAGGTGGGTTAGAAATTTTAATATAGGATAAGTTACTTCCAGAAACAGAATTTATTTCGTAAATTGTCTCTGTCGGGGTTTCCGAGGCATTCATCCGAAAATTTTCAGTTTGATTCTCATCAAATTTGCGAGTCTCATAATAGTCCGGGTGTTCAGATAATTGTGGATTGTCCTGGTAGTCTTGTTCGTATTCAGTGTCATATTGTAATGTACTATACTCTTGGCAAGATGGGTCTAGGTCATGGTAATAATTTTGAAAAGTTTTTAAGGGCACATTTTGGTATTTTGTTACAGTCGTACTAGAAGTATCCAAAGGCTCTGGCTCATATTGTTGGTTTCGGCTAGAAATTTGAGTATTTGAAGGTTGTGGTTTAGGTTGATAAAAAATTTGATGTGATCTGTGTTGATAAAAATGTTGTCTTGATGGTAACTGAGGTTGTCTTGTTTGTTGGATAGCTTGTGAATTTTGCCTTGGCAAAAGGAGTAAATCATTTCGAAAATATGACCGGGGAACAACTGGTGGCGGTCTCGTTAGTGGTTGAGATACTGGTAAACGGCGACTAGAATTTTTAAATTCGAAAATTGTTTCTAATTCTGAAATAGCTTGCACTACTTGTTCAATAGTATCAAGGTCTGATCGAGATAAAATAATGGATTCCTAATTATGCGGTAAATTGCTTTTATGTTTGTTTAATAAAAGAGATGAATATACGGATTGCAGAGAATTTCTTTCTATTGGGTCATTATACTGTAACTGAATTTTTTGCACGATTTTTGATCGCATTGCCAAAATACGGTTGCAAAAAAACGAAATAGGTTCCCTAAAATTATATTGAAGCATACATACATATCTCGTTTTGCTACGTCTGAAGAGATTTATGGTCAGAATAATTCTGAATTAGCAAATTCCTAATTAAAGGCCAACTTTGCAGCTCAGGGCGACCTAAAACAAGGGATCGAGCTGGACCTTTTAATTTATTTTTTATTAAGTTTAGTAACAGACGCCACTGGAGTTCGTTGGGTTGAGGTAAATCTAACGCGATAAGAAATGTATCTACTGATTCAATAAACTGGGTTAGTTCGATCACAGAACCATCAAAATTAGGAATCGTGGAACTTAAATAATTTAGTTTCTATGATTCAAGTTGTGAGGGTGCGGATGAAAGTGCCATTTTACTTACTAATGGTGGCTCGACTACTAAATCGTCCTCACTATCGCTCGTGTTATAAACTTTATTAGGTATACGATAAGGCTTATTACTATGCTTACTCATCAAAATGATTGCACTAAAACACAACTATTTTATTCTATTATTTTATTATAAAAATTACTATGTTCAAATTAAATTTTCTAATGTGAAAACGACTGGTATTATAAAAAGTTACTATATTTCTAATGTGAAAACCACTTGTATTGAAAATAGAACTGTTATACTTTTAACGATCGCTAATCAACTTGTTGCTAACTATTAAAACTAAACCTATCTCCCAATTTACAGTTGGGTTTTTGGATAGTGAGTCAGGAAAAAATACTAGTACTGGTACTCACCACAAAGTATCAATTTCTGGGTCCAGGTGCCAAACAGGATACTTTCAGGATGCAACAGAAGACACTGTAACTCTCAAATGTGATAGCACACGGGTGGCCTGCTCAGTTCAGCCCACTACTATTTATGCATAAAAATTCCGACCGCGGCGACTGTTTATTATTTCAATCTCAAAGTCCCAACACAGTGTTCTTTAGATTGGCTTCTCTGTTTTTAAAAAACTCCCATTTGTTTTAATCAAGGGTTAGCCAATCCTGCCGACTGCGTCAGTTAAATGTATTAGGTCCTTTTGAGATTTTAGAAATAAAAATATGGCTCAGGATATAAGCGAATTTATTGTGACTAAATATAAAATCAGACTGGCGGTTCAGTGCATCCAATTAAGTATATAATAGAAACTGAATGTTATGACTACATACATTTTTATAAAGTGATAACAATACTACATAACTTTAGCTACGAGGAGATTACAAAGTGATAATAAAAATATATAATAAAGTCTATATAATTATAATGACACACCCTCAAAACAGTTTTTGAACTGCTGAAAGTTTTGAGTAGATATTTCATTAAATCTCTTTTGGTGAGTGAAACAACTAAGAACTCATGTTAAAAGTTGAAAGTAGATTTCATTACAAATACGTTAGCAGTTTAAAAGAAATCGTAAAATTCTTTTAAAGAGTGTCATATATATCATATACGCATGGTAAACCCATAAATTATTTAAATTACATTTTCTAAAGATATTATTCATATATTTTGAAAGATTTTTTGGAGCCATTGTCAAAGTGTCAAATGACTTCTCAGTGCTTTAGATGGCTTACAGTAAGTATTCTAAAAATGTGTCGTATGACTATTTTGAGAAACATTTATGCAGAAATATCTACTCAATATACTAACCAGTACTATTTCCTTCATCTTTTAGTAAATTATGGTAATCAGTTTGTTACAATTATTGATGTAATATTATATTATTTTTATCTTTAACAAATTTAATTATTTTACCATTCTGGTGTTATGGCAAATAAAATATCAAACATTATAATTCTGCACATTACCTTTACATCCAACAATACAGGGAAATTCATGTGAAACCATTATCACTATTCGATAAAATACCTAATTAAGTTTATGTTAAACTTATCGGGTGCACCCTATAATACTTAAACTGGACACCGTGTATCAAACTATCAATTTGGATACAAGAGTGGTGACGCGGAATGGGGATCCATTCATGCTGTTTATCAATGACTGAAACCAAGAGAATTCATTCGCCTGCCATCTAAAATATATGCAGCGGCTTAAACTTTAGCTTATTCTACACAGATGGCGGGCCTGCGCTGGGTTGTAGATTTATACATTGGAAGTAGATAACTAGATATATATATGAAGTTTGCAAGCACATAATACTCTACAAAGTGTGTTCTAACAAATCTAATTTATTTCTTAACAAATATAATTTATTTCAGTTAAAATGCCTACAGAATAGAAAAGAAAACCAAATTTGCAAAAGGCCTTATGGACTCAAGAACAAGCTATACAAAATGAAGGTATGATTAGAGAAGCAGATCGAAATTTCAATATACCTCCTACTACACTGAGACGACGACTTAAAAGGACCAAACTCAGTTCTTGGTAAAGAAAATGAAGTGAAACTAACAATTCATATAGAGACACTTCAAAAAAGCGGCTTTGCTCCAACACATAAAAGTGTAAGATTAATTGGTTTCAACTGTATCTTCAAGGGAAAAAATAAAAAGCCTGAATTCGATGACGGGATGCCACCGGGATCTGTTGTCTTCATGAATCAGAAATCTGCATATATTAGCACTGAGCTATTCTCAACTTGGTTAAAGACACAATTTTTACCTAGAAAGCCAGATGGAGACTGGCTAATTGTTGATGGGCATAGCAGTCATTGCAATTCTGTCGAGTTGTTAGAATTTGCAGAAGATAATAATATCATATTACTTTGTTTACCCAGTCAGTCAACACAGTTCTTATGCAATTTATTAAAATAGTTATTATGCAACAAGTACAAAAAGGAAGTGTTTATTGTATGCGACGTGTTATTGTCCAACGAGGCCGTCAGGCGGAGTAGAACAACACGTCGAGTGCAATAAGCACTTTTTGTACGAGTTGCATACAATACATACAATATGTTTTCTACGTTTATGTAAAAACCAAAAAATGTTTTATTTAGATGACACTAAGGGAAGAATCAGACGATTCATTAAAAGTGCTGTTAAACTAATCTAGTAATTTAATCATGATTAAGAGAATTGCTTTGTACTTTATTCCTATTTTAACAACCTGTTTGCAAATCGTTGGTTAACCTTTGTTAGCAACAATGAATATTTAAAAAATAGTTCTAATGTACCATGTACCACAGAAATAATAGAGAATTTGAGGTTATGTAACCTTGTTTTCTTTTTAGTATATACGTGTTCGGTGTTCAAACGCAAAATAAACCAGTTTTTTGAAAAAGTATAATTTGTTAGATGTTGGATGTGCAATAGTTGTGGTGACAGGGTACAGGACGAGCTTTTCTGCATTATTTGAAGATGAATAAAGAAAACATTGGACCCAAGAAAAAAGAGAAGAGAAGTACTAACTTCACCACCGGGGAAATAGATGTACTAATGAAATGTATTTTTCAATAAATACATATAATCGAAAATAAGAAAACCGATGCAGTTACACTAAAAGAGAAGCAGGAAACTTTGAAGAGAATGACTGTCCGGTGTGAATAAGCAAATTTAAGCAATCGAGATGTTGCGTCAGTGAAAATGAAATATGATAATATTAAAAGGAACTTAAAAAAGAAGATTAAAATTCATCAGCGAGGGACAGGTGGGGGCCCTCCTATTGACATTAAGCTATTATGGTTTGAAGAGCAATTGTATTCACTTTTACAAATCAGTATCGAGGGCCTTCCAGCAATAGGTGATTCTGACGCCATACATGAGAGTAACATTTGCCACACATCTGAAAGAGAACAACCTAAACAACAAGAAAACACAGAAGAACATGCTGACATTGACGACATTGTCTTGCTTGACCAATCAGATTATAATGTAATTTGTGTTGGAAATAATTCGGTAAGTACAAAATATTAATGTGTAATATGTACAGACAATTATAGATAACAACATAATTAACTGATAGAGTAGTCTCTGCAGTTAGATAATGTGCGTGCCTCGTTGATGAAGGGCTGGTAGCGCAGTCTTTGCATCCGGAGGATCCGGGTTCGAATCCTGGCCAGGTCGGGATTTTTTTGTGAGAGAAAATTATTCTGACATGTGCACTGGATGTTTGTCTGTTGTCTTTAATTGTTTGTGTAGCTCCAATCCGCACAAGTCCTGCTTTCTGGGATCGGGAGTTTGTCTACTACTGTGGTGTGATTACCTACCACATAACATTCATTTTTTATGTTGTTTTTTGTGGAATTCATGAACTCAATTATTTTCTGGCTGCCAGTGAATGTATACCTTTAGAAATTGAAGAACATGACAATGTGCAGGAATTGCAGCAGGATTTCAGAAATAACTCATACTCATACTCCATCGACATCAACAAATTCAAAACAAGTACCTACATGGATCTATTCGATTTTCTTATTTTTGTGGTTACTTATATATTTTTTGTAGACAACTAATAGTAGATTAAAAAAAAAAGAAAAAGGGTGACTGTATCAAAAACTGAAAAATAACAGAATATTGATAACTTTACAGACTTGGCAAGAAAACGGAATTAGTGGAAGTTAAAAAAAAATGTTACTCAGCTGAACTAAGTAGTAAATAGAGAGTGGGAAGAGAGGCAAGAACATGAATGATACGTAGTCAAATTTTACAATTAGAACTAAAATCTAAAAAAGAGGAATATGAAGAATTACTTCAAGAAAATTTAAAGAAAAAAAAATTACATGAACTGCAAAAAAAAAATGTAAATTAGAATTGTAGATTTTAAAATGCGAACTAAACAACAAATTGAGAGGGCACACTTTAATTAGTGAACTTCGAGGAGAACTTTTGTTAAAAGTACAAGTGATTTCCTTAGAGCATTTTAGGTAAATTATTGATGTAATATTTATAAAGAATATGTAGGTATAATCGTTAATCTTTATCAAAAATCAAATAAATGATTTAAAAAAGAGTTTATTTTTTTACTTTAAAATTTATTCTATACTGTATCCTCAGATAGGTGCAACGCCTCTTGTAAAAGGTATAAAATCCTCTATTTAAATTTTCGTTTTCAGGGGTTCAGCCTGACTTTGTCAAAGATTAATTTTTAACATAATTCTCGAAACCGAGCAAGCCTATAAAAATTAGCTTGAACAGTGTTTTTATCTTCTTCATTCTCAGGAAATTTTATACAGGGAGAGTCAGTCATAACGTCATTAATTTTAAGAGGAGATAGGGAATAATGAGTATAATACGAATACGTGATTAAAAAAAATCTAAATGCATATTTACGCCGAAAAAAATATTTTCAAATCATTATGTAAACCCCCTTTTCAGACTGTCACTGACCGCTCACAGCCTTGGTCGTTTACAGCTCACAGTTCAATTCGATGTTGACTTGATGCTACGTTGCCAAATTGAAATATTTTCCTAGTACTGACTATTTTAGAATCTCATATTTTTTCTAGCTCAGTTCAGCGAATAATAATTTTAAAATGTTAATATCCAATGAAATCAAATAATAGTAATCAAATAATTATATTAAAAATGATTCGTTCAGGTTTTCCGGTAGAAAATACGATTCAATCAAGCAATCCCCGTACATTCCTGCCCATAAGTTGACAACAAATCGCCTCTGAAAGCTAAACCGACGACTAGCGTGTGGATTTTTGTCCGACCAAATGTAGCTATTATGACTGCAAAGAAATTAGCTTGGTCACAGTTTAAAAAATATTTTATATTGAAATTACAAAACTCCAACGTATCTAAATATAAACCGAGTAATAACTAAATGGTTTATTACATTAAAAAAATGGGTAAATTATTAAGAGAAGATGAAAAGTGTTTCGTGTTTAAATACTAAATAATAAAAAACCTTCGTGTTTGACAGTTAGTTGACAGCTGTCAACTGGCAATATCGTCTTTTTAACATCAGTTTTGAACTCAGCAACCTCAAAAACATACATTTACGTATGGATTTTCTCAATTTTTCTGGTTCCTTGTTGTTTGACTGCTAGTTGACAGCTGTCAACTGTCAATATTATTATATTGGCATTGGATTTGGATGCAATGACCTCGGAAACAAAAGAGGGGACTTTTTTTAAGGCAGCCAATACCAAACTTTCCAAAAGATTACCCTTTTAAGTAGTAAGTAATGGTGAATCCGTTTAGCTTTGGAGCTCCGTAGGAGCCAAAATAAGCAAAATTGAGCTTTGTGCCCATTGAGACTTTTGTTTAGGATGTCGAAACGAACAACATATCCAAATTTCAGCCAATTTGACCGAGAGCCAATTCCCATAAGGTTTGTGCGGGGTCCTTTAGATAATAAATATATATTTTCGAATGTTAGGTTATTATAGTTTAATAATTTTGATATTACGTTTTCACTACGTTTTACAATTGAATATGAATTTTTAGTATTACTAGTAAGTACAATTAATTATTTAGTTTGTAGTTACGTACATCTAGCCTAGAAATTTATTGTTTTTTAAGTAGTATGATACTAACCTGTTTAAAATGCCTGTTTCACAGAACACGTATTGCGAAGGCATTGAAACACTTGTACACTGTTAGGAAAATGTCTCCAATATCCAGCAGCTGCGGCATGCATTTCGTAAACATTCTCCGTATAAAACTACCATATTCGAAATTTGTAAAATTAGGCATTGTGAATTTACAACCAATACACGAGACCGAAATAAACAAACTACGGTTTGTGCTTGTATTCTCTCCATCCCCCCCTCCAAAAATGATGGTAAATTTAAATAACACGCTGAAGTGTTAGACGATATTATGTATGTAAACATGATGTTTCCTCCGGCGTTCCATTGTCGTATGGCTGCGTCATCATACCGAATTTAATAGGGTGATTTGTTTATTTTTCTAAAGGTCGAGTAAAAAAATTTTTTTTCAATTTTCTGCCTTTATTAGGCCTTCCGAATAAGTGGTTAAAATTAATGACATTATGACTGACTCACCCTGTATATGTAGGGTCTAACAATAGACTTGTAATGCTTTTTATTATTGGACCTGCTGTAGTCTTGTGTAATATAAAACTTTCGGTGCTGTAAAATCTTAACGTCAATAAAAGTTGACCTCTAATGCAGACTTCATGATATCTACAATAAATATGATATGCTTCAGGTTCTACTATTTATGAGCGAGTTTGAAAAACTTACTGTGTATTATCATTATGTAAATGTGGTTTTAATTCACGTAACAAGTTATTCACAATGTCTTTTTTTAAATGAAACTTACGGAAAAACTCTTTATCATCCAAATCAACAAAATTATCTTTTCTGTCTCATATTCATTACAAAATCTATGATATCTTCATCATTATCATCGAAAATTTTATTTAACTCTTCGAGATCCATTTCAAAATTTCAATTAAAAATAAAAGTAGAATGACAGAGAAACCGAAATGTGAAGTTACGAAACCTTGATTTGCGCATTAATCGGAGGTCTATAGGTCTAACGGCACCACGCCCACATTTTAATAATGATTAATGCCGCAAGTCCTCAAAAGATCTCTGTTCAATTTGATCAACTGTTAAAGTACGTTAATAATGGTTAAATGAGACTGAAAGTACAAGCCCAGTGTAGGAAAATATGACGTCGATTTGAACGTGTATGTTTGTCATGATGACAAAACGCTGTAGTAGAATGACAGATGAATGCAATAAACATTTTATTGCACTAGTGCAATAAAGAACCACTTTTTCCACTAAATATAGTTCAATAAAGTTTTGTTTTTTAAATGAATGTAGAAAAATAAAATTAGTTTTCATTGTATATCAATTGAATTATAAAATATTTTTTTGGTTTTTGCATGAACCTAGAAAAAATATATATATTGTATGCAACTCGTACAAACAGTGTTTATTGCACTCGACGTGTTGTTTGACAATTTCACGTCGCATGCAATAAACATTTACTTTTTGCACTTGTTGCATAAATAACTATTATATGCAATTTACTCTAAATAGTAAACAAGTAGTGATAGCGGTGGATTACCCAAAGAGAGAAAGGGCATACCTACTTAATAATGGGGTCATTCGGTATAATCAAATTGTATCTGAATTTGTCAATATTATAGCAGATCTAATCAATTTAAGCCTATGTTGAAAAATTTAGAATAAGTGATCCACAAACCAAGTAGATATTAATGATGAGAGATCGCTCCACTCTCATTCAGTGCAGTGGGAGTCTTTGTGTTTGTTTCTTATTACGTTTTTTGATGTTTTTATTGTTTTGATGTGCTGTGCATATAGACAATGGCATCTTCAGACTATGATTTTGCTAAGGGAGATACCGGACATTTGCCACATGTAGATGTTTTGGTAGTTTGGATTTTAACAGAAATAAGCGGTACATAAGCACACAATTGATAGGAGTAAAAATGGAAAGGTCCCTCCATGTGCTTATTACTTGTTTTACATTACTTAAATTTCTAAATATCATTTATGAATTACTTTTTATGTAATATATAGATATATTTTTTATTATTTTTTTTTTATATAGACAAAAATATAATACATAGGTACCTATCTATACCTAATTTTACCATTTAGCGTGTTTTGGTATATCTATACATTTTTTATATATTTTTAGGTGTTAATAATATTGTGTGAAACTAACTACTCTGCGGGCTTCTAATACAGTAAAAAATATCTATACATGTTTATAAGTAATTTAAAATTTCGGAAGTATGTAATATTTACTGCTAAAGCATATTGTTTTACCCATGTTTGACTTTCCGTTCATACAGAGTGATACAATTATAAGTATTGAATAAATAATTTAAATATTCAAAGATTCCGTAAGTAAAACGAATATTTAACGGAAAAGTTGGATCTTTGGAAATACGTATTTCTTTAAAACTTAACTATAGATATAAATATTGTTATAACATAAACTTACTTAGTACCTACTTATTTCATATAAAATTGTTCATTTTTATTTAGTATGTGAAAACAATAATTGTTAAAATCTGGTGTTAGAATAGCAAAATAATATGTGTCCTACAAACGCTTTTTAAAAGTTATTATTTTATTTGAGGAAAATTTGAGTAGTAACAATGAATGAACAAAACACCATGAATTTTATTTTTGATGTTACTTTTGTTCTAGATATTTTATTTTACGAGATTTCTGTACCTTTAACCTCGTCAATTCTTTTTGGAAAACTAGACTTAAGCGCACAAAATTAATTTTAGATTCGTGTTCAACCCCCTCGAAAATAGGGGGGAAGGTAAGATTAGAGAGTTTTACGCTATAGTAAATAATCATTTTACAGTGAGAAATAATACCTACATTAAAATGATCTTCACAGATAAATTTCATACTCTTCACCGAAAATAAATATACCTACTCGTCGCATAGCTTTCTGCCACATTTTTATTCCTTTCTCATCTCTTGGCATTATAATGAAACGTTTATTAGATGTTTCGATACTTGTATTTCCACGTTTTATTACTATACAATACTTATTTTCGCTCATAATAGGATACATTTTATGAACGACACTGCATTTCTATCCGCTGTCAAAATTTTAAAGTGGGTTCTATTAATTCTAATATAAAAGATTTTCTTTAATTAATAACATGCAGGGTGTCTGGTAAGTGCCTCCTAATCGTTGAGGAGTGTACAGGAGAGGTTAAAATAATACTAGTAAGTACTTGACACATAGTGATTTTCCGTGTTGTTATGCCGTGACCTCGGTAACTGGTCGCTTCCAGAAACAGAATTAAAGTGCACATCCCTAGCATTAGCCGGGATTCTTTGACCTGCCCGGGCTGTTTTCTGGGCCTGGTCATATATTGATTTCGGCTTTTATTGTTGGTATTACGACTCATACGGTCGGAACCATTCCTCAGATAATGGTGGTCTTCGGAGCGTCCCGTAGGCGTCTCTGCAACTGATCGATCCTATGCTTCCAAACGTTTTGCTGCTCTTCACTGTCGGCATCTTCAGTGGTGACTCCGCAAAAAATTCGCCGCGACTGAGGCTGTTTGACACCTCGTTAGCGGTCTCATAACGTCCGCGAAGGTGTGGCCATGCTATTATTAGTCATCGATTGTGTAATGTAGGAAGTGGTACGAGCGCGTTTGGACCTGCGCCGTTGGGTAGTGGGCGGGGCCTCAAGCTCGGACTCCAGAGTCGATGGTCTCCTCGTCACAGCTCGGCAGCCCCGTGGGCGTGGCTCATACGGGTTCTCATGCTTAACAGTGATGATGCAGGGTTCGGCAGACATGTAGGCGTGGACATGACATTAGTCATCGATCGTGTAGTGTGAATCGTGACGTTGATACCTGCGCAGTCGAGGAGTAAGTGGAGCCTGGAGATAGGCCCTAGTATTTACGCAGGTCTGACCATGCCAACCGCGTAGGCGTGGCCACGTTGTTATTAGTCACCGACGACGCACACCTCATTTCATCTATAATGGAGGCGTCCCGGAATGCAGCACTCGCCGAAGTTGTAGCCACAGCATTTCCCTACTCGCGTATTATGATGGAGGTGTCTGTTCGTTCTGCCATTCCCACATCCCCATAGTCACTCAATCTATCTCGCTGTGGCTTGTTTTTCAGTAAGGGTAGCCACGTTCTACTCATACGGTAACCTTTATTAGGGTTATTTGGCTACCGTTCAATTTCCAGTGCCTCCCGCCTAACCAAGTTATAAAACCCTGTTGTTTTCACAAAAATGTGAAAAGCGCATACTGGGCGATGACGGATTTTTCGAGTTGGTTAAGTCGTAAAGCCCTTTCATGTTCCTTTTTCCTTGTGATAACTGATCTCTGTATCATACCTATACAGGGTGATTCAGGTTTAGTCTTGATAACTTCAGAAATCGATAGAACAGGTCACAATAATGTTCATTTGTAATATAAACTTATTTCCTAAAACGCATCGTTTCCGAGATAGAGGGATTGCAGTAGGATTTTTTTTCTCGTTTTTCCCTCATAACTTTTGAACCACTTATCCGATTTAAGTGAAATTTAGAACAAAAACACTCCTTATGATCTTACATAAGCTTATTATTTGAACTACCCCTACCCCTCTTAGAAGTGTATTTTGTATGCTACCCTCCTCTTACTTTATTTCAAAACTACAAAAAAATAAGTAATTTCAATAAAACATCTACACACCACTTTGACCTGATTAATTTCGAAACTTTTTGGTCTCCTGTTTTTTTTCGACGTTTGGTCTTGTTTCTGAGATATTCAAAGAAATTGGTGACAGTGTAGCGCACCAGCCGCGTAAATTTCATTTAACGTTATAGCAACCCATGAAAACAAACCTCAGTGATTTGTGTAAACTGATGTTTGTAAAAATCATTGTCAAAAGTATTATTTAAAGAGCATTTTTAGTGCTAAGAAAAAATGCCAAGAATGTTTACAAATGCTGAATATGCCGATATACATTATGTTTATGGTATCTGTGACGGAAATTCCAACGCGTTGGTACGAAAGTACCGAACACGCTTCCCTAATAGAAGAATTCCAAATGCACAAGTTTTTGTAGATGTACATCGTCGATTTTCGGAATATGGTTTACACCGTTACAATTATCATAATCATAATGTACCGCCAAGAAATAATCAGCAAATTCTTAATCTTTTTGGTATCGATAGAACCTTAAGCACACGCTGAGCAGCTCGGCAACTCCGTTTATCTCAATCAAAAGTACGGAGAGCACTCAAACAAGATCATCGAAGGACTTTCCATCTCCAACCAGTTCAAGGTTTGGTGCCAGGAGATGCTGAAAAACGTTTAAATTTTTGTAGATGGGTTTTAGATTCAACAGAAATTAATCCACAATTTCTGCATAAGGTTTTATGGACCGACGAATCTAATTTCACAAAAGCTGGAATTGTGAATTACCACAACATTCACGTTTGGAGTGAAGTCAATCCTCGATGTGTCAGACAATCTTCATTTCAGCAACAGTTTAGTGTAAATGTGTGGATAGGTGTTTTAAGTAATAACCTCTGTGGGCCGCATATTTTGCCTCCTCGTTTAAATGGGGATTTATTTCATGAGTTTCTGAAAAAATCTCTCCCCGACGTGCTTGACGATGTCCCCTTAAATTTATGCCAAGGGAACTGGATGCAGTTGGCTGGTGCCCCTGCACATTACGGAAGGCAAGTACGGCAGTGGTTGGATGAAAATTAACCTCGTCGATGGATTGGACGGCAACCCAACAACCACCCAAATATGTGGATTCCTTGCTAAGGACCAGTGGCTTGGTCTCCGCGCTCGCCAGATCTGAATCCTCTGGATTATTTCGTTTGGAGCCATCTAAACGCAATTGTGTATGATACGCCAGTACATACCCGTGAGGAATTGATCCAAAGGATAAGACATGCTTGTGATGTCATAAAAAATAAACCTGTTCAAATAGCAGCTGCGGTTAATACACTAGTTCGTCGATGTCAAAAATGTATTGAGGCTGGAGAAATACACTTGAACAATTATTGTAATTTTTTTGTAGCTGATAAATTTGTTGTAAATCTTGTAATAAGTAGTTGTTACTAAATTTATGTTTGAGGTTATTGGCATTTTTTCTTAACACTAAGAACTAAATAATACTTTTGACAATGATTTTCACAAACGTCAGTTTTTTTTGAGAGCCGTCCGACAGTGTCCCCGGAAGCACCGCAGTCTATAGACTTATTGTGCATCTCTTGACGAGCACAAAAATCCATGGTACTACAGTGGGATTCGAACCCACACCGACATAGACAATCCAGACTGGTTCCACGAGCAGTCGTCTCCCAGCCACGTCGGCTATTGCAGCGCCCAAAACGTCAGTTCACACAAATCACTGAGTTTTGTTTCCATGGGTTGCTATAACGTTAAATGAAATTTACGCGGCTGGTGCGCTACACTGTCACCAATTTCTTTGAATATCTCAGAAACAAGACCAAACGTTGAAAAAAAAACAGGAGACGAAAAAGTTTCGAAATTAATCAGGTTAAAGTGGTGTGTAGATATTTTATTGAAATTAATTACTTTTTTGTAGTTTTGAAATAAAGTAAGAGAGGGATAGCATACAAAATACACTTCTAAGAGGAGTAGGTAGTCTAAATTTAAGAAGCAAATCATTAAGATCGTAAGAAGTGTTTGTGTTCCGAATTTCACTCAAATCAGATAAGTGTTTCAAAAGTGAGGGAAAAACGAGAAAAAATTCCTACTTCAACGCCCTCTATCTCGGAAACGACGCATTTTAGGAAATAAGTTTATATCACAAATTAACATTACTTTAACCTGTTCTATCGATTCCTGAAGGTATCAAGATTAAACCTGAATCACCCGGTATAGTATATGCCACATTCGTATGCGATATACTCCAGAAGTGAACAGAGGATTTAGCCGATCTTTTACCGGCCTCAACTCTTGTTGGACTTTTCAAGTGGACAAAAATCTTGCCCTCATCCCCTGTTTTTGGAGCACTTTGGCAATATGATCTGTTACATTATTAACATATGGTAGGCATGCAACCAGCAAATCTTCTTTCGGTTTCGCGCAATCTGTCCGTATTTTGAGTTAATCACAATGTTTATATTCCGTTTTTTATAACCATTTATTTCAATCAATCAATATATGGACAGGCCCAAAGATACCGATAGCAGGTTTATCCTCACAGAACCTAGGCTGCACTTTAATTGCACTTTAATTATGTTTCTGCTAGCGACTAGGTACCGAGATCACGACATAACAACCTGAAAAATCACTTTCTGTCAAATGATAGCACCGGCCGTGAAAGCCAAAAAACTACTATAATACTAGTATTTACCATAAGTAAATGTTTTTCTATATACCTCGTAAGGGTACGTTTACATCTGATACTTGTGTCCCGATATATGTGTCAAGCATCAGATATATATCGCTAGTGACTGTTTACATTACAGACAGAAGTTACTATACATTTATATCATGGAGATGTGTATGACACTTCTCGTCGCTATATGTGTACAAACCGTTTATACTTATATATTAAGTAAATACACTTGTATCATACACATCAATTCATAGTAGAAAGACAAAGTTCAGTCGTGTCACGATGAGTATCGAAACAAAAAATTGCTACCCGTGTGATTACCCTAGATATGTTACTTAAGAAAGAAAAACGTTCAGTGTAGTTTTGGGAATGAATTTTGAAACGTGATGAATTAGGTGTCTATAAATTAGTTAATCTCAGAACTAAGTGGCGAGAATCCGCAACAATTCTCAAATTATTTGAGGATGACACCAACTCAATTTGAAAAGCTTGTTTGTAAAATAAATAAGGAAGATACCAAATTCAGAAAAACTATTAGCGTAGCAGAAAAATATTAACTGTATCTACCTATACCCAGTTAAAAACACTTATGATATAGATATATACAGGGTATCTCACAATAAGCGTGCATTACGTATGTAGAAAACGATAGAAATCTGAATTTTCGTTTCTAGGAGTTTTCAATACTGCTAAGTTGAAATATAATATTTCCAGTAACGTAGCGGTAGTACCGAAAGTAGACGTCAATTCGTTAACTTTAAACGAAAAATAGTGTTTTTATTTCATTTTCAGATTCTACGTGCAATTTTAGATCAACTGTATTAAATATACCATGAGTCCAAGCTCAATAGTTTTTGAATTATTTCGTTTCCTTAATTTGTTTTTTTTTTCATCATGACTGAATTATTCAGTCTCCCTGGTAATTAACGACTTAAAAAGTAATAAATTTGTGAGTGAAATGACTTGAATTACATGTAAAATCTGAAAATTAAATAAAAAAAATACCTATTCCATTCAAAATAAGCAAGTTGACGTATAATGTAAATATTTTGCATCAATTCAGCAGTGTTAAAAGGAAAACAAAATCCTCTAAAAAAGAAATTTCAGATTTCTATCATTTACGGTTTCCTAAATACGTCTAATGCACACTTGTTGTGATACATCCTGTATATTCATGTCTAGTTTTATTTGTATACAAATCCTTAGAAACTTTATTCTTCAAGATAATCTACAAATATTTTTTTTGTTTTAAATGTCTTCAAAATCCGCTTCTTATGATCCTACCATGGTTTTTAAAATGGTGATGCAAGGTCTGCTATCATTTTGTTATACCTTTGAATTTCAATAAAAACGTTCAGCAATTTTTTTATTTAAAAAGTTAAAGTTGTTAATCAGGTGGACCCCTCAAAATGTAGTATGTGAAATTTGAATAAAAACTATACATAGTGTTTTCTTCTACACGATCTTAAAGTTTTATTCGTGTATAAATCTGTAAAAATGGTTTTGTTCGAGATATTTCAACAAATATTTGTTTGTTTTAAATGGCATCGAAAATCGCTTCTTTTAATCCTATTACGGATTTTAAAATGGCGACCGAAGGCATGCTATTTTTTACACCTGCGAAATTCAATATAAACGCTCAGAGATATTTTTTTAATAAGTGGTGCTAATCAGGACCCTTCAAACCCCTATGTGTGAATTTTTAGCAACAACTATACATAATGTTTTCATTCGTATACAGCTCCGTAAAAATTTATTCTTCGAGATAATCCAACAAATATTTTTTCGTTTAAAATATGCATATCTATTGTTTAAGTTGAGCATAATAATTGAATTTGAACGGTACTAAATTAGATTTAATTTTCAGATTTATAGTTGTTTATCCCCAGAAGCATTTCTCACAAACTGTTGATTATTTATAAACGAATGAATTTAGTCAGGAACATTTACTTAAAAAAAAGATATTTTACTGGAATATTTCCCATGTCCCTGGTTTGTTGTAAGGGGTGAAATAAACCACCCCTTCCATGTTTATATTCCAAACATTCTTATACTTAAAAATTTCTTAAACTAAGAATTTTTCTTTGGACTTCACTTTATCTTTATTTAATTTTCTTTTAACATCCCAGAGTTCAGGTTCGTGGTATAAATTAATCGGTTCATCAATATCGCCTTTTATTCATTATTTTTTATCATTCAATATTAATAATTTGTTGCCGATACTGCCACAAAAGTAGACGATTAGTCAGCTACAGTAATTTCTGTCAGGCGATTCCGAATAGGTGTTTACATCTAATCGTATAGATGTGTCGATACATATCGCAGACGCTTGAAGCATATCTCTCTGACAGAAATTCTGCACTGTTTACATTAGGTACAATTACCATCCGACATAAATATCGAGCAATTAATGTCAGATGTAAACGTACCCAAACGAAGTTATGAGGCGATTTAACAAAATCGTTTTTAAAAATATGTTTTTAAAAAGATTTTATTTTAAGAATTTTCAAAAAACATGTAGGAAACAATTTTATTTCAAAGGTGAGTTAAACAGAATTAAAGAATTACAGCTGATTACCAATACTTATAAGTTCGTATTAAATTGATTGTATCTGCACTTTTGGTCTTCATTATTCCTCCGTTCTTAAACAGGAAACAAGGATGGAACCATTGTTGATTCTCCAGGGTTGTCTCTGTTGTCCACTTCGGTTGGCTTCTTGGCTTCTTTGTGAAAATATTTGAATATTCTTCCTCGATGATTAATTATTATATAACCAATAAAAAGTAAGAATATTATTAATAAGCTTATTATCATTAATGGATTTACTTTTCTCTCAAAATGTAATTTTTGGTAAGTCAAATTGTATTTTTTACTGTAGTAGAAAGGTATTTTAAGCTAATATAAATCAAATCTCCTACAATTCCTATCAATGAAGTTATATGTATGTTCTCTGATATCAAACATCTAGGTATGCTAATGCAGTGGCGGCTCGTGGTAGCTGCTAGAGGTGAGGCCCAACTCATTTTCAAATAAATAATAAATAGAAATAAATTTTCACGTCACGTCACCCCTGAGGTAATATTTCACAACAACTGCAACAACAGATTTTTTCTTAATTTTTCTTTGAGATTTAATTTTTGATTTGTGATATGTACGTTTTTTTGTTTTAATTTTATTATCTTCATCATGAATAACAGTTATAGCTTTATATTTTGGTAGAATTTTGTCTAGGGTCTGATTGTAAATATACAGTTCGTTCGGTATCAATGGATTCTGGTTCCTTTCGAGATTCATTAATTTTGTCTAATTTTTGTTGAGCTTTTTGATTATTTTGATTAACAATAGTATTTAAGGTTCTCATATTTTGAGCATGTTTAACCAAATATTCGCTAATAATTTGTTCATCTGATATCAAAGGGATCTGTTAAATTTTGATTTCCTTTAATTATTTGAAAAGGAGTATAATTTGTTACATCCAATTAATGCATATTTTATTAATGTTTTTATATCTTTATCTGGTTGTTCTAGATTTAGTGCTCTAAGTTGTTCTAACAAAGTAGAATGAAGTCTTTCAACTATTAGGTTTGTAGGCGGTTGTATAATGAATAGTTATTTTTAGTTTAGTACAAAATTCTTCAATTAAATTATGCTTGAATTCGGTCCCGTTATCACAGGTTATAATTTTTGGTAAACCGAAATGAGATATAAAGTTCAGTAAACTATCTATTATATCAATAGCGTTTAATGTTATAAGATATGCTTGTGCAAATCTAGAAAAGCTATCAATAATTGTTAAAAATGGTTGATTTTTTACTTTAAATGTATCTATGTAAATATGTTCAAAAGGAAAAGTACCAATTGGAGTTGGTTTAAATTTTAAAATATTTGGGTTAATATTTTCGTAATTTATTACATGATTATTAATTTCTGGTCAATAATGAGTTCTAGATATTGATTTGTATGTTTTTGTAATTCCTTTATGATTTGTCTTTCCTTCATGATGATACTTTATCATTTCTTTTTGTTCATCTACATCTTCAATGTCTGTTAATATTTTGGGACATTCGATTAATTTTAAGCTAAAGTTTTTAAAATATTTTTGAATAGTAGTTATAATTTTTTCTTTATGATTTCTAAAATTAATTGCATATAATATGTTTGGTGCTATATATTATTTTACAGCTTGCGGAATATGTTCGTCTAAATTATTAATGGTAAACTAATATTTATTTTATGTTTACTGCCTTGATGTAACTTTCTACGATTTATACAGGGTTTCGTAATATTATCGGTACAGAAAAATATAATTTGATTTTTATATTGATTTAATGTTTTTTCCGAAATTTTTATTTCTAATATAGGATTTTCGATTGCAGAGTGTACTGTTTTGTTTGAAGAATTTTTGTTAGGTATTTCTGGTCTTTTAGTAATGTCTTGGATTACATTAACTGAAGGTGGATTGTTTTCTATTAATGGTTGGATGTAGGTTGGGGTTAAAGTCAGGAATTTCTGTATATAGGTCAATAATATTATCAGGAGAACTTTCTCTGATGGGTTTTCTACTAAAAAATCTGTAATTATTTTAGCACTGTCAAGAGGATTAATTTCAATACGAGACAAAACATCGGCATTAGTATTTTCTTTGTCTTTTTTATATACTCTATTATAATCGTATTCTTCGAGCTTGAATCGCCACCATACAAGACGTGAATTTGGTTCTTTTAAATTAAAAAACCACTGTAGAGGTTTATGATATGTTACTATAATGAATTTTCTTCCAAAAAGATAAAGACGAAAATATTTGACAAAATTTACACAAGAAAGCTACTCTTTTTCGATAGTTGAATAATTTTGTTCCGCAGGGTTCAAAGTTCTACTTGCGTATGCTATTGGTATATCTTTACCTATAGTACCTTGGCTTAAAACACTTCCGATTGCTACATTTGAGGCATCACACTTCATAAGAAGTGATTTACATTTTTCAAAAGCTTCCTTAAATTCGGGTGTATGAATTATTTGTTCCTTCTTTTTTAAACATTTAGTGATATGAGCAAATTTTTTTTATAAATCTACATTAATAACCGATTAAACCTAAAAATGACTTTATCTCTTTTGCTGTTCTAGGAATAGGATATTTTTGAATGGCTTCGATCTTTTTTGATTTGGCTTAATATCATTGGGAGTTATTACATCTCCTAAAAATTCTTCATTTTGTTTTAAAAATTCGGATTTATCTAACTGAACTTTTAGTTTTGCTTTCCGTAGTTTTGTAAATACTAGTTTTTGCAATATGTTTCTGAAGAGAGGTTGAATAAATAATAATATCGTCCATATTATACTAAACATATTTTATCACGTAAATCTTTTAAAAAATAGTCCATTACTCTTTAAAAAGAAGCTGGGGCATAATTAAGGCCAAAAGGTAATCTAAGAAATTCATAATGTTCATTTTCGACACTAAAAGCGGTTTTGGAAATTGAATTCGGATTCATTTCAATTTGGTGATAACCTGAGGCTAGATCAAGGGTTGAAAAATAATTGCATTTACCTAATTTGTCAAGAATATCGTCAATGTTGGGTATTGGGTACCTGTTATCAATAGTCTTTTCATTTAACTTCCTATAGTCGATAACAATACGCCATTTTTGTTTTCCACTGACATCCATTTTTTTTGGGACTATCCAGATAGGACTGGACCAGGGGGATGATAAGGGTTGTATCACACGATTTTCTAATAATTCTTGTATCTGCGTTTGTATTTCTTGTTTATGAACATGGGGAAACCGATAAGATTTTGTATGAACAGGAATTTCATCATATGTAATTTCGTGTTTAATTTGATTGGTAAACGTTAATTTTGAATTTTTAGTATGAAATTTGTCTTTATATTTATTACATAGTTAAATAATTGCATTGCGCTCTTTTAGATTTAAATGATCAGTTCTTATTAAATCTTCAATTTTAATATTTGGTAAAATTTGTTCTTCTTTCGAAAATTGAGAAAAGTGAATTATGTATTTCAAAATTTTCTCTGAGAGGATAACACATAATTGGTTCATCTAATATCACTGATACGGTTTTATTACTATAGTTATATATTTATATAAAAATGTTAAAGAAGGAAGTAATATATGTGAGGGATGAAAGTGGAAATCTAATTGCAGAGGAAACAGAAGTGAGAGAAAGATGGAGGCAATACTTTGGAGATATGTTGAATGAAGAGAGTGTAAGGGAAGGAGAGGAGCACGAGGAGATGATACCGGGAACGGGAAGAGGAAGTGGATGTAGAAGAACCTACAAAAAAGGAAATAGATACACAATTATAGAAGCTTTAAAGAATAACAAAAGTCCAGGACAAAACGGAATAACAGCAGAGAACAGTAAGTACGCAGGAGAGGATTTAAGACAAAGAATATACGAAATGATACGAATGATCTGGAGAAGAGAATGTATACCTGAAGATTGGAGAGATGCTTTGATTATACCAATCTTAAAAAAGGGAGATGCAACAGACTGCAGAAACTATAGGGGTATATTGTTAGATTGTTAGATATAGGGTATAAAATTATGGCAACGTTAATAAAACAGAGAATAGAACCTATAGCAGAACTACAAATAGGGGAGTATCAAGCAGGTTTTAGAAAAGGAAGGTCAAAACAGACCAAATCTTCATGGTGAAGGAAATTCTGACTACATGCTATGAGTATGGGATCAAAGCAATGGTTTTATTTGTGGACTTCAAGAAAGCATATGATTCGATCAAAAGGAATAAACTAAGTAAAATTTTGAAACAATTTGGGATACCAACCAAACTAATTAGGCTATTGAAAATGACCTTAGAAAATACTAAATCCAAAGTACGAATGAATGTTCGGAAGGCTTTACTATTGATACAGGACTGAGACAAGGAGACCCACTCTCAACGCTTCTTTTTAATTTAGTACTAGAAAACGTCATAAGAGATAGTCAGTTGAACAGAGAAGGACATATATTGTTTAAAAGTCATCAAATTGTAAGTTATGCAGATGACGTGGCTATTATTGCTAGAAATAGTAGGGAATTAGAAGAAGTAACGAGAAAACTTGTGGAGGAAGCACGTAAAGTGGGATTGTAGATAAATAAAGAGAAAAGTAAGCTTTTGAGAATAGGAGAACAAAAAAAGGATACCAATTTTAAATTGAGAACAGAGCATGGAGAGATGGAGTTTGAGGAAGTTCAAGAATATGTGTATTTGGGGGCGCTAATAACAGCTAACTGTGATGAGGAACAAGAAATAAATAGAAGAATAATAAAAGCAAACAGAAGTTCGGCAGCAGTCAACCACTTTTGAAATCAAAAAATTTGTTCAGAGGAGTAAAATTTAGAATGTAATATATATATATTTCGAAATATGCTCTACCATTTGTTGAGATACAAACAGTTTCTGGTATATATATAAATCTTCATAAAATAATTCTGGTATTAAAATTTCTCCATTATCCACACTAACAGGATAATCTTTTATTAATGTTTCATAAGGTGGAATATTTCAAATGTAAAACTTGTTTCAAATGGTTGTCTATAATAAAATGGAATTTCTATTCTATTATTAGTTAATTTTTGATTAGGGAAATCTATTGAAAGATTCATTTTTATTAAATCATTGAATCCTAAAATTCCGTCAAAATATTCATGGAAATTGAATAATATAAATTCAATTTTATGGTCACTATTAAAGTCAGGAAAGGCAGGTAAAAGTGCTCTATATCTAATTTCTTTTTCAAATTACAAGGGTTGTGATATATTAAATCAGGGTAAACATTTTCTGCAACAGATGGATTTAAAACTGATGTGAAATATTCAGTATCAATTAATAATTTAATGGGTGGATTTGATATTTGTATGTAAGATAGGGAATTTACAATAGCTGAATTCATTTCAATTACGTTTTTCCGTCTATCTGTGTGTCCAAATGAAAATTTTGCTGGTTATTATCTTTTTCATGATTATTAGTATAATCATTTTCATAACAGTAATTTTGTGTTTCATCATTGATGTTAAAATTTTCATAAAAACTATCAAAATTTGATTCGTCATTGTAATAATAGAATTGTAGTGGTCAATGTTATGCAATTCTTCAAATGAAAAATTTGATGGTCCACGAGATTGAAAATAATTTGGTTTATGTACAGGTGGTACAGATGTTCTAGATGGAACTCGGGATTGTGTTGACATTGGTTCTGGAGGCGGTTGATTTTGTCGATTTTGTGGATTTGGTTTGAATACATTTTTGGGAGTTTTGAAAACTTGAGAGTATATTGGAAAACGTTGTGGTACTTGTCTAAAATGAATGTCTATTGGTTGACTGGGAAAATTAGTTGTACGTTGATTTTGAATTAAAAATTGGGGTGACATATTTTGTAAATTGTCAAAAGTTTGATTAAATCTGGGAATTGGTACAGACGAGGGATAAAATCGTTGTTGCTGTATGTTTGGATGGGACTGTCTTAAATTATTTGGTTTAATTTGAGAAGTCGTTGTCAAATTTCTAATCATTTTAAAATTTTCGTCGTCTATTACATAAGACATTGCTGTTTCTAAAGAATCTGATTTTTGTAAAATTATTTTTTCTTGTAATCGTTCGGGTAAATTTCTTTAAAATGTTTTTAATGCAAGTTGATTATATTGTTTCAAATAAATTTGTTTTGTTGTCATTTCTACTTCTGAAAGTGAATTTAATTTAAGTGCAACTCTACTTCTAGCAATTTGTATTCTTTTAACAAAATCTATATGATGTTTATTTCTTTGTGGAGTTAAAGTTAATAAATTTTGTTCTAAACAATCTAAGCTACTTCTGTCGCCAAAAGCGACTGAGAGCATTTTTAATATCAGCGCAAGCTGTTAATTCTAATCTTGAACCAATAAGAATTTGAGCTCTATCCGTTAATTTACTAAAATTACTCTTAATATATATCTGTTTAAATGTTCATCATTTGATCGATATAGTTCAATAAATTCATCACAGGCTTTGATAAAAATTCTGGATTACCATTATAGTCAAAAATTGTTTTTGCATATGCTTGCAAAAACCGTGAAATTTGGTTGTTGAATATTTACTATTTTGGGGTTTCTGGTGGTCATTTTTAAAATTTGTCTGTTTCCAAAGTTTAAAGAATTTACTAAAAATTTAATAAAATCTTAAAATTTTGAATATTTACGTAAAAATATTTTTTATCTAATTAAGTGATATGCTAATTATGTTACTACTAAGTTACAAGCTAATTAAAATTATTGTACCTAAGGAATTTAATACTAAATCTGCTGATTTAAATTCTTGCAGTTTATTAACTGTAATTTTTACTTTACGATAGATTTTATAGCTAACTAAATAAGATTTCGGGATGGTAAAATTTTGGGATTTTATTTCAGAATTCTTTTTGTGTTCTTCTTAACTATGCTTGAATGTCTTAGAATGTCGATAGATATATAAGGTTTCTTGCCAAAAATCCAAGCAATTTTCAGTTTTTTGTCTCCTATAGACTGTTGTTCAAGTTGAACAATCCTTACAGTTCTGGTGTATCGGAGTCCTGATTCCTTTTCTTTCTTGTTCCTTTGATATTTTCTCGACAGACTACTCAATTCATCCGCCTCGAGCCTACTCAGGGCAGCCCTTTGTCTTCTTGGTGGTTTTCCTTCAATGGAGTACACACACAAAAAGTTGCCCGATGCACTGCACAAATAACCTCACTAAGATTCGGCTTCGTAAGTTCGTTTTTTGCCCAAAACTTTGAGAAGTACGCCAAATTTATATTCGAAATTTAACTGTCAAAATTCACTAAGACTGCGCCATTTAAAAAGATTTTATTTTAAGAATTTTGAGAAAACATGTAGGAAACAAAGGCAAGTTAAACAGAACTAAAGAATTACAGCTGATTACCAATATTTATAAGTTCGTATTAAATTGATGGTCTCTGCACTTTTGTTCTTTATTATTGGCGTTAAAACATTACCTAGCGATTTTTGTTTAGGATTATAACTCTGAAGTCTCCCTGTATAGAGGATGAATCTTAAATAAGTACACATATTTTAACTGCAAGGTGTAGTTCGTCATATACATGAGTCTAGTGAAGGCCATTTTTAAAATATAAATTAAATTAAATATTTCTGGAGAAATTAATTTAAAAAAAATCCCACATTTTGAGGACCGCTGACCAGATAGACCACTGACGTAACCTAATAAAATAAACAACATATCGTCAGTTTGGAACAAGACTGTCATAACTCAAAAAAATGTAAATTTTCAAGAGAGCTCGGTAAAGTTTTATAAATAATCCTACTCTAAATATTGGAAAATAAATAAATATATAATGTTTATATAATAATTTTTTCAACATGAGTTTAGGTAATAAAATGAAATACATTTATAATAAACTACATTATTTTATTAAAGTAGACTAAAATAATACAATTTTAAAGATTATTATAAAAATATTTATAATACTGCGCAAAATACGGTTACGGTTTATTGTATGAAATGGGAACGAAAAAGGTAGTTAGCTTATAAGAATGACTGGTCTATTTAAAGATGTGACAGTTTTGCATATAAATACACATAAAGAAACAAGTTTTTTATTGATATTATTTCGACTTGTGACACTCTTTTCCAAAATTTGCTCATCTCATCTCATTAAACGTCACAGCACGACTAATTGTGACAGTTTTGTCTAAAGCACAAAATCAATATTGGAGATGTGATATTTCAACGCAGCGCCATTCAACGGTTATTAAGCAAGGCTCACTTGTAACCCTTGTAACTCTTTTACACATAAAAATATGCAATATTTGAAGTTGATACACCACTAAATCTTGAAAAATAAGACGGCAAAGTAAAATATTTAAAAGCAGAGTCAATCGCATGCAAAAAATAAGCGAGTGTCGTAGGCACAGGTAACAGATAGATAGATCTCACGGGCAGTAGGCGATATGTCCGTTACCAGTACCAGCCCTATTCTCTGTCAGTCAGCGAAGTTATGTTAATACCGGTGCACTGGTCCAGGGTAAAGGAATAAGCTGTGGCAAATGAAAGATACAAGTGGAAACAAAACATGTAATATTTGTAAAAAGGGATTTGATAATTTCGTAATGTAAATTGAAAGTTAATAAGAGATACTTTTGTATCTTCTGAAACTGAACAAAGCTAATGGTTTCTTTAAGTAATACAGTGTTTGATGCATCTGTTTTTAGAGTTGCGACACTAACGTATAAAACGTTTTATTATTTTCACGGGCAGTCTTTTTCTCTAAAGTGTATTGTGCATTTAATTAATATTTTTAGTGAAATACAGTATGATTAAATAAAATATGACGCATTATTACGCAAATAGTTAAAAGACATGCTAAAAGCATATTTGTTAAGCAGTGCATAGTATGTATTCTGATAAATCAGTTGGAGTGTAGTAAAAATGGATGGTGACCAAATTCTGGATAACTGTGACTGTGAGTAGAGAATCAGGTTTATATTCTCAATTTATTGGGGAGGTATAGGAAAGGCAAAGGAGATAAGGTGGCCATTAATATTTTCATAAATTACATATTTCAATCATTCTTTGACATGTCTAAAAATTCTAGTTATTTGTTGAATCCTATTTCAAGACATTAGTGTAACATTGGCAACGCTGTGGCATACACATCCATCAAGACAATTAAAAATATTCAAAAAAGTTTCAGTTGAAATCACGAAATTTATTTAAAATTTTACTTTTTTATTCCTGATTTTTGTGCAAAAAAAAACTATTCATTATGTGTAAATGTTTAATTTTGAATGTAAATGAACTGTATCTATAGAAACGAAAAGAATAATTGGAAATAGGTATATCTCTAAACCAAATTAAGAGAAAAAAAAAGGTAAATCACTCACCTTTCTCGTAGTGCAGACAGACTTACGAAACCTTGTGGGAAAGGGTATTGGATGTGAAAAAGGTTCCGTACACTAGATTTATGTATGCACTACACAAGTGATATTTGATATATTTTTTATAATACATATGAAAATAGTTACTACTATCAAAAATACTGGGCTTAACTTCCTTCACTTACTAAGTATTGATTCGTTTGGATTTTCCATCGTGCATGAACGCCTTTACGCGGCGAAGTGGAGGTATAGGCAACTATACAGTATGCGCCAAAAGTATGGAATAAATTCAATAAAAACGAAACAATAATTTTTTGGGAAAAATGCTCGAACAGGTCGATTTTTAATTTAAAAAATACATATTTTGGCGTAAAATGCAATTTTCAAATGTCATTTTTTTTCGAGTAATGACGTCATCGATTTTTTTTAAATGGCAACACCATATTTTTTTCCTTGATTCTGAAAGATCGTTTAATTCTCTATCAGACAGTACAAAAATTTTGCCCTCTTACATAGGAAAGTTTTCGAGTAAATGACGATTGAATGTTAGAAAATGTGAATTTTATCCATAAAAAAGTAACAATTCTGAGGTATGTAAAATAAAATACAATTGATTAAATTTTATACTTAAATTAAATGGTCGAATTGCCATCCACCAACTTCTTAACAATACGCAAGTCTGTGAAGAAATTCTTCTTGCACATTATGAATGATTTCTGGGGTAACTCTGCGTATTTCGTCCCGAATGCGATTTTGAAGTTCTTCTAAATTACGTGGTTTATTAATGTACACTTTTGACTTCAAGTATCCCCATAAAAAATAGTCAAGAGGTGTAAGATCTGGCGATCTTGCAGGCCATTCTATCGGTCCGCGTCTGCCGATCCACCTCCCAGGAAAACAGTTGTCCAAAAAATCTCGATGAAAAAAAATCGATGACGTCATTACTCGAAAACAAATGACATTTGAAAATCGCATTTTACGCTAAAATATGTATTTTTTAAATTAAAAATCGACCTGTTTGAAAATTTTTCCCAAAAAATAATTGTTTCGTTTTTATTGAATTTATTCCATACTTTTGGCGCATACTGTATATACAATTTTCTATTATATTTTAAATACAGGCCAAAATAATGTGTTCTACACAGTGAACTGTACTGCTTGTTAAAATATTTGTACTTAATTAAGGTTCGCTCTGTATTTTAATAAATTGTCGATACTTTCGATTTAAAACTTATTTTAATTGTCTACAAGGACGGCAACAATTAACAATTATTCTTATTAAGTTATTTCATGCGTTTAGTTTTTTCAACCTTCCAAGTCCAAAAACCTTTGAACAGGTTGGTTGTATGTACTTTAAAATAATATAATAAACAAAATGAACACTGGAAAAAGGTAAATGTTACTTTGACACTTGAGTAAAGTTAGAGATAAAAGTTATACATACAAGACACATCGACACAATATTGCTAAAGTAATATATTCTAAGAAACGCATATTTTTATCATGTTACGTTGAGGAGTTAGTGAGCGAAAGCAATATCCACTTTGATAGGGCTTTCACCGTCACTTTTAAAATTACTAAATCAATTTTACTTGTATAGAAACATTCTCCATGTACACACACACACACACGCATGCACATACACACTAATAATTTTTTAATTTCTGCTCATGTTAATTGTTTTAAAGGTGTCAGACGGACATACAATGAATTTGGTTTGAATGGGCATATTCTATAGATATTTTTTAAACTAAAATAATAATCTTAAAATTATAATTTTATTTTTTATAACTCTAGTGTCTAAAAATATACCTTAGCAGACACTACACTAATAAACTATATTTTTTTCAACATTTTTTTTAATAAGCCTATAAAAAGTAATATTGCTCAAATGCGAGCCGAGAATTAAGCCGAAAAACTGTAACTATGCCAAAAGTAATAAAAAAAACTGGATTTGTTAATAATTTTACCGGGATCAGAAACGATATATTTGAACCACACTATATACTGGTACTACCACAATTACGAATTTGAATTTCAAGTCAATATATATATATATATATACTAATTTATCTTATTCTTGTGTAAAGATAATTTTGATAATTCATAAAAAATGCAAATCTTTTGATTGCAACATTTTCATTCACTATTTAGCAACATTTTAGTACTTACGTGATACAGAATCGTGGTGACCACAATAACAAACTGTGTATAAAGAGAAAACGAATAGAATACTGTAAATCATTTTGGTCTATCAAAATTTCTGTAGATACATACATCAAAAAGTTTGTTTTATGTTAACAAAATTCGTACATTTATATTTAGCTAGCTATAGGTATATACAAGAAAAAGCAATGGGTTTAGTATTGCATTGTTTGTGCAATTATGCTTATGCAGCGTTAATTTGATATAGGTATTTGTTTTTATTGGTGGCTAAAAAAAATAATTGTGTAAGAATATAATATATTATAATATACGTTACGATTAATAAATAAAGTTTATACATTGTTTTATTTTTGAGATAGAGGCTGTGAAAATCTGAAGAAACAATATTAATTTTTTATGCAAAAAAAATAGTTAAAACGCTTTTATTCATTCCATTAAAGGTAAATCTGGTTCCAGATGTAAATTTATTAATTTCTTTCCTCATTTTTTTAATTTAAACTTTTGGAAATTTGACAACAACAGCAACTGTTTCAAATATACCAAAAAACTCTAAGACTGTAACGTTTTCGCAACATTTTCATAGGTTTTTAAAGGACGTAAGTAGAGCTAAATTAGTGTGTGTATCATGTCTCTGAAATAATGTAAAAAGTTCCGGGGTGACAGCAGTGGCGGCTCGTGGTAGCTGCTAGAGATAAGGCCGAACCCATTTTCAAATAATAAATAGAAATAAATTTTCACGTCACCCATTCCTTGACGCGTTTATCGTTTTTTATTATGGAGATCTTCGCCAATAGCACTGTTTTGTAGGCTGGTCTAAATAAATAATCTCTTGGGAGCTTCAGTAAATTATAATAATTTTTTCAAGACAAGCGCCCTCACGTACACATTGGTGGTACACATGATCTAATAATATAACAGAGTAGTATATTCACAGTTCTTTCATCATTGAATATAGAACTATATACCACGGATATGGGGTACGTTCGGAAATAATATAATACCTACATATAAAACGCTTTCTTTTTTTTTTTCTTTCCTTAATTTTCATCTTCAGAGTTAAAGTAAGATAAATAGTCATTAAATCTTTTAGGTTTCACTGTCTTTCTTTTGCCTATCACACAACTGTCGTTACCAGTGTTTCCTTCAGCTATTACACTTTCACTATCACTACTTATATTACTTGTTGAAGAAGTATTATCACCATGAGAATTGGTCGTTTCACCATCAACGTGTGTAACACTCTCGGTTGTACTTGGATTTTTATTATATGAAAAGTCATAATCATAGATTAATGGTTCAACGAATTTATTCGAATGCGGAAGACTACTTTTACTTAAGAATTTTCTATTTCGTCTATACTTATTACGAAATTCATTTTCACCTATATAAGACCTATCATTAACTATACCTTTTACTTTTCTCTTTTCCCAAGTAGAGCCTTTTTGAATTAATATGTCATCGCCTTTTTTGAGTTTAGTTAAATCTTTTGCATTTCTATCATAAAATAATTTTTGAGTTACTTACTTGTTTTTCCAAAATGTCTTTAATTTTTTCCTGATCAACTAATGTTGGTTTGAGAGCATTTTCTGATATTGGTATTTTTGTTTTTATCATTCTATTTAAAAATAATTGAGCAGAGCAATATCCTACGCTCGGAATAGGTGTAGTATGGTATTCCATAAGATACAAAGGTAAGTGATTTTTATCTTCCATTTTCCTAAGCATTTCCTTTACAATACCTACATATCTTTCTGCTAAGCCATTAGACTGGTGGTGTTCCAATCATCTGCAAAATCTTTAAAATAGTGTGAATTGTGATCACAATAAAATTTATCCGGTACACCGATTTGCTGAAATTTAGATTTACAAAAATTAATAAGATCTGTTACTGTTTTTGTTTGAGTATGGCCAACTTCAACCCAATTAGAGTCCTTTGACATTTTTGGCCAGTATAATATTTGGCGTGTTCGTTTCTTGGACTTTTCAATTCCAAAATGAGGTTCATGAATCAATTTTAACATTTCTAATTTTAACTTTTGAGGTACAATGATTTTTTTATTTAGAAATAGTATATTATTTGATAAATATATATCATCTTATAAAAGTGTTTCAAATCAGTAGTTAAGTTTACATCTGAATTTGGCCAATCGTTTAAACAAAACTGTTTTATTTGTGACAGAGTCATATTGTGTGTATTTGATAATTTATATCAGGCTCATCTTCAACAAAGTACTTTAATGTAAGACCTAGATCAAGTGTCTGCAGCTGAAGGAAACACTGGTAACGACAGTTGTGTGATAGGCAAAAGAAAGACAGAAAAACCTAAAAGATTTAATGACTATTTATCTGACTAACTCTGAAGATGAAAATTAAGAAAAGAAAAAAAAAAGAAAGCGTGTTATATGTAGGTATTATATTATTTCCGAACGTGTACGTGAGGAGGCTTGTCTTGAAAAAATTTACTGAAGCTCCCAAGAGATTATTTATTTAGACCAGCCTACAGAACATGGTGTCAGGTGTGTGGTACGTTCGGAAATAATATAATACCTAGATATAACAAGCATTATAGATAGATAGATAGATAGATAGATAGATATATAGATAGATAAATAGATAGATAAATAGATAGATAGATAGATAGATAGATAGATAGATAGATAGATAGATAGATAGATAGATAGATAGATAGATAGATAGATAGATAGATAGATAGATAGATAGATAGATAGATAGATAGATAGATAGATAGATAGATAGATAGATAGATAGATAGATAGATAGATAGATAGATAGATAGATAGATAGATAGATAGATAGATAGATAGATAGATAGATAGATAGATAGATAGATAGATAGATAGATAGATAGATAGATAGTTTATTTGACTATTTTACACAAGTACATGGTTTATAGCAAGTCAGTACAAGAGAAGAGTATAAACACAACACACAACGGTGTGTGTAATAACCATAAATTAAAAAAATTAAATGACATCAGAACTTAGACTTTTATTTACAATAGAAAAAAATATATATTTATCCAATAATTTAAAAAAATGTTCCTACATCATTTAAGAACAGTAAAAAATATAAAAAGTTCTAAAAAACAATTTTCAAGGTAGCCAGCCTACTTATCTATTCCTACATATAAAATAAGGACACCAAATTTTCGTTTTTGTTTGCCTCCACTTTTAACAAAATATGTTTAAACACTTACTTTATATAAAACAGATCTACTTGATTGCCTTTTAAATTTGCAAATTTATTTCTTTTCATATAACACTTGTTGCAGGAATTATTACAACTAAGCAAAACAATCTGTATGATTCCTAAAATACCATTTTAAATTCCTTGCATTCCGTTTTTTGAACTTTTCAATTAGAAAATTATTCGCCTCTGTACAAAATATAAAGTTAATTTTTCGAGTTTTTGTTAAAAACGTTTGGATACATTTGTTAAACAATTTTGCATATTAGTAAGTTTTGAGGAATCTACTAAAGCAAGGAAATTTAAATTGTATAAATTTCCAAAATGAGTAGTTAGTTGAAGTGTAGTTCAGTTTATAATTTCGTAGTATAGCATTTTATAATTCGAAATTATTTCTAATCTGTCGCAACTTTTACCCTGTTTTACTCCTAATTCAGTAATATTTTTGCATTATCAAAAATATTTTAAAATTTTTCTTCGTCTCTTATCATATCTTGATCAAATTGCAAATTCAATGTCTTGAAATTGTTTTAAAAATCTAAATATCGTTAAGAGAGATTCATTATTACCTATCAATGAGCCTATCGATAATACCATATACCTATTTATATTGGATAATTTGTTAAATGTTAAATGTAGTCTTACCCTATAATGAAGTTAATTTTTATTTAATTTAAATTAATATTTGCCTTGTCCTTAAAACCTTACCACCTCATTTTGAGAATATCTAAAAAATCACATTCCGTAGTAGTAACTAATCAACCATTGGAAATTCAAAATACAATTAAAAAT
This sequence comes from Monochamus alternatus, assembly GCA_037114965.1. Taxonomy (NCBI): domain Eukaryota; kingdom Metazoa; phylum Arthropoda; class Insecta; order Coleoptera; family Cerambycidae; genus Monochamus; species Monochamus alternatus. The sequence continues at coordinate 57,529,580 of CM073427.1, read as the reverse complement.
ATTAATACTCAAACAATTGGTTAACTACATTACACACGTTACGCCGTCTAACTTGCCAGAAAACAAAGTGAGAGAGAATATTAGGCGCCAGAAATAGGGCCTCAAATTAGGACGGAAAACAATGACTTTGACCATATCGCGTGGTGGGGGAAGATATAACGTATTAAGGTCGCCGTATTTCTGGCAAAATATGACCCGTATTTGTAGTGTTTTTAGGTACTGAAATCTCAAAAAATAAAGCTCGAAGAACAAAAATAACCACACAAATAGAATCTTTAAAGTTCTGTCTATTTATTATTACTATTTAAATATAGTTTAAACAAAGTTTTAACTTTTAAAAAACGTATTTTCATATTGGTCTTTGTTGCTAACCTAATGTCACATTTTTATCAATTAATTTATCGTGCATATACATAAACCTAAACAATTTTATATGTAATACTAAGTAAGTTTATGTTATAGGAATATTTAGAACTATATATCAATTTTAAAAAGTAGTTAGTTTGATAAATTTCAGTACCTAAACATTTATTAGCATTTTTCCATAAGAGTCATTTTCTCAGCAAGTTCAGCCAACTTCATTATCTAGAAGTCTGTTACAAACTATACAAATTTGACACAATTTAACAATAAATAGTTCAGCCTCTGACTGAGAGGTGGCGGTAAAGTAAATTCTGTTTACAGGGCGACCAAAATTTGGAATTAAGTATTATATTAGAAATCAAGACGAATTAAACATACCATATGCATTTGATTGCATTGCTATTGATATAAATTTTCGATTTTTCCACTTTGGAACGGTTATTGAACGTGCGAAAGACGTTCTGTATGCAGTTATGAGAAAATTTTGACCTTTAAAAACACCTCAAAATTATGGGAACTAAAAAAATCTCTTTAATATTAACTAAGGGCTATTGGAACACTGTTAACGAAAAAATACAGATGTTTAAAACACCAAACCAAACTCCTGTAAAATTCAGAGAATTAAATCGATCTGATTTAAATTTTAAAATACAGGGTGTTGAAAAAAATGTAGTAAAAAATCTCAAAATTGACAGAATTTGAAAATTTTTAAAATGAAATGGCAACCACTTCAAAATTATAAATTTCAAACGGAAAATCTTACAGTTAAATTATCGGTCCACTGATACTGCAGGCTATCGTAATATGGAGTATACAGGGATGCAGAAAACAAATGACGCTTACCTGTATAGTAGTGTACATTGTTCTCATGCCGTCAGGGGATTTTTTAACATTTACTTTAAAACATTTATTAGCATTCGTCTTGTAAATGACTGTAAGTCGTTGGAGGTTGACATTTAGGTAAATTGGATCTCAGCAATATATTTTGACATCTAATTTTTGCCGCATAAGTTTGCTTACATATTTCAAACCCCCCACACAAATTAAGATGTAATAGATATCAGGGTAAGGTTGAAACATAAAACGATTGTTTTTACTGTTATCTTTTATTTTGCAGGTACACAAATTTTTCAAAAAGTATATTGCTATTTGTCTTCTGTGAATTGTGTCACTATTCATTATTAAATACCTATTATAAAAGGGATAAATAATAAATTAAAAATATATTTACATTATACAGGGTTGTTTGGATATGATTTCGAGAGTTCAGTTTACATGAAAAATTAATATCATACTGTTCTATAAAATTTTGCGAGTAAGTATATCGTTTTTCTTTAAATTTTGTTCCCTTCACTAATGTTTCTTTGCATTCACGTTAATTTGACGCTTATCCTGATTTAGAATTTATTTTTTTATAAATTTGGATAATACGTAATTAGACAGCATATTCAAAAAAATTTAAAATGGCACTAAAAACTGAAGAAAAACACAAAACAACAACATAAACACGTGTTGTCCACTCGGCCTGACGGCCTCGTAGGACAATTTCACGTCGCGTGCAATAAACACTTACTTTTTGTACTTGTTGCATAAATAACTATTATTTATTCCTAAAATTTGATAAATTAAAAATTCGAATCCCCTCCCCTGTTCCTTTTACATATAAATATATAATTATTAAGTACCTATTATTTAATTATTACTTTAATTCAATTTACAAATAATGATATACATACCTTTCTAAATCCAACGAACTTTCAATTATTAAAAATGTTCTATAATTTTTACTAGTATTACACACACATAGAGAATACAGAAAACCACTGCTACTGCAAAGCACAGATTTTCAAAGGATAAACTGCATCTGAATGCTGAAATTTAGAATACGGAAAAATCGATATTCCATTTAGATGATAGGGTTGTAAATATTTTGCCGCAGGATCGAACGCATGACCTTCAAACTCAGGTTCGGCCACCCGTTATTTTCTGCACTCCAACTGTGACATTCTTTAAATATTTGCAGTTCAAGTTTTCTCCGCTAGATATCCAGCACTTCCCGGTACACAGTTTTATATCATTGTCTGTCAACGATCGAGGTACTTTCTTATTTAGAATACCGCAACCTTAAACATGTATGAGGAATTTGAGGCTCGGCAAATTGGGCTTCACTGTGGTGGGATTGGCGGGTGACTCGTAACTCCCCGCTCTGGTAGAAACGGCGGGATAGTGAAACGTAACATAGATCCGTTATTTATACCTTACGAGGGCTACAATTGAAGCAATAATTATTTTATTCCGTTATATTGCTTTTGATAAATGTAATAGGCAATTGGAAATTATGGGGTATTAAAATATACAGTGTGAGAGCCAAATTTTACAGTGAGGCCCGGCCTCAGTTGCTTCATACGACGAGCCGCCACTGGTTTGATGTTATTGTAAATGAAAGTATACAACGACATCTCAAAAACCTTTGCAAAATTTGACAAAATTGTAATGGGGTGAAAATTCTTAATGTCAGATGAATTACCACTTTTCAGAATCGGACAAAACCCTGGATAACTTCCAAACGTTGGGAAAAGTTGATGTTGACAATATCAGATTAAAAATAAGCAGAGCAGAGGTGTTGACAATACTTGACCACAATCTTTTATAATAAAACTAGGAACTTGATCGTCTCCACTAGTCATTTTTTTTTTTCAATTTATGTAAAGAGTGAAGAATACTTCAGTAAACTGATTTAAATTAAAACCCTCTATGTTAATGTTAAAGTTGGTCAAAGTGTTAGGGGAGTCAATATCGGTATACACACTCGAACAATATGTAGCAAACCCGTTTACAATATTAATGGGACTGTCAAAATTATCATCGCCTAAAAACATGTCTAATGGTATACGTGTATTTTTAGTTTGAATAAAGGACCAAAAGTTTCTAGGATTAGTTTTAAGATTTTCCTGAACATATTTCAAATAGTGTTGTGTGTGCACATGGTAATTGTTGTTTGATTATTCGTCTCAAACGTTTAAACTCTTCAAGATGATACAAAATGCGAGTTTTTTATACTTGTTGTGGTAATACGCTTTAAGCTTTATATTTCTAATTATTTCAGTAGTGTACCAAGATGGAAATGTCTATGCGGTCTTAAAATTATACGATTTGTTAAAATTATTGGTAGGAAATATCGACTTTTCCATATTCATTGCAATATTCACTGATAAGGCAGGATGATAAATGTCTTCATTAATTATTGGTTGACTATCCCGAAAAACATTACATGCAAGATTAGACATGCAAAGTTCCAAAATTCTATTATTAGAGTTGCGGACAGTATTAAATTGTTGCAAACGCTTAAGTTACAGAAAATTTAAAACTAATTTGATTTTTATATCCGACACACCTGATGAAATGAAAAGAAGAACATTGAAGTCTCCCAGAACAATTAAGTTTTCTGTGTCAACAACATGTATTTTAAGGGCTTCAAAAAACTGTTCAAATTCTAAATTATTAATACGAGGAGGAAGATAAACTATATACACATGAAATACAACATTGTCAATTGTGACCTTACAACTTAATAGATCTATAAGTGGCGAAATATCTCTAATAAAATCGCTATTAATCAAAGTTACCTTAAATTTACAATTTAGAGCTAACAAAACGCCCCCACGATATGTTAAAGTAGTCTCATGAAGTCTTGTATCACGACGAAAAATAGAGTAAAATTCTTGAAATAATTCGTTATTTGAAGTATCTTCTTTTAACCACGTTTCCGCCAATCTGATACAGTCGTAGTTCACATCACAAACTGAAGTAAAAAAGTCATCAAATTTTGAATATATAGAAAATTCACTGAATTCGTTGGGCTTTATTGGTTTAAAGAAACAATCTTAGGTAATCAGCAAACATATTTGATACATAAGTAGTTATATTCTCCATCAGCAATTCTTTGTGATAATTCAGTTTTACGCTTACGATAATACTCCTGCTGTCGTGGAGTTTTATCGAAGGATATTGTAACATTTCCAGGATCGACTAGATTTTTTAATTTAAAAGCTTTCTTAACAATCTCATGAGCAATATTCTCTGAAATAAAAGATACTTTGGTAGGGCGAGGATTGGATCTAGTAACGTCGACCTTGCCTAGTCTTAGCTATTTAAGTGCTTCAAAAGTAAATTACTTTTCTTATTTGGCTCGTATCGTAACTGGCTCTATCACGGACTTCTACTTCAGAATTATCAGAAATTCCATATAGAATTATGTTTCTTCAACGCAAATTCCGTTCTTGAATTTCCTGCACAATTACCTCAAAATCAATAGAACCACCACTATTAGAAGAAGTAGATGATTTCATAGATTTGATGCTTTCAACTTCCTTTTGCAAAGAAATTATAAAAATTTTAAGATCCTGTATACTATCGCTTAATTGAGAACATTTAAAGCATTTCCAACTTACATTCTTTTTGGACTTTATAGTTCTAACCTCAGATGAGGTTAAATCAACACAAGAATGCAAGTAACCCTTTTTGTAAATAGAACAAAAATAATTTTGTGCTCCTCACTCGATTTATTGCTGCATACACATTTAAATTGAGGCATCTCGGAAGCAGTTGGTAGATAAAATTAATACACACCATCCTCCCAGTAAAAAAAACAACCAGTGATAACGTTTTTCAGTCTTCAAAAATAGATACAAACACTGATGATAATCACTTCAAGTAACTAATACGTTAAAGTTTAAACTGCACCAATACCCATAGACAAATAGAATTTCATCTACAAGAGCTCGAATAGCAACATATACACGTTCTACGATCACAAATAGAATTAAATTATTATATTATATTATAAATATTATGCATATATGAAGAAATTTGAATCCCGGCAAATTGGGCTTCACTGTGTTAGGATTAGCGGATGATTCGGATTCCCCGCTCTGATAGAAACGGCTGGATATTGAACCTAGACCCGTTATTTATAACTTACGAGAGGTACAATTGAAGTAATAAAATTAAATTTAAAAAACGCTTTTTTAATAGCAACTTTAAAATAATACGTTTTTCAATAATTGCTTTGGGGATATTTTATTTTAGTGGGGAATTTAATTCTAAAAAACATGCGTACCTACTTCTTTACACAATTAATTTACTCTTGTTGCAAACCGCTGGGAGCAATGCTTTTCCAGAAAATTGAATGTTAACATTTTGCTGTAACATTTTAGAAGTATAAAAATGTAATTCTTCACTGATTATTTTGTGCATTCATTATAATAATATATTTAATAATTAAATTTCATTATTTGTAAAACTAAATTAGTATATATACTTCCCGATTGAAATAAGAAAGATAATCTGCGCAGCTGTGGAAAATCCCTGGCATCATACGAATTTGATCGAAGCAGTTGGCACTGAGTAAATCAAGGCTTTCAAGTAACCCCACAAGAAAAAATATATAGGATTAAGATCTGGTGAATTTGGTGACCAACCGACAGGACCACCACGTCCTATTCAACGCTTCTTAAAAATTAGAATTGTTAAATCATCGATCACAAAATTAACGTGCCCTCCAGCGTTCAGCTTAAAAGAATAATTAAAGTAATTTGTACGTTTTGCGAAGTCCTAAATATTATTTGCCAACCTATTCAATGAATGGACCAAATATTTACCGAATACGGATTTTTATCTGACGAATGATGTGTGGTAGTAATTGAAAACTTGGTAGAAAACGTTAGTAAAAAAGAAGAGATTCTGTGTCAATTTTCTTAACAGCCAACGACAAAATTTAACTCGAGCGGGATAATCTACTGGATTAAGGGATTGTACCCTTTAGTTACGGTACGGATTCAAGAGTTGGATATGAGAGGAAGTCACTTTCTTGTGTTGCAATTCTTCTGACAGAAGTCCCTGGATCTTGCACTCGTACTAAAATTCGTTACTCAATTTCAGGTGTATGTACGATGGGATTACGGCCGCGATATTTGTTCGTGATTTCTAATAACTCAGTCTCTTTTAGGCGAATTTTTGTAAATATCATATGAGAGGATGCTCTGCGATTAGGATATTTTTGAGCGTAGCCAAAAATCCGTTGCCGTTAACTCTACCATATCTGCCATTTCAGCTACTGTGTAAATTATTACTGATCACAATGAAGTAACAACAACTAAATATAAATTTTTAAACAGTATTTTGTTAGGAAAATGAATACAAGTAAAGAAAACAACACAACTGATATGACCTTTTATAAAATTGTCACAAAAACGTTACTTTCTTTACCATGAATACACAAACTAATCAATGAAGAATTTAATTTAAATAACTAAAATTAATTAATTTACCATATTTAATTTTAATTAAATTTGATTATTAATTGTATTATTACCATGGATACGTAAAATAATCAATGAAAAATTTATTTATTTTTCCTTAAGCGGCAAGTACAGCACAATATTTACATTTAATTCGCTAGAAAAGCATTGCCCCAGCGGTTTGCAACAAGAGTTCGCAGTTTTTGAAAATTATACTCCCAACTGAAAAATATCCCCAAATCAATTATTGAATTTACAGGTGTACAAGAAAAACGTTTTTTAAATTTATCTTTTATGCATTTGGGATCTATGCACTATCTATTAACTTTTTTCTATTTTTATGAGTACTATCACGCTGTATAGAACAATTTTTTAAATATGTTTTAACTTAAGTGTTGATCACTACTACTAAGTACTAAGTGCTAATCAGTTTATTTTTATTGCAATTAGAATTTAACAACAGAAACATGGCAGGAATGCAGTTGCTGAATTAATTTCATGGTATTCCATGATTTATTTATTTTACTGTATTAATAAAAAATATACTTATATAAAAATTATTGAAAAATTCTTATCTAGAAAAACTATCTACTTAAGTAAAAATATTATATATTTATGGTGATGAAATCAGCAGGTTTTGGAAAATATTGGCACGACTTCATCCAACTACTTATCCTTTTCGCACAAATTCATTTTCACATGTTTTATTAATCACTACATAGACTACGACATTGAAAAATACATTTAATTAATGACCAACTGTCACTAATTACTTCAAAATTGGTCAACTTAACCATCTTCGAAATATCAACTAAAAGTTACCTCAGCTGACGCACTCTGATCTATAATATTGCTTTAATAAACATAATTGACACGTCGAAAACAACCTGAATTTTCTACACAATTCCAGACCAGTTTATGGTGTAGACTCGGTTCTTCTAGCCGCATATCGAAGATATGTTATAGTTATCTGTCGGGCTTACACCACAGCCTTACAAGATTATTTTAAAATACAGCTGAAATGATCCAGACGTAGCATGACTTCAACCTTCAGTTGCATAAACATATAACTTATTTGTGTACGGCTGCTAGTCTTCATTGTAACTGTAACTCATGGGTTCAAGTGTATGTGCTGAACTAGTCATGAACTCAGTAGGACAATGAAGCACTAAATCTGTTGCTTTATTCCGAAGACAATCCAAGCTGGAGTTTTTTCACTTATCTCATGGACATCTAAGCAATATGCCCAATGAAATAAAGGAATAAGTGTGTCTCTTCTGTTTTTATTTACAGACGTCCACAGATTGGTTTCTAGCGTAGCGTTGATGGGTTCCACCATCGTTTGCTAAATCGTATCGCCTTTGTAATGCTTGTGTGTTGAATCAATGTGGCTTTTTAAATCAAATAAATAGCAGAGTTATGTAAGTAACGGAGCTACAAAAAGGTAAAACTGGAAAGCTCAATAAATAATAATGTAAAATCACTGCTTTTTTAAGACATTTGCGACTCATCATACTTTTTTATGTCAATCGTGATCATAAAAACAATTTTCAAGTGTTGTAATAATGTACTGTAAAAATGCATAAAAAAATAAAAAAGATTAACCTATGTATTGACTAATTATTATTATTTAATAATAAGATTGGTAAATAATCATATGTTACCTATTAATCGCTGCAACTAAAGCTTATTGCTTTCAAACAATTTTTGTTGTTTTATAAAAAATTTTATAATTAAAACTGAGTAAATTATTAATATTATAGCATTAAAATATGTTTTTAACTAACAGTTTTTAATACAGAGTATTCGTTACTATTTTTTAACTACTGTGTCAATGTTCCTTAAATAACCTTGACATTGACCTAGCATCAATACTGCATACAATACATCAAACCAGACAAGGGTGGGCGATGGATATGATATATGGGGTACCTCCTAAAGGATTCTACAGACGGCACTTATGTTTTATCAAAATATGCCTTGCTGCAAGTTTTTAGTGTTTATTACATTTAAAACTTTGTGCTGTTCATTTCTTCTCAGTGGCGTAGCTTCAGATTTTGGGCCCCCGCCAAATATGACTTGCCACCCCGCTCTCCCCTCCCTACAAAGTCACAGTTCAAGTGAATAACGTGCAGAATGCTACATTCGGACAAAGGTAGAAGATAACCAAGTAGGAGAATATTTTAAAAATATTTATTTCTGAAGTTAAAATAAGTATCAAAAAGAAACCTACATGACATACTCGTGAGTAGGTAAGGAACATTTTCTTATAAATAGTACAACAAATCAAACAACAGCACTAAATAAATATAGACTGTAAAATAAAAAAATATATATGATAAGATTAAAAATAACAATACTGAAAAATAACATAAAAAAACTTTGATTAAGTCAGTTTTGTCCATTGCTGCAGCTTCCTCGGCCTCTATACTAAGCAATGCCAAATTACTATTTTCAGAACAACATTTTTTCAAATAGTTTTTGATTATCTTTAATTTAGAGAATGAGCGTTTTGATAACGCAATGGTTACAGGAAGCGCCAAATATAATATTAAAATTGTATATACCTCTGCAAAATTTGATGGTAGGGTATCATTTTCTACAATTAAAAATGTCTAATATCTTTAAGGAAGGAAATGCTGAGGATATATCGCGAGGATAAGTTTGTTGAAAAGCTTTAAATAATTCTTCCGTCATTGATTTTCTTAACAGTCTTCTCTATCCCTTCAAAACGGTTGTTAATTGACTAATAACGTCAAAAACTTTGTAATAAATATTTACTTTAAAATAATGCTCTTGATTATAAAGTAGAATATTTACATCACATTCATCATATTGTTTTTTTGGCTTATGCTGATTTTTTCCTGTAAATAATGAATTAATAATCCATCTTTTAGCAATACTAATTGCGTTACTTTTCAAATTTTCGTAATTACTTCGATAATTTGATATTTTCTAGAGCGGTCTTGATGTTTGGCGGTATGGAAGCTACGCCATTGTTTGTTCTACACAAACTGTGCACGACAATGGTCAAAATCAAATTTGCACTTCTGTTTCTCATTATATTGTGCAGAATTATTTCTATCCATTTTTGTGTACAGTTGATGAACATGTTGTATGTAATTACATTAAACAAAATAAGTGTTGTTTTATGTAAAAAGATACAGATATGAGAAAGAAATATAAGTTAAAATTGAAAGTATAATTTGAAATGTTCTCATATGTAAATGTTGCGCCCTTAACACGCACCTGTGCACCAAATTAACAATTTTTTTTCATTTTGATTTTGACTTGCGTGAGATTTTGCAGAAATCGAAGTTCAATTTTGTAATAATTTAGTAAGTGGTATTTTACGAAATGTATTATTCTGTACAAGTGTATACCAAAATGTTTCTCAACACTGAAAGATCTGCAACCAGTCGAGGGTAAAGACTTGAATGCTATTTCTTACAACTTGAAGGACCTTGTTACTTGAAATTTTATTTTTAATACGGAGCGATGCATACTACATGGATTCAATCATTGTACTGGTCAACGGTCAACCAACCACAGAACGTTTACAGCCACACGTCCAGCATGCTCCGTTGCCGGCTTTTACAACAAATATTTAAAACTAAATGCATTTACAGGGCTATACAGAGGTATACAGGGTGAACCTTAAATAAGTACAAATATTTTAACTGCTAGTGTAGTTCGTCATATAGATCAGTCTAGTCAAAGCCATTTTTAAAAATTTCTAATATTTACGGAGATATTATTTTTTTTTTTAAATAGCCACATTTTGAGGAGCGCTGGCAGATTTCTCATAATCAACCTAATGAAACATATGATTTGTTGCGAGGTTGCCATATCTCCTCCAATATAAATATTACGTTTCCTTTAACGTAATAGTAAAGTAATACGGTTAATTCTATTTTAAAAATACTTATTTTAAGCATAAGTACAGTGAAATTGGGTATGTAGTATGATACGCAGCAATATTAACATCAATTTTAACTTATTAACTAACTATACTTAAACGATTAAAAATTAATTTCCGCAAGTTCAATACAACCGTAAAGTATTTAGGAAGATATTACGTGATATTACTATGTCCAATGTTCAAAAATTATACATAAACGTGCACACAAGCTTACCTGTTTGTTAAAAAATTAACTATTTAATCAGTAATCCATATTTCACAAGATAAATGTCATTGTACACTGTTAGAAAGGGACACAAGACACAATTTCCTTAAGTTATTTTATGAAGAATAACGAAAAACTATAATTTTCACCAGATAACCCCAAATGAGTCCATTTCGAATTCAGAACCATGAAGTGACTTCCAACTTTAATCAGTGAAACAAATTTTAAAAATAAAGGTACACACAATATTAAATAACAAAATAAGCAGCTTGACCTATGCGTTTAATATCAAGAAAAAAATGTCTATAAAATGCATACATTTAGACGGCAGATCCAGCAAAGTAAAATATTTTTTCTCTAATGAAATGTGTTGTGGGTTGCCGGTACAAATGCGAAAGGGAAATATGCTGGACGAATTATTAAGAGGTCGATTTATTATGGGCTTTTCAAAAGGCGCAGCTCGAGACAAATTTCATGAAGATGACATAAATGTTTAAATAAGGTGTCTATCGTATATAAAAAAAAGTTAGTCAGAAAAACCAAAGTAAGTTTTCAGTAATGGTGCGCTGTGCCTACGACAGGTAGGTATCACGGGCAGTAGACGGAAACATCCAGCAAGCAAAGTCTAGGCCTAAGGGCGCGTTCGCATGACACGGAAGACGGAACGGAATTACTGCAACGAATTTCTATCCTATTCTTATCATTGTTCGCATAGGACGGAAATAAAATCGGAACGTAACTCGTCAAGATTAAACTTATAAACGTTAATACACCATTTTCATCTGCCACAATTTCATTTAAATTTTCCTCGAAATGCGAAAAGCAAGTGTTCTAAATAGTTATTACAAGTATTAGCGAAAACCCAGCCACAAAAGCCACTTTTATATGATTCCCGTAAGAAATATAGCTCTGAAATACTACACATACATTCATGTATACCACAAAGACTCGATGCAAGAACAATTTCACCTTATAAACAATCCGTAAATAAATAATAATTATCATCATGTACCTCCAGCTTTAAAATTTTTGCAGTCTTTCGACCTGCCGTTCCGTAAAAAATTGAAGTTGAATCAACTCAAAACGGAATGACCTTGTTAAACACGGAATTGTTTTGTGACCAATCAAGAAGCGAGAAGGTATTCCGTTCCGTCCTCAATCCGTGCTAATTCCGTGTCATGCGAACGAGCTCTAAGATAGCTCTAAGGATTGACAGTCAGTGAGATTACGATGAGGTTATGTTGGTACCGGTAAAAGAAACAGAAAGACATCTAACATTTATGGTAAGGAATTTCATAATTCCGATACATGTAAATATAAGAATATTGGAAGCAATATTTATATAAATATATTTTACAGAGCACTGAGAAGACATTGGATTTACTAGCTCAACTAGTAACTAGGATACATTAAAATTCCAATAATCTACTGTGGAGTGACTTACCAGGATGATCAATGTTAATGTGCTTAAAAGTGGTGGTGGACTATCACCAAATTTTTATTATGGTTTTAAGTATTCATTCACTTCAAATCAGTTACAGTACTGACGACGATATACCAGATGTTGGTAAAATCTGAGGTAAGATTAAGTGAAGTGATGTATTATTTATAATGTAGTCAGTCAATATAAAAATGAATTTTTGACTAAATTAGGTGTTTTGTAGAGATGCTGTACATCTGGCAACTAAGGATACAATTGTGCCCAATTTTTTTAAAGCACAGCCGTTTCCTTACTGAATTAAGGTGCAAGCAGATATGGAATTAAAGAGATTAGAGGGAGTTAATATTATTCAAATCCTAGGTTATAACGACGAATGGAGTACGTCTGTAGTACCAATTATTAAATGTGATGAAACTATAAGAATTTGGGGTGAAAAGATGAAAATGTAATTATTGTAGATAGTGACATAATAGATAGATTAAGAACAAGTAATTGTACTGTTAAGAAACCTAATAAACTTCAAATTAAAAATTAGTTGTAAAATTTAAGGAGGGGTTGTTCTATTAGGCTTAGTAAGGGCGCATGCTCCAACATGAAAGCAGTTTTTTCCGGAACACGGCTTATGTTAAACCAGCTAATGTAAGAACAACTTGTATTATTGTAAGAACTGATCGACCACTATTAAAGATATACCCAACAATAATTGTGTTTTTAATTGTGAAAACAGGACACCTGTATAGAGTTGCCTATTTGTATAATTCCTTAATTAAATATAACCGCAACCAACATGACATGATTTTATTATTATTTATTTTTTTTAATTAGAAATATTTTAAATGTGCACAAAATTTGTTTAAATGTATTCAAAATTATTAAAGAGACAATAATTGTGTTTTTCATTGTGAAAACAGGACACCTGTATAGAGTTGCCTATTTGTATAATTTCTTATTTAAATATAACCGCAACCAACATGACATGATTTTATTATTATTTATTTATTTTTTTTAATTAAAAATATTTTAAATGTGCACAAAATTTGTTTAAATGTATTCAAAATTATTATGAGACACTTTTGCATTTTCAGAGACCGAATAAAAGTGTTTTTTTTTAACTTGACATGTATACTATTAAGCATAGCATACGCACCTGTTTAGAGAGTTGCGGCACTATAACGTATAAAACATATTTAAATCTTTTTAGTATTTTCTCAGGCAGTGTTTTTCTATTAAGTGTCTTGTGTATTTAATTAACATTTTTAGTGAAATACAGTGTAATTAAGTAGAATATGGCGCATTATTCAAACAGTGAAAAGGTTGACATGCTAAAAGCATATTTTTTAAGCAACGAAAATGTACTTGCTGCAAAAAGATTGTATACAGATTGGTATGGAGGAGAAAGAAATATACCAAATGAACGTACATTTGTTAATATTGTTCAAGGATTACGGGACCATGGATCTTTTAAACCTCAAACCCAGGATCGTCCGCAAACAAGAAGAGTGAGAAACGTTGAGCCACAAATTTTATGCAGTAGAGGAGAATTCGGGCACATCATCTAGAAGATTATCTAATGAATTTCATATATCCCAGACAACGGTACTAAGAATTTTGCACATGCAAGGACTTCATCCATATCATGTACAAAAGGTGCAAGCCTTACTACCAGAGGATTTACCCAGGCGAAGAGAATTTTGTGAATGGATTCTGAGGAAGTGTGAGTTAGAGGAGGACTTTTTGAGATATATTTTATGGACAGATACCTTGGCCGCCAAGATCAGCAGATTTGAACCCATGTGACTACTACTTATGGGGACATATGAAACAACTAGTTTATTCAGAACCTGTTAACACTTTGGAGCAACTGCGAGTTCGTATAGATAACGCAGGAAATATGATAAGAAGAAATATTACAATTTTTCAAAATGTACGTGAGTCGATGATAAGAAGAGCAAGAGCATGCTTAGAAAGCAATGGTGGTCATTTCGAACATCCGCTATGATACCGGTGATACTGACAGTGCAGTGACAGTGATGTGCATTCTTAGTGAAGTGCAGTGATAGTGACAGTGGACTTTAGTGACAGTGGAGTGCAGTGACAGTGTAGTGCAGTGATAGTGGAGTGCAGTGACAGTGGAGTGCAGTGCAGTGCAGTAACAGTAGAGTGCAGTGACAGTGGAGTGCAGTGATAGTGAGACTGCAGTGATGACTTCAGTGATAATGATATTAGTCTTGTGAGAAATCAGTTGGAGTGTAGAAAAAATGATTATAGATCAAATTCTGGATAACTGTTTTATGTTTTTAGTTTAATGTTTGTACATAGGCGTACTTTATTCGTGAGATATAGGTATGGCAATGAGGGGAGAAGGTGGCCATACACATTTTTTATAAACAGTCATTCTTTGACATGTCTAGTTAAGCCTTATCTTCATGGACACGAAATTCGCGAAAATGCACAGGTTTTTTATTTAAAATGGAAAAGTGTCAACTTTTAGCAAATTTCGCAAAACAATATTATTGCTATTTTCATCATTATGTGGGGTTAGCAAGTTTGACTTGGACTTCCGATAATCTGTCATGAAAGTCAATGACAGTTTGATAATAAAAATAATATAAAATGTTACAGTTGACAAAATTCGCTAAAAGTTCAGATTTTTTCTCACCATCAAATAATTCGAGCGAATATTAGCAAATTTTGCGTCCATGAGTACAAGGTTTTAAAACTTCCCTGAAGCAAAAACATTTGTGTAACACTGGCAACACTGCGAAACACGTTCAGTCTGCAGCACTATGACTCATAAAAGTATGAAAGGGTCTGTCTAGGCCAGCGGTCCTCAACAAGTTTTCTGCTGAAAAATTATGAAATTTATTTAAAATTTCACTTTTTTATTTCTGATTTTTTTGTAAAAAAACTATTAATTATATGTTCTACACACAGAACTATACTGCTGGTTAAAATATTTGTACTTATTTAAGGTTCACCCTGTATAACAAAGAAATTTGTAGAGAACTGCAACATGTCACCCTCTTTCTGGACAAATTTCGTTTTACAAACATTAAAATTTCAAAAATAGAAAGGCATGGTAACGTTAATACTCTTTCATTTACAAATGTTAGTTTACAGGATTCTTTATATTTTAATCGAAAAGTAAAACGAATAGTTCTTTTTCGAAGAATAAAAACTCTGCTTGCATAAGAACAGTTTCCCCAAAAAACTAGACCATATCTAAGATGACTTTCAAAACTTGAAAAATAGAAAGTTCTAACAGTATTAATGCCAGGCGTAATCGGTTTAAGGCATAACAGCTAGACGCATATTTACCACGAACTTGATCAATATGTGCTTGCCAATTTAGCGTGTGATCAATAAATACACTCAACAGTTTAAATTAAGTTATCTGTTGGACAGATTAATTTTTATTTTTTTAAAGTGGACTAGATATGCAATTGCGTTCAACTGTATAAAATTGCATGAATAAAAGTTTTGTCAGTATTTATAATCAGATCATTATTTCCAAAATAGATGATATATTAGAGTTTAAGTTACATATGCTATCACTCAAACATTCAGCACTTGATACAACTGTAATATCCATCAGCAAAAGCACAGTGAAAAATAGTAATTGATTTTCATATGTCATTAATATGCATCAAAAACAGCAATGAGCCCAAAACGCTTCCTTGTGGGACTCATACATCAGTTTCAACTCGATCAGATTTTACATTATAGAAATCTACATATTGTTTTCTTGTAAGAAGATATGATCTTAATAAAAAATTACATTTCCCTCTTAAACCATAATAGCCAAGTTTAGTTAAGAGCAATTCATGATTCACACAATCGAATGCCTTAGAAGGGTCTACGAACAACGCAATTATTTTGTGTCCTTTATCAATCTGTTCATACACATAATTCAGAAAGGTCAATAAGGTAGTCGTAGTTGAATGATTTTTTTTAAAACCATGTTAATTTGCAGAGATTTGCAAGTTTGTTTTGTTCAAGAAATTCTATTATTCTACGGGACAGTAATTTTTCAATGATTTTAGAAAAAATAGATAGTAAAGAGATGGGTCTATAATTTGAAAGTTGTTGAGGATCACCTTTTTTATGTAGACATATTATTTTTGAAATCTTTAACATATCTGGAAAAGTGCCATTTTTAAAGCATTCATTAATAATTTCACATAAAGGCTCACTAATTAGATAAGCAATTATTCTACTATATTTACCGAAATATCATCATGCCCCGTTGAATTACTATTTTTAAGTTGCCAACAACATCCAACACGTCCACAACGTTCAGCTGCAGAAACATTTTTCAAAAATATTGTTTTATTTAACATTGGTGTATTAAAGTTATTAATTGTATTATTTTTTTTGTGCTGTAACAACTGTTTTTGGTAAGTTTACAAAAAATTAATTAAAGTTATTAGCTAATTCAGACTTATTAGTGATTACATTATTATTAATTAAAAATTGATTACACATGATTTAATCGTCCTCAATTTTCCATACTATATTAATTAAAGTAAATTCAATCATTTATTGAAAAAGACGAGAGAAATGTAATGTTATATTATACAGGGTGATTCAGAACTTATCTAAAAGAATTTGGGAAGAGATGCATCACGAAAAATGGAGCCAAATTTTTGTAAAATACTTATAGTTTCCGAGTAAAACATTATTGTAGTTGTAGTATTTTCAACCTTTACACAGTGGCGGTTCGTCGTATGGAGCAACTGAGGCCGGGCCTCACTGTAAAATTGGTTTTCAGTGTATATTTTAATACCTCATAATTTCCAATCCGATTGTCTACTATATTTATCAAAAATCAATGTTCAATCTTAGCCCTCGTATGTTATAACGTACCTCTGGTTTACATTTCATACTTTCAAAAGAAAACGGCATAATACATAAATGTTCTCCACCTTGCTTGCCATCCTGCAACAAACGGGTTGGCGGAAAGGTACGTGCAATCATTTAAAAATTCTTTAAAAGCAATTACACAAAATGGCCAAAATGTAGAAAAAGATTCAACAAACTTCTTGTTGAATTACAGAAGAACTCCACATACTAGTACAGGTATGAGTCCTTCAGTACTAGTGTTGGGTAGGAACATTAGGTCAAGGTTAGATTTTTTGGTACCTAAAAATACAAGCGAGAATACGAATGAAAATATAACTATTCTTGATTCCCAAGTTACATTACTAAATAAAGTTCTACAGTGTTTCTTACAAAGAATACAACAGTCTGTTGTTTTATGCTAGCATTTCCTTATTTTAATGTACTTTATTTCAACTAATTAAAATTAATTATTATGTCATTTATAATTCGTTCATAGTAAGTTTTCTATAAATCTCCTTTATTTACCTAACTTAATCTGTTCTTAATTTATTTCTTGATCTTTATTGCGCCATTAATCAAATCTTCTCTCATTAATCTTTTATATTTAAAGTAATAGAATAATATTCTATTCCATTTTTATTTTCCCATTATGAAATTGAATGCATTTTTATTTTATTTAACATACAAATCTTGTATTTGTCATACACAACCCCCTTTCCCCCACTTTGTTTGAAAATTGTTATCATCCTGTATATAAAATTTTTAAATAAATTATCCATGCTTTTATTTTATGTGCGTAGTGTTTTTGATTGTTTTGTTAGTTGTGAAATTTGTAGAATATGAAGTAGTGCTTCGTTCTATTATCTAATACATTTTTTAACTCTTTCTTTTTGTAAATTTTGTATATCTGTTACTTCTGTCTTATGAATATAATTATTAGCTTTCCTTGTCTGTTTCTGTATTAACCTTATATGCATTTCTAATAACTTTCTCATTCTTTCATCATTTCATCTTTTCATCACATTGGTTGCTTACATCATTTAAATTATCAATAAATTCGTCTTTTTTATTCCTTATCTTATTATGATCATTATTATCCATTTTATCATAAATATCATTATTTTCATTCTTATAGTTATCATTCATTCTCCAGCAATTAATCTCTCTTACTTTCCTAACATTGGCTAATACTTTATTCATTTTTCTTCGTACTACGTATGTTATTCACCACCTTGTATATGTATTTCGATATTCTTTGTGCATTATCTTAAAATATTGTATACTTATGAAATACGGCTTACCTACGGTCTATCTAAGAAAAAGTCGCCAGGTCAGTTGTAAGCCGATCATGAAATAGTATAACTCACAACTGGAGCCGTTTTAATCAAGAATTAAACGAACCTATAATTTCCTAAAATTCTCAAACGGAGAATACTGTCTTGTTGGAAATAATTCAAACATTACCATGTACTATTCTCCGGGCTGATGGCCACCTTCCACCAGTCCTCCAGTCGGCTGACAGTTCCCTGAAGATAGGGAAGGGTTCAGGGAAGAGGCCGCGATGACAATGTCATCGGCGTAGAGGCACATGATCGTATTAAGATGTTAAACCTGTGCCTTGGGGGACGCCTGCCTCGATGGGTCGGTCCCGTCCAAGTTCCCTCGCAACTCTCTGCCTCGTATGAAGGACGTCACCAGCTTGATGAGGCCGAGGGAATAGCCAAAGTCGAGCATCTTTGCTAGCAGCCCCTCGTGCCAGACCCTGTCGAAGGCCTTGACGACGTCCAAGAACACTGCTCTGGTCGATACTCGGGCATTGAAACCTGCGGAAACAAGTTCTACGAACTTAGAAATCTGCTGCTGTATCGAGTGGCCGCAGCGGTACTCAAACTGCTAATTCGGAAGAGCTTACAGTTCTGTCGTGGTTTCGTGCGGTCTGGCCAGGATTAACCTCACAGCTACTTTACTCATCACCGGCAGAAGACTGATGGACCTATAACTAGCGGGAAACGTTAAGTTCTTACCTGGCTTAGGGATGAAGATCACGTCGGCGTTCTTCTATCTGGACTGAAATCTGCGTAATCTCACGATGTTCAGCTGGGTCATAACCCTATCCCTACGGGCCACTTTACGGGGATTTAGATGACGCAAAATTTCCTTCACTTCCTCTGGCGTCGCAGGTCTGATGTCTTCAGCATTGGGTAGGCGCCTTAACCTCCACGCTCCGCGTCGTCGAGAAGGTTTTCCCTACACTGTAATTCAAGGCTATCGGCGAATGCCTCAGTCCTTTCATACCTTCTACAGGCGATTCCATTCTCTCCATTAATCGGAAGCATTTGACGTCGGGATGCTCTCAGCACCTTCTGCATCTTCTACAGTCTACGATCCTCCGGGTTCAGTGACCCCAGGTGATGCTGCCACTGTTCTTGGTAGTGTTTGTCGAGGGCGGTTTTGACTCGATTTAGCAAGTTGGCGGTCTGTTTGTCTCGTGAATGAGCCTTCCTGGTGGCGCGTCGTTTTGCGTAGTTCCTGCAACATAAAAGGTAACTCACCTGCATATTTCGCTTGTCTCCTTTCCATCATCTGATCCAGACAGCGGTAGACTACCGACCCGATGCTGCTGCCAGGTACACGCGGCCAATTTCTATAGGTCCTAAGTTCGGAAGATGATTACTGTACGACGTAAATACCATATAAGTTGTTTTTTGGAAATTTACTGTAAGTTTATTATAATCAAACCAGTTTTTTATTTCTCTAAATTCTTTCTTAGCGGTGCGTTTTACTTCATCCCAACTTTTCTCCCTATACAATATAGCGGTATCATCAGCAAAGCTGATTATTTCACCTAGTAGCAGTAGGAGCAGTGGCAGCAGTGGCAGCAGTGGCAGCAGTGGCAGCAGTGGCAGCAGTGGCAGCAGTGGCAGCAGTGGCAGCAGTGGCAGCAGTAGTAGCAGTAGTAGCAGTAGCAGTAGTAGCAGTAGTAGTAGTAGGAGCAGCAGCAGCAGCAGCAGCAGCAGCACCACCACCAGCAGCAGCAGCAGCAGGAGCAGGAGCAGTTGCAGGAGCAGTAGCAGTAGCAGTAGCAGTAGCAGTAGCAGTAGCAGTAGCAGTAGCAGTAGCAGTAGTAGTAATAATAATAATAATAATAATAATAATAATAATAATAATAATAATAATAATAATAATAATAATAATAATAATAATAATAATAATAATAATAATAATAATAATAATAATAATAATAATAATAATAATAATAATAATAATAATAATAATAATAATAATAATAATAATAATAATAATAATAATAATAATAATAATAATAATAATAATAATAATAACAATAATAATAATAATAATAATAATAATAATAATAATAATAATAATAATAATAATAATAATAATAATAATAATAATAATAATAATAATCTTTATTACCCAACAGATAAAATCCATTTATAGGACAAATTATTTACAAAACAAAAGTGAATTGCGTAAACAAATTATATAGTATCTGATGCAGTATGTAGTGCACAAAAGCGTCTTAACAATATTGTACAAAGAAGATATGGAAACTATAATATAAATAAACTTAAATATTAAATATTATCGCTATTAAATCTCAGACCAACAGTTTCAACTATCTGATTAAAGGTGCTAAAATTAATATCACATGAAATTTTATTGAAATTTTGACACATAATATATACTGGAGACATTTTAAGACCGCGAGACCTTGCTCTAGTACAAATGAATGTACAATTTTGGCGAGAATTTAATCGAGAAACATGAAAAGAAAACTGACATAATAAAGACGGACATTCTAAATTATTATGGAATATATTGTATAAAATTTTGATACTTGCTAGATCCCTGCGAAACTCTAAAGAAGGAAAATCAAATCTGTTAAGTAAAGTAGCATGGTCATAACCTCTTTCTGGATAAAAACCATCAGTTTTAAGTGAAATAAATTTTAAAAATTTTCTCAGGACACTTTCTAAACAAAGCTTCAGATAATCATAACGTGGATACCATACTAACGAACAATATTCCAGTTTAGATCTTACGTACCAGTTGTAAAGACATTTTAAGGCTTACGGTGAGCGCTCTATCAAACGATATATAAGATCTGTTCCAACAACCGTCGAGAACTGGTTCAGTACCGTGAGAAATGTTTGACCAACACCGTCTTACGTGACATTCGCCGAGAGTACATTAACAACTGAACTGACTGACTAATTCTGGACAGTTCGGAATCGATTCTTGCTGTGTTGGAACAAACCCATAGTTTTCGCTCAGTAACTCCTTAACACATAATGATAAAAATATGCGGTTTTTTTTAATAGACTATAAATATTATTTTACGTCGACGCTGTGTTTTGAAATTTTGAAAAAGTGTAAAATTATTTTTTTTTTAAATAAATTTTGTATATTTTCAAAATTTCAAAACACAGCGTCGATGTAAAATAATATTTGTAGTCTATTAAAAAAAATCGCATATTTTTATCATTTTTCGTTGAGGAGTTACTGAGCGAAAACTATATCTCTTTGGATCGAGCGCTCACCGTAAGCCTTAAAGCTGCTTCATTAGAGAACGACCGACAGTTACGCATAATACAGCCTAGCATCTTTAAAGCAGATGAAGTAATATCATTGATATGTTGACAAAACGTTAGTTTCGAATCAAATAAGACGCCCAAGTCTTTTATGGAGTCCACTCTGTCAAGTATCTCCAGATCTAATCTGTAATTATATTCTATTGGGTGCAATTTACGGGTGTAACTTAGGGTCTTGCATTTCACTACATTTAACTGAAGACAATTATTAGCGCACCAGTTGTTCAATATATATATATATATATATATATATATATATATATATATATATATATATATATATATATACCCAATAGAATATAATTACAGATTAGATCTGGAGATACTTGACAGAGTGGACTCCATAAAAGACTTGGGCGTCTTATTTGATTCGAAACTAACGTTTTGTCAACATATCAATGATATTACTTCATCTGCTTTAAAGATGCTAGGCTGTATTATGCGTAACTGTCGGTCGTTCTCTAATGAAGCAGCTTTAAGGCTTACGGTGAGCGCTCGATCCAAAGAGATATAGTTTTCGCTCAGTAACTCCTCAACGAAAAATGATAAAAATATGCGATTTTTTTTAATAGACTACAAATATTATTTTACATCGACGCTGTGTTTTGAAATTTTGAAAATATACAAAATTTATTTAAAAAAAAAATAATTTTACACTTTTTCAAAATTTCAAAACACAGCGTCGACGTAAAATAATATTTATAGTCTATTAAAAAAAACCGCATATTTTTATCATTATGTGTTAAGGAGTTACTGAGCGAAAACTATGGGTTTGTTCCAACACAGCAAGAATCGATTCCGAACTGTCCAGAATTAGTCAGTCAGTTCAGTTGTTAATGTACTCTCGGCGAATGTCACGTAAGACGGTGTTGGTCAAACATTTCTCACGGTACTGAACCAGTTCTCGACGGTTGTTGGAACAGATCTTATATATCGTTTGATAGAGCGCTCACCGTAAGCCTTAAAATGTCTTTACAACTGGTACGTAAGATCTAAACTGGAATATTGTTCGTTAGTATGGTATCCACGTTATGATTATCTGAAGCTTTGTTTAGAAAGTGTCCTGAGAAAATTTTTAAAATTTATTTCACTTAAAACTGATGGTTTTTATCCAGAAAGAGGTTATGACCATGCTACTTTACTTAACAGATTTGATTTTCCTTCTTTAGAGTTTCGCAGGGATCTAGCAAGTATCAAAATTTTATACAATATATTCCATAATAATTTAGAATGTCCGTCTTTATTATGTCAGTTTTCTTTTCATGTTTCTCGATTAAATTCTCGCCAAAATTGTACATTCATTTGTACTAGAGCAAGGTCTCGCGGTCTTAAAATGTCTCCAGTATATATTATGTGTCAAAATTTCAATAAAATTTCATGTGATATTAATTTTAGCACCTTTAATCAGATAGTTGAAACTGTTGGTCTGAGATTTAATAGCGATAATATTTAATATTTAAGTTTATTTATATTATAGTTTCCATATCTTCTTTGTACAATATTGTTAAGACGCTTTTGTGCACTACATACTGCATCAGATACTATATAATTTGTTTACGCAATTCACTTTTGTTTTGTAAATAATTTGTCCTATAAATGGATTTTATCTGTTGGGTAATTAAGATTATTATTATTATTATTATTATTATTATTATTATTATTATTATTATTATTATTATTATTATTGTTATTGTTATTGTTATTATTATTATTATTATTATTATTATTATTATTATTATTATTATTATTATTATTATTATTATTATTATTATTATTATTATTATTATTATTATTATTATTATTATTATTATTATTATTATTATTATTATTATTATTATTATTATTATTATTATTATTATTATTATTATTA
Source organism: Monochamus alternatus (assembly GCA_037114965.1). NCBI lineage: Eukaryota > Metazoa > Arthropoda > Insecta > Coleoptera > Cerambycidae > Monochamus > Monochamus alternatus. The sequence goes on along the minus strand of CM073427.1, from coordinate 57,506,022 downwards.
TTATTATTATTATTATTATTATTATTATTATTATTATTATTATTATTATTATTATTATTATTATTATTATTATTATTATTATTATTATTATTATTATTATTATTATTATTATTATTATTATTATTATTATTATTATTATTATTATTATTATTATTATTATTATTATTATTATTATTATTATTATTATTATTATTATTATTATTATTATTATTATTATTATTATTATTATTATTATTATTATTATTATTATTATTATTATTATTATTATTATTATTACTACTGCTACTGCTACTGCTACTGCTACTGCTACTGCTACTGCTACTGCTACTGCTACTGCTACTGCTACTGCTACTGCTCCTGCAACTGCTCCTGCTCCTGCTCCTGCTGCTGCTGCTGCTGGTGGTGGTGCTGCTGCTGCTGCTGCTGCTGCTGCTCCTACTACTACTACTGCTACTACTGCTACTGCTACTACTGCTACTACTGCTGCCACTGCTGCCACTGCTGCCACTGCTGCCACTGCTGCCACTGCTGCCACTGCTGCCACTGCTGCCACTGCTGCCACTGCTCCTACTGCTACTAGGTGAAATAATCAGCTTTGCTGATGATACCGCTATATTGTATAGGGAGAAAAGTTGGGATGAAGTAAAACGCACCGCTAAGAAAGAATTTAGAGAAATAAAAAACTGGTTTGATTATAATAAACTTACAGTAAATTTCCAAAAAACAACTTATATGGTATTTACGTCGTACAGTAATCATCTTCCGAACTTAGGACCTATAGAAATTGGCCGCGTGTACCTGGCAGCAGCATCGGGTCGGTAGTCTACCGCTGTCTGGATCAGATGATGGAAAGGAGACAAGCGAAATATGCAGGTGAGTTACCTTTTATGTTGCAGGAACTACGCAAAACGACGCGCCACCAGGAAGGCTCATTCACGAGACAAACAGACCGCCAACTTGCTAAATCGAGTCAAAACCGCCCTCGACAAACACTACCAAGAACAGTGGCAGCATCACCTGGGGTCACTGAACCCGGAGGATCGTAGACTGTAGAAGATGCAGAAGGTGCTGAGAGCATCCCGACGTCAAATGCTTCCGATTAATGGAGAGAATGGAATCGCCTGTAGAAGGTATGAAAGGACTGAGGCATTCGCCGATAGCCTTGAATTACAGTGTAGGGAAAACCTTCTCGACGACGCGGAGCGTGGAGGTTAAGGCGCCTACCCAATGCTGAAGACATCAGACCTGCGACGCCAGAGGAAGTGAAGGAAATTTTGCGTCATCTAAATCCCCGTAAAGTGGCCCGTAGGGATAGGGTTATGACCCAGCTGAACATCGTGAGATTACGCAGATTTCAGTCCAGATAGAAGAACGCCGACGTGATCTTCATCCCTAAGCCAGGTAAGAACTTAACGTTTCCCGCTAGTTATAGGTCCATCAGTCTTCTGCCGGTGATGAGTAAAGTAGCTGTGAGGTTAATCCTGGCCAGACCGCACGAAACCACGACAGAACTGTAAGCTCTTCCGAATTAGCAGTTTGAGTACCGCTGCGGCCACTCGATACAGCAGCAGATTTCTAAGTTCGTAGAACTTGTTTCCGCAGGTTTCAATGCCCGAGTATCGACCAGAGCAGTGTTCTTGGACGTCGTCAAGGCCTTCGACAGGGTCTGGCACGAGGGGCTGCTAGCAAAGATGCTCGACTTTGGCTATTCCCTCGGCCTCATCAAGCTGGTGACGTCCTTCATACGAGGCAGAGAGTTGCGAGGGAACTTGGACGGGACCGACCCATCGAGGCAGGCGTCCCCCAAGGCACAGGTTTAACATCTTAATACGATCATGTGCCTCTACGCCGATGACATTGTCATCGCGGCCTCTTCCCTGAACCCTTCCCTATCTTCAGGAAACTGTCAGCCGACTGGAGGACTGGTGGAAGGTGGCCATCAGCCCGGAGAATAGTACATGGTAATGTTTGAATTATTTCCAACAAGACAGTATTCTCCGTTTGAGAATTTTAGGAAATTATAGGTTCGTTTAATTCTTGATTAAAACGACTAAGGTGAATTAATAGAGTTTTTGTCATTTAGGAAAAAATATATTTTTAATTGCTACAATTCAAGAAATAATTTCCAATTTTTAGGTTGTGTAATCTCAACGTTGGCTCACTTAGCTCTGCCAGACCTCAACCTGCCTACTTCTAACAGAATAATGCTAAGTTTGTTACTAGTATGTTGATTACGGTGGGCTAAAGTTCTAAATTTCTAATTTTTTAAAGCTAACGAACACAACAAATTTAATTTCCAATTTTTTTTGGAGAAATATTATAACGTATTACGTACAATACTAACACGACGAAGTTTGAATTTATCTTGTGGCTCCAGTTGTGAGTTATACTATTTCATGATCGGCTTACAACTGACCTGGCGACTTTTTCTTAGATAGACCGTAGGTAAGCCGTATTTCATAAGTATACAATATTTTAAGATAATGCACAAAGAATATCGAAATACATATACAAGGTGGTGAATAACATACGTAGTACGAAGAAAAATGAATAATTGGTTTTGCAATCTTTGACAATCCCCAATATCTGATATTTTACTAAAAAGTTTTAAGTCATCAGCAAACAATAGTTTCAAACGCCTTAGCAATGTCTGTGTAAATCACATCTACCTGCCCTTGCATATCAAGTTCATTAGAAATGAATTGTGTAAGTAGGCACATGTTAGATACCGTGGATCGGCCCTGCATGAAACCATGCTGATCCCATGATATTACGGTTTTTGTAGCAGGGTAGATGCGATTATAGACAGCTATCTCGAATATTTTTGAGAAACTACAGAGAATTGAAATCGGTCGATAGTTCTTAACTTCGGAATTTTTACCACTCTTAAAGATCGGACATACTCTCGACAACTTCCATATGTCAGGAAACGTGGACGTTTTTAGTATTAAATTATATATAACAGATAGGGGTTGTAAAAGAGCTCTTGAACAATCTTTCACAAAAAAAGCTGGGATCTTATCATGACCCGATGTCAATTTGTCTTTTAAACGCCTAATGGCTTTTAATATTTCTTCATCAGCTAGATTTATTATATGCAAAGGAGCTGCATCATGGCTACATAATTGCTGAGCGGGATGGTCTATGTCACTATTTGTTTCTGAATACACAGAATTAAAATAATCAGCAAAAGCGTTCACAACAGATTTAGGTGACTGGAAAGTATTATTCTCGTAAGTAATCAAATTAGGTATTCTAGATGTACCCTTTTTTTGTTGAATATATGACCAAAATTTGGTAGGGTCACTTACTACAGAATTTTGTACATTATTTAGATGGTTTTTGTAAGCATTATTTATTTGACTTTTTATCAGACTCCTCAGTCTTCTAAATTCAAGCAAAAAGTTAAAATTTTTTTCTTTTTTATATTTCAATCGATACTTGTTTTTCAGTCTGATGTTGTTCTTTATTTCAGTGGTGTACCAAAACGGAAATTTGTTATTAGTTTTAAAAGAGTATGTTGGAACATGTTGATCTAAGATTGAATAAAGAATAGCGCATAAAAAGCGGAGCATACATCATTTACATTATCAATTTGAGATAAAAAACTCCAATCCGTATTTAATATATCATTATATAATTCAGGAAAGTTGGCTCTGCGGAAATTATAAGCTATACTCTCAGAATTTGGAGAAAAACTCACATCACTGCTATCACTTACTACAAAATTAAGCAAGAATGCTGGATGATGTGAATCTTCACGAACCGAAGATGCATTATCCCTGTAAACCTCACAATTAAAATTAGAAAACACTAGATCTAACAGCCGGTGATTATTATTAAGCACATTATTAAATTGCCTAAGGTCAAAATAAGAACTGAAATTAAAAATAAATTGCTTTTTTCTGTCATGTGTTGCACTATTGTAATTAGGACAATTAAAATCACCCAAAATTAAAATGCGACTAGTATCACTTATTTCAGAAATTAATAATTGTTCAAAACGTTCAAAAAAACTCGAATTCAGTAATATTAATATTTGGAGGAATATAAACCACAAAAATAAAAAATGTAAAGATATTTATAATACACTTACAGCCTACTATGTCCACATTAGGTGAAACATTGGTAAAAGAATCCGTATTAACTCTAGAGACCCTAAATACTTGGTCAAAAGCCAATAAAACACCACCACCATAGTTATGTCCAGTAACTTCCGCATTTCTGTCAGACCTGAAGACTGTGTAATTACCTGGAAAAAGCTCAGAGGAGAAGACACTATGCACAAGCCACGTTTCAGAAAGTCCAATGATTCCAAATTCACTAGAATCGATAGAACAGGTTAAAATAATGTTCATTCGTATTATAAACTTATTTCTTAAAACGCATCGTTTCCGAGATAGAGGGCGTTGAAGTAGGAATTTTTTTTCGGCATTCTTCGTTCTTGGCATTTTTTTCTTAGCACTAAAAATGCTCTTTAAATAATACTTTTGACAATGATTTTTACAAAGATCAGTTTACACAAATCACTGAGTTTTGTTTTCATGGGTTGCTATAACGTTAAATGAAATTTACGCGGCTGGTACGCTACACTGTCACCAATTTCTTTGAATATCTCAGAAACCAAACGTCGAAAAAAAAACAGGAGACAAAAGAGTTTCGAAATTAGTCAGGTCAAAGTAGTGTGTAGATGTTTTATTGAAATTAATTATTTTTTTGTAGTATTGAAATAAAGTAAGAGGGGGGTAGCATACAAAATACACTTCTAATAGGGGTAGGTAGTTCAAACTTAAGAAGCTTATGTAAGATCATAAGGAGTGTTTGTGTTCCGAATTTCACTTAAATCGGATAAGTGGCTCAAAAGTTACGAAGGAAAAACGAGAAAAAAATTCCTACTTCAACGCCCTCTTTCTCTAAAACGATGCGTTTTAGGAAATAAGTTTATATTACAAATGAACATTATTTTAACCTGTTCTATCGATTCCTAAAGTTATCAAGATTAAACCTGAATCACCCTGTATATGACTCGAGTATGTATATCGCTCGAGGCTAAACGTGGTTTCGATAGTTCCGTCTATATATCAGTTCAAAAGCCTTTTATTTGTGTGTTTTAAAGTAGTCAGTTGTAAAGGGTAAATAAAAATGTTTACCAAAAATCAAAAAGGACAAATTCAAGAAATTATCAAGAAAACCATTCAGAACTTATTAATAAATGATACGTTTATTAAAACTATACATATCCGCTTTAAAGGAGAAACAAGAGCTAATGGAGGTAGAGCTTGAACAGTATAAACAAAATGGTAAAAAGGATAAACTACGTATTTATGGAATTCCAGAGTCTGATCTAAACATAGCAAGTGAGCTACGAAATACTTTTATGAATAAAATGAACATTCAGCTATCAAATAATATATCTGCTTATCGTGTTAATTCACAAAATCTCAATAAGAGACCCAACAAAAAGCCACGACCTGTTATTTTAAATTTTACTGATACTAATGAAAGGCAGGAGATATTCAAGAACAAAAAACTTTTAAAAAATACAGGGATTATTATTAAGGAAGATTTGACGTTAAATCGTTTAAATATTTTTCAAAAGGCATGTACGAAATATGGTTATAAAAATGTATGGACCTGGAATGGGAATATAGTCGTGAATAAAAATGGAAGAAAGTACACAGATGAAGATTTGGAAGATAAATAGATGAGATGGAGCTTCGAAATTTCAGCTAATAAATTAAGAAACAGAGCAGGGAGAAAAATATACATTTTTAGGAAAATAGTCTTTATCATTACTACTTATATTTATATTTTCCGTCATAGTCAGGATAACTTACACATAATAATAATATTATATAATATAATAAGTTTTCTCTTTTTTTCTTTTGATATTATTGTTTTTGTACAGATATATATATATATATATATATATATATATATATATATATATATATATATATATATGTATATGTGTACATTTATTTAGGTTCTATAACACTAATTTTTTTTTATCTTATGCTATTTTCGCTTTTTTTAGAAACGAAATTTTGTAAACGTATATCAATTACAAGAACAAACGACTTACCTGTAGGAACTAGGAAGTTCGTTCTAAATTATATGAGATATACTCGTCTAAGAGACACCACCAGCACCACCACGTCGTCCAAGTAAATCAAGCAGGTCTCCCAATGCAGGCTATGAAGTACAGTTTCCATCAATCGTTCAAAAGTGGCAGGGGCACTACATAGACCAAATGGCATTATATTGAACTGCCACAATCCATTTCGGGTAGTGAATGCTGTCTTTTCCTTGTCTTCTTATTCTCAGTGGTGGTCGTTAGCACTACTTCCTCACCCATTATCCGTAGCGTGTCAGCATTCAAATCTAAGTTCACCCCCTTTGCTCGTAGTAAGTCTAGTCCGAGTATGACATTGTCCGATATATCTGCTGCCACAGCTCTATGTTTGAACTTAACGTCCCCTAATTCTACTTCAAGCTCGCATTCCCCCTTGACTGGCAGTTGTTGTCCATTGACTGTTGTGAGGACATAACGTTTGACAGGGTTCTTAATACGCCAAGCATGAATAATATCCGGCCGAACAATAGTTCTTGCCGCTCCAGTATCGATTACCATAGGGAAAGTACGACCAAAAATACTGCCTTCTACTAGCAAGGAGTCAGAGTCCTGGAGACGTGATAACGTAACTTCTTCTCGTGGGGCATGGTAGGAGGACGCAGTCGGCTTTTGCCCCGTCAAGCCGGCTGACCCTAGTTTTCCTGTGCAACTGCCGCCTGGGAGTCGCGCTTTTGCTGATCCGTGACTGGGGCCCTACACTGTCTTTGTAGATGTCCTGTCTGTCCACAGTTCCAGCATTTGAGAAGGCGCTCCCTTCGACTATCAGATTGTTCTTTCTTTGGCCTAGTAGATGGACTGGATTTATCAATAATCTCCTTTAGCGTCTTTATTAGGTCTCCATTTGCCATACTATCGCTGTTATCACTGATGGCCCGAACATGTCTACCGGATGCCATCTTTGCTGCCTCGAATTCCAGTGCATGCGAAAGAGCGTCATTCAAAGTTTTAGGTCTAGCTAGTCGTAGTGCCTGCTGGATTTCGTAATCTCTTAGGCCATCGGTAAAAACTTGGATGGAGAGCTGATCTACAAATTCGAACGGAGCTGTTGGATAAGCCAATCGAACCAGTCGGTCTCAAAATGTTGTAAATTCTCTCCACTTTGTTGGTGACTATTTTTCAATTGTGCCTGGTACACTTGCTGCAGGTGCTTATTCCCATATCTCATTTCCATATGCTGTTTTAGAATGTCGTAGTTATTCTGCTGCCCAGCAGGAACTCCTTGTAAGACGTCGACAGCTTCCCCTCGTAAAGCAACTATCAGAGCAGTAGCTTTCTCACAATCAGACCACTCGTTTGCCGCAGCTGCTGCTTCAAACTGACGCAGATAGATATTCCAAGAGACCTTGCCGTCGAATTCAGGAGGTTTCGTTTTCTACGTTCGGATAACAGAGCTTTCTGATTTTATTACGCCTTCCTTTCTTATGTTGTCTAGCTTATGTCGGAGTTCTTCGCAGGTTTCTCTAACCAGGTTTATTTCTTCGTCTATTTCCTTTTTTTGTGCCATTAGTTTCTCTTCTACTTATGTTCCTACTTTATGTGACTGCTCCTCTAGTTTTTCTTCTAGAGTATTCTCCAATTTTTCTAACTTTGTCTGCATTTCTTTCGTCTGGTTTTCCATTTTACGCCCTTGTTCTTCTAATTTCTCTTGCATCGTCCGTCCTTGTTCTTCTAATTTATTTTGCATCGTCTGTCCCTGTTCTTCCAATTTCTTTTCTAATTTTTCCTGCATCGTTTGGGACTGATCTTCGATTTTATGCCCTTGTTCTTCAAACTTTTCTTGCATTGTCTTTGTCTGGTCTTCCATTGTATGTCCTTGTTCATCTAGTTTCTTTTGCAGTGTCTGTCCCTGTTCTTCTTATTTGTCTTGCATTGTTTTTGCTTGGTCTTCCATTTTATATCCTTGTTCATGTAGTTTCTTTTGCATTGTTTGCATCATTTCTAACAGTTTTGCCATTTGTACATCCATATTGACTTGGCTTCTAGTTACAGGCATTCACTTTATTTTCTTTAGAATGTTCTAGAATGTCCAGGAATGTGTTTGTAAATGTCACCGTTGACTTCCGTACAATGAAACGAGTGCAGTGATATGCCACACTTGGGTCTTTGTCTCACTTCAGTTTAAAGTTCTAGAATGTTCGAGAATGTCCTTCGCAAATACCACTGTTCACTTCCTTAAGTCACGACGAGTGCGGTGATATGTCACACTTGGGTCTTTATTCCACCCACGCACAGAGTTCCAGAAAGTTCTTCAAACTTCCACTTAAGTCCCACTTACGCACAGGGTTCCCGAAAGTTCTTCAAACTTCCAATTAAATCCGACTTACGCAGAGGGTTCCCGAAAGTTCGTGAAACTTCCACTTAAATCCCACTTACGCACAGGGTTCCTGAAAGTTCTTCAAACTTCCATTTAAATCCCACTTCTGACACCAAATTGTCACGGATTTGCTAATCCGAATTTTTATATTGCCAGAAAAATAATCCGTTAATTAATCACTTCTTTATTAACTGCTCAGTACACTACTGAATACTAATTACAGGTCAACTAAACACTTATTTAATTAATCGCTATCTAAATCGCTTTGATCTCTCTAGCTAAACACTTGAATTCAACACTGTAGTACAAGACTTACTAACTCGGCCGTTTATTCTACTTTTATAGACCAAACGAATATTCCAGGTACTTTCTAGCATCTCTAGATCCATTTCCTCGAACGACTGGAACGCTTCTCGTTGTTTCCCCAATTTTCCAGTAACGCCTCGATTCACGGCTTTTTGTTTGTTTAACAGAATCGTGTAGGGGCGATCGGGGCAATCTTAGCATTTCGCGATACCACAGTCGTCGGTTTGGGTGTGAGTGGGGCAAATTCCGTGACAGTATTATATTTTCTGTCAAAATTTGAGCAAATAGGGATTTCCAACACCATATTTAATTTAATAATGCCATCAAAGGCAAATCAAACTACCAAATATAATTATATAAAAAAAACGGTCACAAATTATGTTATATTATTAATAACATATATAATTTGTTCCTTAAACGCATAATTTTATTTTACTTATTTATTTTATTGTTATATTCACTGTATTGTATACACTCGTAATTATAATGAATATTACTATTTTAATAGAACATTCTTTACTACAGCCACATTCATATTCGCTGTCTCGCAATTCAAAAACTCCACAGCAGGCTACAAACGATTAGACTACTCACAATGGAGTGAAACTGCTGGGCTACGCAGCACTAATTATAGCAGTATGATAGTAACTGACAATTTTTTGAGTGTTTATTCCACTAGCTTCCATAATATTTTCCGCGGCTTATACTGATTCAGATGTGATACAAAATTGCTTTAAATTCGTTAAAATTAAGTAATACTTTTTTGTTATTTCTAAAAATGACAACTTTCTTAATTATTTTAATTAGTGAAACAGAGTTCAGGATGTTTACCAAATCAATTGAAGTTAAATACTGGTTTAGCTCTCTTTTCTATCGCTAAATTTTCTAAGGAATGTTATATATCATTTAAAACTTTGCAGGAATCCCAAGTTACATTATTCTTAGTAAAACTAGATTTTCATTCAGAATGCAACCTTGGGAACCGATTTGTTAATAACTTGTCGGTATTCAATATATTCAAAATTAAAGATTGAGGGATAGTTGACTTATATGAGTTAAGTATTTAGAACAAGAACTGTTATAAGCAAATGAATCTCTTAAAACGGGATAGTGGGATTGACATTTGCAGTGCAAAGTAAATATTTTTTCTTTTGGCAAAGTAACCACTCTTTCTGAATGTATAATATAGATGCAGGAAGTATATACACCTTTTACAGATGCAAGAGAGTTTCATTTTAAGTGACTTTGATATGATGGGATTTTCTTATATTTCAATAAGAAAGAACTGTTGACAGTTTCTAAACCACCAGGGAAAACTTCTATAACACGTATCTAGTGTTAAAAGGCTGCAAAAGGACTATTAGGCTGCACTTTTGGCTTTGTAATGACAATCTTAAAAAGAAAACCATGCTGATTAATGAGCTGGTCTGTTCTGAGGAATCACCAGCGCAGCTAAAGAACGTTTTTTCAGAAATAATGTACGGTGGTACAGTTGCTGTATTTGCAAGATTATCTTAATTGAATGAAATTCATACAATTGCAGACATTGAAAAGTACGTCCATATTTTTACGTTAAGCATTTGTAAAATTTTTCAGTACATTGGATAAAGAACTATTTCGAAAATTTTGAAAAGGTATTATTCTGTGTTGTCACTACCAACTAGACAAGTGCGATGCCAGTTTTGTCACGTTAAATTTTTTTCAAAATTAAAATATGAAATGTACATATTACTTTTTACAGTTGCATTTTACCGATGATGCAGCTATAGGCGCAACAATTAATAAAGAGTGCGTTTTGTGAATAATTATGGAGCTGCGTGTATGGCAGGATCAACTCAGAAAACGTAACGTAGTAATTTGCTACATATAAGAGGTTTACTTTGTGCATGTCATCTTGCCGTAGAAACTGCACTATAGGGGTACAAATTAATAGTGAGCACAAAATTTAATTTTTGTTAAATCAGACAAAATTTTTCAAACCCCACAAACATTATTTTTATTACGATAACTTATTAAAGACAGTCAGCAGCAGTAATTTCGAAATGAACTAGAAACGTGTTGGGTACTGATTTGCGAAAATTATAAAATTGTTGAATACAATCGATTAACTACAGAACATTGTTTGTCTTTAATCACTTGAAGTTTTGGACCTAGGTCCATGTAATTGAGTTTACATATATCAATAGAAACTTGTATCTAGAGGAATATTTCTAGAATTGTATGCCAGTAATAGGTATATAATGTTAGAATTCTAACCATACAGTTGCAAAATTATAACCACAATATATCTAACCAATATATCTTTGCAATATATGAAAGAACTTAAATATAGCCGTTCATAGACTAAGGTTATATCTATCTTAACTCTTTACTATTTTTCCTGAAATTAAACCAAAAATTCTCCTTACCGTATATTATTATTACTATTAATTCTAAGTTCATATTAACGTCATTAATAATTGTCTCACTTAAGGAAGCAAAATCCTCCTTGCCATACATTAAAGAAAAATAAATACTGTCATTTGACTGGTTACTTTAACCGCTTAACGGCTTTAACTATCAGATAGGTTTACTGTTATACCTATGAATAATTCTGTAAGTTTAATATTTACGTCATTTTCTATGAAACATAAATTTAACCTCATCTCATATATTTGAGATAGCCTTTCTCTTTGTTTCATTTAGGGGAAAACATCTGCCTTTCAAAATATAAAGTAAATACTCAATTCATAGATTTGGCCGATTAATTTAACAGCTATAACTAATTTAGCTGATTTATACTCGTATGAGTTTACTGTTACACTTATGAATAATTCATATGTTTGTATGGATTTCATTGACAATTTTTTTCTTTCCTTTTTCAATAGTTCATTATTGTCTTTACTATTGTCCTTTTTTCCTATAAACTGTTCTAGAATCAACTTCATCTTGGGAATAATTAGTATCTATATCTATTTATTAACAATAAATATAGAGAAAACGGTAATATGGTCATTCATAGACCGGGGTGATTAACTTCACAGTTTCAATGATTATTGCTGGTTGTTATTCATATAGATTTATCATTTTATCTATGAATAATTCTAGTAAGTATAACTTCATTAATTATAAATAACATTTTACCTGAAACTGATCCAGAACCTACCACACCTGAGGAGGAAAAAATCTCTCAGCAATTATCGCCAGTCATAGACTTGACTGATTAACTTCACAGGCTTAATAATTTTAGATGATTTTTATTCATATAGGTTTAAAGTTTTACCTATGAACAACTTTTAGTAAGTTTATCATATCTAGGTTTAACGTTTTACCTAGGAATAATTTTAGATAATTTTTATTCATATATAATTCTGCAGTTTATGTGAACTTCATTAATAAATATTTTCACTAGTAACTTTACTTCTTTCTGACTAACTTCACAGCTTCAACGGTACTTTCACTTTTCACACACATGAACTCAAACCGTGTTATCTCGACAAAGTACTGTAACAGTGTAATGAATGTCCGGCTAGCGGTTAAAAGAGAAGTTATGGAATCATTTTTTGGTTGTGATGATTCATCTTTTAAATGTACTCGACAAAGAACACGGCTGTGTTACTACATGTGTTATCTAATTGAACAAGGATATCGAAATATAATCATAGAACATGGACTATGAATAAACTTAGCTCTTGTCATTTAAATGTTCGTTCGTTGGTTGCTCATTTTGATAACTTTAAACATGTTAACTCACAGAAATATGATATAGTTGCAGTTACAGAGACATGGTTAACAGACAATATTCCGTCTTATACCATAAGTATTCCAGGCTATAATTTTGTGATCGTCAGGGCCGGGGTGGAGAGGTTGCATTTTATTGACGAAATAACCTAAATTATAGCATCCTAGAAAGCAGCAAGGATATTGAACAACTGTGGGTTCAGATCAAAATAAATATGCAAATATTTTCATTTGGTGTTGTTTACAGTTCTCCAAACTCGCATTATTTGAAATTTTTGAGTCATCTAGAAAATTCATTTTCTTTAATTATGGTAGTCAAATAATTTAATTTATCTGGGTGATTTCAATATAGACTTCTTAGACTCTGACAAAAAATCAACAAGTGACTTTTGTGAATTACTGGAAAGCCTGGAACTAATACAAATTGTAACACAACCTACCCGTATTATTAAAGGTTCAAAAACACCTCTTGATTTAATCATTACAGATAATGAAAATATTACTAGTAACTGTACTGTGATAGACTTAAATGATATAGGGGATCACAGCCTTTAATATAAAAACTGTTAAGCCAAAATCTAAACAGATATTTAGAACATATAGACTAATAAAACAAGTAGATGCTAAGCAATTTAATGCTGATCTAAAGTCAATACCTTGGAAAAACATATATGACATTACAGATGTGAATAATAAATTAAAATTCTTAGTGAACAACCTCATTACCCTTTTAGATATACATGCGCCTTTAAAAACCTCGAGATTTACTAAAAACCCTGCACCATGGCTAACCGATAACCTTAAGTATATGATGCAGTTGAGAGATAAAGCTTTAACAAAATATAAACAAACAAAAAATGAACAAAACCATAATCGTTACAAGATCCTGCGTAATATGACTAACTCAGCAATAAAATCAGAGAAAAAATCTTATTTTAATCACCAATATAACGCTGATAAAAACAAAATTTGGAGAGATATTAAATTTCTAAATATAACAAAAAGTAACAAAAATGAACTACCGGACAATTTATCTGATACAAATAGAATAACTACTCACTACTTCATTGATAGTATCGCTACTCCAAATATGAACTTTGATGATATTATTAACTTCTACACAACCAACACGCTTAATAATAGCTTTTTCAGTTTTAAGTCGGTATCAGAACTTGAAGTTTTAAACAACATAAACTCTATAAAAACTAAAGCCGTGGAATGTGATGAAATATCAGCCTTCATTTTAAAATTGTGTATACCATTCGTATTACCATTTATAACTCATATAATCAATTTTTCTTTATTAAATTCGGTGTTTCCGGAACAGTGGAAGAAAGCTCACGTTTTAGCACGCCCAAAAATAGACCCGCCAACAGAACTTTCTGATCTTAGGCCTATTAGTATCTTGCCATATCTTTCGAAGGTTATTGAGATCATGGAGACACAACTTCCTGAATATCTTAATATTCATAATATTTTACCTGCAACTCAATCGGGTTTCCTACCTGGTTATAGTTGTAATACTGCGCTACTTGATATAACTGATAACATTATAAAAATCAACTGACCAAGGTAAAATAACAGCTCTAATTCTCCTGGCCTTTCAGAAGCTTTCGACACTCTTAACCACTCTATACTTATTTCCATTCTAAAATACGTTGGGTTAAGTCACGGTGCAATTGTTTTAATACAATGCTTTCTAACTGATAGTTCACAAACTGTTGTTATTGGCACAAATATTTTACAATCTAGAATTATTAACAGGGGTGTAGCACAGGGCAGTATTTCTGGGGCCATTTTTATTCACACTATATACTTTTCAACTCTCTAATTTCCTCAATCACTGCTTATCGCATGTTCATGCTGATGATCTTCATATTTATAATCATTTTCAGCCAGATGAAGTAGCTACTGCATGAGTGTGACCGCAGACCTTACTAATATGTGTATGTGCATGTATGTGCATGTGCAACACAGCACGGATTATTATTAAATCCTCGAAAGACAAATGCTATTATTTTCGGCAATAAGAAACAGCTACAACAAACTGTAAAAATAACATTAAGAAATGGCTTATTAAACTTTAATGAAAATGTAAAAAATCTTGGAATTATTTTTGATCAACCCCTAAGATTTAAACAGCACATTGCAAAACTATTATCATCGGCATATTTCAAACTAAGACTATTATATCCACACAGACATATATTGAACAAAAATGTTAAAGCGATGTTATGCGAATCGATAGTTCTATCAGGTTTTAACTATTGTGACTCTCTTTATGGGCCTTGTATAGACAATGTCGATATTAGAAGAATTCAAAGCGTTCAAAATTGCTGATTACGTTTTACTTTTGGTATTAAGTACGAGAAAATATCATATAAACTTACTGAGCTACATGGCAAATAAACGTAGACTACACGCAGCTTATCTATACCACAAAATCATTATAAATAAAACACCCAATTACCTGTATAATAAAATCTCTTTTAGGACTGACGTTCACAACTTAAATATTAGATACAAAGGTACTATAACACCACCCATACATAATACTGAATTTTTTAAACGTTCTTTTAGTTACCAAATATCAAATGTATACAATAATATACCAGTCTCAGTAAAGCAAACAAATCTATTAAAATTTAAAACTGCATATACAAAGCAACTAATGAACGAACAATCTTCATAAGCAAATAACTGAATACAGTATAATAAAAACTTATCTTGATTGAGTGTGGATATCTTGAGTTAATATTGATTTTAATAAGTATTATGTGCATTTATGTGCAAATTATAATTTATTTTTTGCTTCCTGTTCTCTTATAATTATGGTTCTAGTGTACAATGATGTACCAGGGGTTAAGTGATAGAGCAGAAACTTTAACAAGTTATCTGAACTTCGCCCTATTTTTCTTTGCCTATTTTTTTTATAATATTGTAATTTAATTTAATTAAATAAAGACATTTATTATTTTTTTCAGTCACACCTTCCGAAGCTCCGACACTTTCGGAGATGTTCTGAAGAGTGAAACAATGACCACTCTCCACTCCGTGGAGTCAGTAATCATTGAGCCCGTGAATCGTGTGTGAGCAGACGTAGCGAACCAAGGACGATTGCCTTCTGCATTCTGTCGGTTAAGATCTCTGCCGAATTTCGGCAAGCCGGTATGATCTTTAATTCAGAAAACAGCGTATGTCTCATTCCACCCAAGACGCCTATAATTAGCACCACAACCTTAACAGAGTGGTCTGGATATAGCCTGCGGAGCTCGGAGAGAAGATCTCGATACTTCCTCCGTTCCTCCTCCTCTTTTAGGACGATGATGTTCTCCGCGGGAGCCGAGAACTCAATCACAAACATCGTCCTAAACTGGTGGTCGAGGAGGACTACATCAGGCTTATTAGCTTGAATTTGCCTGAGGGTGGGGAATGAATAGTTCCAATAATATATAATTCGGCACTTCTCATTCCCCACAACGGATTTTATATCCCCCGGAACATAAGGCAGCACTGGCGATGGCGTCTCGTCTATCTCATACGAGTCTCGTAAATGATAACACCCGAAGAGCTGAATCGTGTCTTTGGATATACGCTGTGGCCGCATATACCGGACAGGCCGACAGGAGATGCATAAGCGTCTCCGGCGCTTGGCGGCAAGCCCTGCAGCTGGTATCAGGAACCTCAATACCCAAGACACGACTCCACCATCTTGGCAAGCACCGCTGACCTCAAAAAAGCGAAGGTCAACTTTTCAGAGGGCCAAGCCCTCTAGCTGACGGTAGAAAAGACCATGCATTGGCTTATTCTTATGTAGCTGCAGAAGATGACGCATTCCTGCAGCTTTAATTTGGGCTTTAATTTAACTGAGCAGGATCCGACTCGGTGACAGAATCTGGATTTTCCCGCTCAGTATCGAACACCAAGTTCATCGGCTGCTCTGCTCGCTGTCTTATACACAAACGCTCCTATCCCTGCTGCTTCATGGTCTTGGACCATGCAGAGAAGGGGATCCGAGCTCCTGATGACTTTACAGGCCTCCTCCAAAGCCACTCTGCCCTGGAGACACTCCAAACTCAAGAGTACACGGCCTCCCCGATTTCTTGGGAAGTATAATCGCGGAACGGACGATCTTGGATGCAAACTCTAATGGAGATGCATCATTTTGCGGGCCCCTACAGCGAGTTGCCTCAGCTCTTCGTGTGTCCATTTCACTACTCCAAAGGAGTAGAGAAGGATCGGAACGGCAAACATATTTGTGGCACTCACCTTGTCCTTACCCGACAGCTCCGAAGACCAGATCTGTCGGAGGCGGTGCCGATACCTGCCGCGGAGAGCGTTTTTCACCGTAGCGATCTCATGAGTGCCCCACTGTGGGACACCCAAATAGGTGTACGACACTCCGGCATCTAGATGATGAAAGATGCTTCCGTCTATGAGCTGGGCGTCCTCTCCGTATGGACCGCATCGCCCTCTCTTGAGATGAAGCATTGCACATTTGTCCAGCCCGAACTCCATTCCAACGGCCTGCGTTTACTCCTGTACCACTCTGAGGGACTGATTTAAATCCCTGTCTCCGGAGGCATAGAGTTTAAGGTCATCCATATAGAACAAATGGGTGACCTTATGCGTCCGGTCTCCTGGAGTACCGCAGTTGTAACCCCGGGTACGACGAAGTGCAACGGATAATGGCAGCAGTGAAATACAAAACAAGAGGGGACTCCTGACCAAAACCGGCTCTGTCTGGACACTTGCATTAGTCGATGTTATGGTAAAGTAAATGTTTTGAGATTGGTTATTTTCCGCAGTCTCTGAAATTTAGGTTAATACAACCTATATATAAAGGGGGAGATCTAACTCAGCACGTTAAATATATACCGATATCTTTAATTACAAATATAGCAAAACTTCTAGAAAAGTGTATCAAACATCGATGAATAAAGTTCTTAAAAAATTTCACATAATATCTAGTAATCAGTTTGGGTTCCAAGAGAAAAAAAGTACGCAAGATGCATTAGCTTCACTCACTAAATATACAGGGTGAATCTTAAATAAGTACAAATATTTTAACTGCTGGTGTAGTTCGTCATATAGATCAGTCTAGTGAAAGCCATTTTTAAAAATTTCTAATATTTACGGAGATATTAATTTTTTAAAATACCCACATTTTGAGGACCGCTGGCTGATATCTCATCTAACAACCTAATGAAACATATGATTTGTTGCGAGGTATATCTCCTCCAATATAAATATTACGTTTCCTTTAACGTAATAGTTCTATTTTAAAAATACTTGTTTTAAGCATAAGTACAGTAAAATTGGGTATGTAGTATGATACGCAGCAATATTAACATAAATTTTAACATCTGAACTAACCTTAAAATACTTAAACGATTAAAAATGAATTTCCGCAAGTTCAATACTACCGTAAAATATTTAGGAAGATATTACGTGATATTACTATGTCCAATGTTCAAAAATTATACATAAACGTGCACACAAGCTTACCTGTTTGTTAAAAAATTAACTATTTAATCAGTAATCCACATTTCACAAGTTAAATGTCATTGTACAGTGTTAGAAAGAGACACAAAACACAATTTCCTTAAGTTATTTTATGAAGAATAACGAAAAACTATGATTTTCACACATTAAATTTAATTTTCGCCACATAACCCGAAATGAGTCAATATTAACTATTTCGAATACAGAACCATAAGTGACTTCGCACTTTAATCAGTGAAAAAATTTTTAAAAATAAAGGTACACACAATCACAATATTAAATAACAAAATAAGCAGCTTGACGTATGCGTTTAATATCAAGAAAAAATGTATAAAATGCATACATTTAGACGGCAGATCCAGCAAAGTAAAATATTTTCTCTCTAATGAAATGTGTTGTGGGTTGCCGGTACAAATGGGAAAGGGAAATATGCTGGACGAATTATTAAGAGGTCGATTTATTATGGGCTTTTCAAAAGGCGCAGCTCGAGACAGATTTCATGAAGATGTTTAAAAAAGGTGTATATCGTATATAAAAAAAGCTGGTCAGAAAAACCATCAATGTAAGTTTTCAGTAATGTGCCTACGACAGGTAGGTATCACGGGCAGTAGGCGGAAACGTCGAGCAAGCAAAATTATGCCAGTCATAGGTGTACTAAATTTGAATACGATCAGATATAAAAAATATACAAAAATGACAAAAATAATTGCATTACATGACATCCATTATTTTTAGAGTAGAAACAGTGATATAACAGTTTTTACCAATTTCGAGGCGCTAGATAATAAAAATAATAACAATTATTTCAAAATTTAAAGTTCTTATCTTATATTTTCAATTGCCCAAGGTCGAAAATAATAGAGAGTGACTAATTCACAACACAGATATGAGTACGGAAGATCGGGTAGTATGATTACCTAAGCGTACCACTTGAGAAGAGCTAAAGCACACAAAATTATCAAAAATAAGTTGACGTCGGCTGAACCTAGCACATTAACAATTTACTTTTTCTACGTTCATGCAAAAAGCAAAACTTTATTGAACTATATTTAGTGGAAAAAGTGGTTATTTATTGCACTAGTGCAATAAAATGTTTATTGCATTCATCTGTCATTCTACTACAGCGTTTTGTCATCATGACAAACATAAACGTTCAAATCGACGTCACATTTTCCTAGACTTAGTGTCATCTAAATAACATTTTATGGTTTTTTCATGAACGTAGATAAAATTTGTTTTTCCACCATTAAATAAATAGTGCAAATATTTGCGAATTCCGCATTCAAAAGGACAAAAGGCTTTAGAATACATACACACTATTTACTATAGGTTACGCACTGTCACTATAACGGTCACACATTAACACTTATTATAATCATATATCGTACCGCTTTCCGTATGACATTCATACGTCCATGTTTCGTAAAAATTTAGTATATTATTCTTCAATCCAGATTTTTATTTTTTAATATTTATTCTAAATAGTTTCTTCGCCATATCACTATTTCGTCCTTTCTATCAGTATACTCTTTTCGATTTCATTTATATGGACTAAGTTTCATTTTGCAAGATATAGCAATAATTTTTTTTTTTTGGAAAACTCATTTTAAAAATACAATCTTCCTTCAGCGAGTTTCCATCACTTTCCGTTTCACAGTTGTACTTCTTTACCACTTTTTTATTTGCACACATAAGCTATTCACGTACAATTTTGTTAATGAAATATAAATTTCAACATCACTTACACTCATATTTTCACCTCGCGCACTAAACTCTTCATTTGTCATCATCCGATATTCCTCATTTCGATCAAATCACTAACAAAATTAATTACATTCATAATTAAATTAACGAAAAGATATACCCTAAATTTTGCCCGCCCGAACGATATACCCGCCCATGATAGCCTTGGAAATGAAACAGTTGGATCCGACAATTCGTCGCAGCCAATGAAATGCCAGCATCGCATACGTACTAACTGCAGCGCATGCGTACTAACTGAGCGCATGCGTAGCAGAAGCAGATAACATTAGTCACTCTACAATTTTGAAAGTCTGGTATATAACGTATAAAACGTATTTAAATCTTTTTAATATTTTCTCAGGCAGTGTATTAAGTGTCTTGTGTATTTAATTTATATTTTTAGTGAAATACAGTGTAATTAAGTAGAATATGGCGCATTATTCAAACAGTGAAAAGGTTGACATGCTAAAAGCATATTTTTTAAGCAACGAAAATGCACTTGCTGCAAAAAGATTATATACAAATTGGTATGGAGGAGAAAGAAATATACCAAATGAACGTACATTTGTCAATATTGTTCAAGGATTACGGGACCATGGATCTTTTAAACTTCAAACCCAGGATCGGGGTCGTCCACAAACAAGAAGAGTGAGAAACGTTGAGCCACAAATTTTAAATGAAGTAGAGGAGAATCCGGGCACATCATCTAGAAGATTATCTCATGAATTTCATGTATCCCAGAGAACGGTACTAAGAACTTTGCACATGCAAGGACTTCATCCATATCATGTACAAAAGGTGCAAGCCTTACTACCAGACGATTTACCCAGGCGAAGAGAATTTTGTGAATGGATTCTGAGGAAGTGTGAGCTAGAGGAGGACTTTTTGAGATATATTTTATGGACAGATGAAGCGGGATTTACGAGAGAGGGGATGTTTAACGCCCATAACACTCATATTTGGGCTGATGAAAATCCAAATGCCATCAGGGAAACTCATTATCAGCAACAATTTTCATTAAATATTTGGGCAGGAATTGTAGATAATACATTGATAGGACCCCATGTATTGCCAAGAAGACTAACAGGTCAAATGTACCTTGAACTTCTTGATAATAACTTGGAAGACGGTGCTCCCCCTCACAGTGCTCGAATTGTATCAGACTGGTTGAATATTAATTATAGGCATAAATGGATAGGAAGATATGGACCTATACCTTGGCCGCCAAGATCACCAGATTTGAACCCATGTGACTTCTACCTATGGGGACATATGAAACAACTAGTTTATTCAGAACCTGTTAACACTTTGGATAGATAACGCAGGAGATATGATAAGAAGAAATATTACAATTTTTCAAAATGTACGTGAGTCGATGATAAGAAGAGCAAGAGCATGCTTAGAAAGCAATGGTGGTCATTTCGAACATCTGCTATAATACCGGTGATACTGACAGTGCAGTGACAGTGATGTGCATTCTTAGTGAAGTGCAGTGATAGTGACAGTGGAGTGTAGTGACAGTGGAATGTAGTGACAGTGGAGTGCAGTGACAGTGGAGTGCAGTGACAGTGGAGTGCAGTGACAGTGCAGTGCAGTGACAGTGGAGTGCAGTAACAGTGGAGTGCAGTGATGAGTTCAGTGATAATGATATTAGTCTTGTGAGAAATCAGTTGGAGTGTAGAAAAAATGATTATAGATCACATTCTGGATCTGTGAGTAGAGAACCTGTTTTATGTTTTCAGTTTCATGTTTGTACATAGACGTACTTTATTGGTGAGGTATAGGTATGGCAATGAGGGGAGGAGGTGGCCATACACATTTTTTATAAACAGTCATTCTTTGACATGTCTAAAAATTCTAGTTAAACCTTGTCTTCATGAACACGAAATTCGCGAAAATGCACGCGTTTTTTATTTAAAATGGAAAAGTGTCAACTTATAGCAAATTTTATTATTGCTATTTTCATGCATTATGTACTTATAGCAAATTTTATTATTGCTATTTTCATGCATTATGTGGGGTTAGCAAGTTTGACTTGGGCTTCCGATAATCTGTCATGACAGTCAATGACAGTTTGATAATAAAAATAATATAAAATGTTACAGTTGACGAAATTCGCTAAAAGTTGAGATTTTTTCCCACCATCAAATAATTCGAGCGAATATTCGCAAATTTTGCGTCCATAAGGACAACATTTTAAAACTCCCTTGAAGCAAAGACATTTGTGTAACACTGGCACTATGACTTATAAAAGTATGAAAGGGTATGTCTAGGCCAGCGGTCCTCAACAAGTTTTCTGCTGAAAAATTACGAAATTTATTTAATATTTCACTTTTTTATTACTGATTTGTTTGTAAAAAAACTATTAATTATGTGTTCTACACACCAAACTATACTGTTGGTTAAAATATTTGTACTTATTTAAGATTCACCCTGTATATATTCAGCCATAGATAATACAACACCATGCTTATGCATATTTGTCGACCTTGCGAAGGCTTTTGATACTGTATACCATAAACATCTACTACATAAATTATTTAATTACGGTTTGAGGGGTAACGCATACAAGTTATTTGAGAGTTATCTAAAAGATAGGAAGCAGTTAGTTAAAATTGATGGAGTAATTAGTAATCCTCAGATTGTCAAATTTGGCGTGCCTCAAGGTACTGTTTTGGGGTCAGTGCTTTTTCCCTATATATAAATCTTCTAAGTCAAACCGTAAATAAAGGTGAAATAATCAGCTTTGCTGATGATACCGCTATATTGCATAGGGAGAAAAGTTGGGATGAAGTAAAACGCACCGCTAAGAAAGAATTTAGAGAAACAAAAAACTGGTTTGATTATAATAAACTTACAGTAAATTTCCAAAAAACAACTTATATGGTATTTACGTCGTACAGTAATCATCTTCCGAACTTGGGACCTATAGAAATTGACGGAAATTTAAATATTATTACAATCGGAATCTGTAAAATATTTAGGAATGATTATAGACAGACATTTTCGTTGGGACTTGCAGATTAAAAGCGTAATAAAAAAAGTTTGAGGATTATTAGCAAAATTATTATTATTATTATTATTATTATTATTATTATTATTATTATTATTATTATTATTATTATTATTATTATTATTATTATTATTATTATTATTATTATTATTATTATTATTATTATTATTATTATTATTATTATTATTATTATTATTATTATTATTATTATTATTATTATTATTATTATTATTATTATTATTATTATTATTATTATTATTATTATTATTATTATTATTATTATTATTATTATTATTATTATTATTATTATTATTATTATTATTATTATTATTATTATTATTATTATTATTATTATTATTATTATTATTATTATTATTATTATTATTATTATTATTATTATTATTATTATTATTATTATTATTATTATTATTATTATTATTATTATTATTATTATTATTATTATTATTATTATTATTATTATTATTATTATTATTATTATTATTATTATTATTATTATTATTATTATTATTATTATTATTATTATTATTATTATTATTATTATTATTATTATTATTATTATTATTATTATTATTATTATTATTATTATTATTATTATTATTATTATTATTATTATTATTATTATTATTATTATTATTATTATTATTATTATTATTATTATTATTATTATTATTATTATTATTATTATTATTATTATTATTATTATTATTATTATTATTATTATTATTATTATTATTATTATTATTATTATTATTATTATTATTATTATTATTATTATTATTATTATTATTATTATTATTATTATTATTATTATTATTATTATTATTATTATTATTATTATTATTATTATTATTATTATTATTATTATTATTATTATTATTATTATTATTATTATTATTATTATTATTATTATTATTATTATTATTATTATTATTATTATTATTATTATTATTATTATTATTATTATTATTATTATTATTATTATTATTATTATTATTATTATTATTATTATTATTATTATTATTATTATTAGTACCGCCCGCAGCGGTACCAGTAGTCCGTTCATTTGAATACCATGTCACGAATCTTGATCCCAACACGGATATGGAGGAACTGCGTGGTTATTTGAGAAGTATTGCTTCAGATGTCGATGTGATTAAGCTGAACAGCAAAAATCCCACCAGGTATTCTTCTTTTAAAATAACGGTTCCTGAAAATCAGTCTCCCCTTGTTTTGGATGTTAATATATGGCCCACTGGTGTTATATTGAATCGGTTTTTTTCGCGCCAGAGTCCTCCATACGTGAGACGTTAGCCTTGGAACGGATGGGTGATCTACCTCGAAGATCCAGGGGGTGTTCAGGTTTTTTCCTGCCAGAAGACAAGATCTTTCAAACTCGCAGTGTTAATTTGGAGAAACAGCTGACTTCTTCTACAAATTGTGTGCAAAATTTCACTCTTAGCGTGCTTGGAATTAATGTTCAAAGCCTAGTCACTAAAGTGGATGCAATTAATGTTTTTCTAAGTGACAATTTCTTTGATGTTCAATGTATTTCTGAACACTGGCTGGTTGGCGTAGATCTATTACAAGTTAATATATGCAACTATAATCTGATATCTAGCTTTTGTCGCAAGCTATCAAACAGTCATGGTGGCGTTGCCATCTACTCGCATTCAAATGTAAAACTGTCGGGAGTCAATGTTGACAATTTTTGCATACCATATCATGCTGAATTCTGCGCTGCAGAAATTGTTGGTAAGAATACAGTACTAATTTGTGTTTATAGATCATCTTCTGCTAGTGACATTATTATTTTTAAAGACCAATTTGAACAATTAGTTGATTACCTTGTTAGACATTTTAGATATTTAATTATTGCTGGTGATGTAAATATTAACCTTGATGCTGAGACACTTCATGCAAAAGATATTCGTAACTTTTTATCCTCATTCGCCATTACTCATTTAATTCATGAACCAACAAGATTTACTGCTACCACCAGATCAAATTTAGATAACATTATGACTAACATTGACTCCGGTAAGTTGCAGGCCGGCACAATTGACATGCATTTGGCCGATCATCTTGCAGTATTTTTGTATGTAAATATTGGGTCCAGGACAGATAACTCAGTTTGTTCACGCACTAGAATAGTCTCTGATAAAAATGTTCATAGTTTTATTAAAATGTTGGCTGAACTTCAGTGGAATTATGACACTATCTGTAATTTATGTAGCAATGACTTTGCTGCATCTATTTTACATACATTATCAGCAATAGCTGAAAACTGTTTTCCTTTAAGATCTGTTTCGCGCAGTAATCGTGGCGTCAAGTGGTTCAATGACAGACTTAGAACAATGCGTTCAGAATTACGAATTAGTAAATCTGTCTTTGATCATGACATGTCTCAGGATAACTGGTCCACTTATCATTCACATCGTGTAAAATATAGACAAGCCTTAAGGTCTGAAAAACGAAATGCGTACACTAATGAAATTAATTCATCGACCAATAAAGGTAAAACTATTTGGGGTATTGTTAATAGAGAAAGGAAGTCTAATCATGATCTGAATGTTGACAATTTCTTTACTCCTGATGAATTTAATTCACATTTTTCATCCATTAGTAGTACTATTTTAAATTTGATAGCTGATTCCAATATTAGTCCTTTTCATTTTCTTAATAGAGCACCTCGCCCCTCTTTCTCTTTCTTTATGGAGTCTATAGTTCAACAAGATGTTATTACAGCTATTGGTTTGTTAAATAATACTAAAACACTAGACTATTATTGTCTCAATAGTCGTGTTATTAAAGCTTGTTCTGAGTTAGTCGTTGAACCACTGACATTATTATATAATAAGTGTATACATGAGGGTTACTGGCCTGACTCCCTGAAAATTAGTAAAATTCTACCTCTGTATAAGAAAGGTAATTATAATAATTTGGATAACTATAGACCTATTGCTACAATACCTATAATTAGCAAAATATTGGAAATTATACTTAAGGATAGGTTAGTTAAGTATTTTGAGAGTAAGCATGTTTATTCTGATGCTCAGTTCGGGTTTAGAAAAGGTAAATCTACAGTTCAAGCTCTACTGACGCTGATTGAAAATATTGTAGAAGGTTTTGATGCGGGCATTAGTCATTTTGTTACAGCTTTTGACCTTGCAAAGGCTTTTGATTGCGTTAACACTACTATTTTGTTACAAAAATTGGAGTATTACGGCATCAGAGGGAAAATGCTTGATCTCTTACATTCTTATTTTAAAAATAGGCAGCAATTTGTGAGTATTGGTGGAGTGGATTCTGCTCTTTCATCTGTAGTAAATGGCGTTCCACAAGGTTCTGTCCTGGGACCAATACTGTTTCTTGTGTATATCAATGACCTTCCCTTTTTAGTAGAGGGTCATTCTTGTATTTTATTTGCTGACGATACTACGTTGTTTAGTAACAGTGACGCTTCATACGACAATAGACTGAAATCGGTTAAAAATTGGTTCTCATCGAATAAGTTAACGTTAAACGAATCAAAAACTCAGCACTTACATTTCACCTCTGATAAGCGGGTTCCAAAATTATCATTAAAAATGTTGGGTGTTGTTTTAGACACGAGCCTAAATTGGAAACCACATATTGATCAT